>OY829913.1:92355018-92752410 GCA_963691935.1 Nephrotoma guestfalica
AATTGGGTGTGTGTGATCAGCTCCCATATAATATTTTTGTCAACATTTTCAATTTTGTCAGAGGAGTCCAACCCTTTTTATATGTACGGGCTATACTAATTTGAATAGGCTCGAATGTCTATTGTTCGATAATAGTAGTGGCTATATTGTGGAAACTATTATTTCCATACACTTTTTAAAATGTTTTTTGTGCACGCTACACTTTTTTGTTAATTTGTGTAGCTACACTTTTAATTAACGTTAGAAACTTCACACCGGTTATATTGAATTATTTTAAACATATACTAATGTCATATATTTGTGGAAAAAAAATTAGAAAGATTAAAAAATTTAATAATAAATTTCACTGGAAAACTGTGAGATGGCAACCTCGTGATCAATCTACATTGTCTACGAATATCCAAACATACTTCACGAATTGTCGATATTGTCTACGCCAAAATGAATTATCTACGCTATTTTCGACACCAACATGTCGACAATTCCGAATTATGCGTAGACGCACAACTTTGTCACAAACGAAATTTGTTTTAACGAACTTTTGGAGAACATAGTTAATTATACTTCTCAAGTATTCCGAAAGATGACGCTAATGAAAGTACAATTTTTTTGACAGTTTGGCATCGTCTAAATACACTGGAATGATTTTGAATAATCCTATTCCTTTTAACACAGCACAGTATTTGGGTAATGCCATTTTTCGAATAATGAATTTGTAGGTTATAACTGGATTACTTGCGTAATTAAAACTAACTCGTTTATTTCTTTATTTTCCAGATGAAATCAACAATCGCAATTATATCGTGCCTTTTTGTCATCGTTAGCTGTAATTCAAATTTTAAAGTAGATGTAATAAATTTGCCAGAAGGATGTACAGAAAAGTCAAAATCCGGTGACATGTTAACAATGCACTATGTGGGCACACTTACCGATGGTACAAAATTTGATTCAAGGTACGTTTCGCCTATTTGTATTCATTAATTATATTTTAATTATTATTTTTGCGTATTATCTTTATGACAATAAATTTTGTGTATTTTGTGGCTACGTGCAGTCTATATTCACTATAAAGCTGCAATGCGTCCATCCAAAAAAAAAAAAAAAAAATCTGATCAAAAAATGATATCAAATCTCTATTGATTTAATACTACACTATGTGTTGAATGGTGTACACACCACCGTATACGTATAAATTACATGTCGTTCACATAAAATCATGTAGATATGATGCGGTCCACAAAATGTGCCTCCTTTTACAATATAAATGTATAAAATAATGAAATGAACAAAACAATGAATTTTTAAAATTAAATTACAATCCTTAGAATCTATACACTTGTCTCGCACCACAGGAATGAAGAACCATATGTGTGACTCGCGTATATCCCCACTTTGTGTTAAATATTTTAAAAATAAAAGGATATTATGTTATGTTATATTGCTGTTGTTGGATTATGTTAGCACATTCGATTGTGAATTGCACTAAAAACAAAAACAAAATAAAGAAAATCTCATTGTTGTGAAAATGTGAACCAAAAACGGTGAAAATATTAAAACAGGAAAAAAAAAATTTTTTTATATACATTTTCATCGTCTTTGGTTTACATATAAGAAAATTGTTTGTCCTGAGTTAAATAATGCATGCACTGTATCTATCTGTCTATACATACACGAGTACGTATGTGAATTTTTTATAAACTTTACTTTTATATGCAGAACAATACTCAAGATTGGTATAAAGTAAAAACGTGGCATTTTCTTTTACAGTATTTCCCCGAAAATTTCGATTTCGGGCAAGAATAATGGCGAGCTCGAAAGTATTTGGATAGTGATTATGCAGTATTACCTGTTTGTTTCGGCTAATGTCTGGCATTTGTTGTATCTTACTCATTGCATCAAATCATAGATACACTCATCCCTCGACTTACACGGTAGATACGTTCCACGGAAATCGTGTAAAATGAGAGTAAGGATTTATATTAAAAAAGGTAGATAGGTTTCACTACACTTAGAACCATGTAAATTAAGTTAAAGGACCTAAGGAAAATACATACGCATAAATGTGTTCTCTCGCACTACGTAAAACAAAGCAAGCTTATTTGATTATTAAGAAAGACAAAAATACTATAGAAAAGTCTAAATTTGATTTATTACAAAATAATCGAAATTTTATTCTTTAAATTTATAAATGCGAAATTCATGGTAATTAATATTGAACTTAAAAAATTTCACATTACGTAAATTAAAACAATTAAAATTAATTTAAATTAAATCCTAAACCGAGCTTTCAAAATCCAGGGATTTGAGTTTTCTTTGGAACACTTATTACACTTTGATGTCGTGACATCTCTCTGTCTTGAGTGTCATCTGTAATACATCTGCTACCCTTCTTTAGCCATCTTCAACCTTGAAATGTTCTGTAGCTCTTCAACTCGGTCGTCCCATCGGTTTTCAACTTCTTGTACTTTCGTATTCCTTTTGTTTCACGCTTCGATCCGATTTCCTCACTTTTTAACTGCTTTTCGAAAGGTTGGAAATTTTAATCTTTTCGTTCAACTAGCGTCATTCGTGATAGTTCGGAACGGTACGGAGGGATACGAATGTATCTCTGTATGCTAGAGCTTCCTCTTCCCAGTCAACGTTGTGCAGCCTTGACAATAGCTCATTCCTATTTCCTTCGGTTGAAAGTCCACGACCCAGCAACATGTCCCTTAAATTCTATGACTTGTAGAAGTTGATTTGATTCTATGACTTGTAGAAGTTGCTGGTATTTGCAAAATCTCACTTCTGGGGGGAGGGAGGGGGCGACACTCAACGTTTTTTAAGTTACAAACTTTATTTTCCAACACCTTTAATTTCTGCAGCAATCCACAAATTTCACTCGCGTTCACTTTAATAATTGTTCACTACTTTCACTACAAATGTCCCTGAATCCCAAATTGCTTGCGTTTATGTACTTGTCTATCGCTGTTCGACATTATTCCTTTTATTGCATCTGGTATGTATGCGTTTTGCAATTGTACATTTCTAGTACTTTCCATGATGATTTTCGCCGTTTACAATTGCTTTCGTTATCTCCATATTCCCCTCCACTTGAAATGCCATTCTAAAATCCATTTCCTATTCATAGTATTGGAGGAATACTTGATCCGGCAACATCGTTGATGCGAATAATAATAATTGCTTAATAAAATTATAATCTTCAACAGGGTTCCAGAACCCGCGACTTTTGGATTGATAACTGTTGGTGGTGTATAAATTTACCACTTGACCACCGAGTGATATGCTTGTGTAGAGTAGAATTCGTAACAATATTTTCCCATGCAAATGGCCATTTTCTAAAATTGCTCCAATCGTCATGAAAATTCACATGAGTATTCCCTATGCTATGTTGAGCAATTACATAGAACATTAATTTTGTCTATAATTACGGGAAACCACCCAAATCTGGGGCATCAGTTGGGGCTATCGAATCCGTCATAATAAAAATTTAAAAACAAGATTTTACTCCTGATGAAATGGTATACTCGTCAGAACCCACGTAATCACGGAAACACATTTTTTTAATAATTTTTCCGAAAGAATGGTATCAGATGATCCCTGAATTATCTAATTTTTCCCAATAATATTCGTGTTTTTATATAATTTGGTGCTTGGGTTGGGACTAACCACTTGGTCCCTAAGTTCTCGTAATGTTCAAATTAGTATAGCAGTTGAAATGGTTCAAATAAATGATGTACCTCTTAATCAAAATCGGTTATTACAGTTTGAAAGATTTTTTTAACCAGGTTGGTTGTTCAAGATTGGTCATTCGCCTTGTTTACCAGACAGCATCGTCCAAACTCTAAAAATATGTGTAAGTTCTTCGTGCTTATAAACCAAATATATACATATTGACTTAGCGAATTATTTTATTAGTTGTTAAACTGTTAAAAATTACAGTGATGTAAAGGGTGTTTTTTTAGAGGTTCACAATTTTAAATTAAAGTAGAAAAAAGAAAAACATTTTGAATATCAGTGAAACTAGCTTTATTGGATAAAATTGTTTATGCCATTAATGCTTGAATATGTGGGTTTCAAGTGTTCAATCGTCTCTGGTTTATCGGCGTGAACAAGTGACTTAACATATACAAGAAGAAAATATTCTAATGAAGTTAGATCATACGATCTCGGTGGCCAATTAACAAGACCATTACGTGGAATTAGTCTTTCATTAAATGTTTCTTTGAGTAAATTAATTGTATCCCACGCTGTGTGGCATGTGGCACCGTCCTGTTGGAACCACATATCAGCAAGATTTATGCCAGCGAATTGGGGTACCTAAAAATTAGAAATCAGGTCTCTATACCGTTCACCGTTGACTGTAACATTCTGTCCATCATCGTTTTTGAAGACATATGGACCAACGATTCCGCCGGCTTTGTGGATTATCTTCACTCCAAATCCGACAATTCTGTTTATTATCGTACCCATTCAACCAAAAGCGAGCGTCATCGCTTGGTTGGAAAATTCACATCAATATCAATTTGTGTTTCAGCCTATTGGCCGAATTGGCGGCGTGTGCAATGGCCGAATGGCTTTCATTTCTGCACAAGTTGAATTTTGTAAGCACGTAAACCAAGATCTTTAGATAAAGTCTTCCATAAAGTGGATCTTCCATTGATTGGTTTCGTTCTTCCTTAATGCTACGCTGTACAGCGTCTATCGCTTGTTCAGAATGCACTGTTTGACTTCTTACTGGATGCGTATTACCATTTAGAGTATACATGGTGCGTAACCGATCCTTAGTTAACCGAATTACCCGCTCTGATGGACGATTGTGACGACCGTAAAATGGATGTAATGCACGATGAGTTTGGTGAACAGAACCATTATTTTGCTCAGGCGTGAGTCGATTCATTATGAAATGGCAAATCAAACTAATGACAAAGCAAATGTCAGCTGTCAAATCGGTTGTGAAACAAAGCAGTGTTGCCAACTTAAAGATGAGAACCTCTAAAAAAACACTCGTTATTTACCTAAATAGAAGAAAATTAGCCGGAAGAACAAAATTTGATTCGCAATAATATTAAAAGTTACAAACCGGTTTTTATAAATCGTTGAAAAATAAAACCGAATGGAATCAAAATAATTAGTTAATTTTTGGGTATTTGGAAACCATTTAAAAACTTTTATTTGTGTCGAAAGGGTTTCATCTAGAAACCTGGCTTCTAGTTTTCCAGAATCTTTGGTTTCATGTTGCTACGTCACTTTTAATGTCCTAGAAAATTTGACTAATTTCTTTACGAACTGGTTAGTAAAATTTTTAGTAAAAATTTCTCGAATCGGATTGGTCATGAAAAGTTTTCACTATGCAATAATTTCCTTTATATGTATTAGGTAGGTAACCCTGTATAAGACGAAATTACACGCTTTTGATTTTAATTTTTAATTAATTTCAAAAGACGGTTAAATATGATTTTAAGAAATTAAATAAACGTAATGACATCTTTTATTGTTTGTATTCGGCATTCAGTTGTTAAACGTTAAACATATGAATGGTGTTTTTTTAGAGGTACGCCAGAGCAACGCTTGTAAATTGTTAAATTTTTTTTATCAAAATAATAGTTATGTTCGCCAAACTCATCGTGCATTACGTCTATAATCGTCCATCAGAGCAGGTAGTTCGGTTAACTATGGACCGTTTTCGCATCACGTATACACTCTAAATGATAATAAGCATCCAGTAAAACGTCGAACAGTGCGTACCGAACAAGCGATAGACCCTGTATAGCGTAGCATTGAGGAAGACCCAAATCAATCAATTTGATGCTGTTCTCAGCAACTGGAGATGTATCCATCCACTTTATGGAAGATTTTATCTAATGATCTTGGTGTACGTGCTTACAAAATTCAACTTGTGCAAGAATTAAAGCCATCGAACCATCGCACACGCCGCTAGTTCGGCCAATGGACTGAAGCATAAATTGATATTGATGTTGATTTTCCAACCAAAATTTTGTTCAGCGATGAAGCTCACCTTTCACGGGGGGGGGGGGGGTGGGGGGGTACGTTCATAAACAGAATTGTCGGATTTGGAGTGAAAATAATCCACAAGCCTTTGACGAAACACCGTTTCATCCAAAGAAAATCACTGTGGCATGTGGCATATTTTTTCAAAATTGGGCAGCTTCGATCTATTGCACTATACAGATGGCTATAGTAACTTAATTCTGGATTACCGACTGCTTTAATCTGAAATAGTTATTGAGATGCATCATCATCATCGACGTCAAGCAACCGTTGCTTGGGTTTGCACAACTTTGGGTAACCGCTGGACCTGACTAGGATTAAATAAACTTATCAATCATTAATCTAAAAAAGTAATCTGATATTGTAACTTCAATTAAACTAAATTTGATAAATAATCAATCAAATCCCTATATGGGTTTCAGCGCCAGCGAAATAAACATAAAATATGGTTGGTTTCGTTCAATTTTATTATAATTTTCAAATAATATTCAGGCCATAACTGCGCAACCTAACGATCCCAATATGGGGCGTATTTTTGCAAAATTGTGTGGCTCTGTGCCAAAATCTTCAATATTCGCTCTACAGAACTTCAATTTTCAGGCTTTTTCGTTCTAATTATGATAAAATGAACGGGCCAAAATGGGGCACTCTGACGATCCGCATAGACATGTGGCGTATTTTTGCGAAATTGAACGGCTTTAGTCTATTGCAATATGTATGTGGCTATGTGCCAAAATCTTCAGGATTCGCTTCACAGAATTTCCATTTTCAGACTTTTTCGTTCTAATTAAGAAAAATTAACAGGCCAAAATGGGGCACCCTGACGGTCAGCATAGACATGTGGCGTATTTTTGCAAAAATTGGACAACTATAATCTATTGTACTTTGTATGTGGCTATGTGCCAAAATCTCCAGGATTCACTCCACAGAATTACAATTTTCAGACTAATTAAGAAAAAATGAACAGGCCAAAATGGGGCACCCGGACGATCCGCATACACGTGTTGCGTATTTTTCAAAATTGAACGGCTTTGATCTATTCCAATATGTATGTGGCTTTGTACCAAAATCTCCAGGATTCGCTCCACAGAATCTCCATTTTCAGACTTTTTCGTTCTAATTAAGATAAAATGAACAGGCCAAAATGGGGCACCCTGACGATCCGCATAGACATGTGGCGTATTTTTGCAAAATTTAACGGCTTTAATCTATGAGTGAATCTCCTATGAATCTCCAAGATTCGCTCCACAGTGACGGTGACTAATGTCGGAAGTAATGACCTAGGTTTAATATCCGGGAGGTTATTCACAGGCACGGGGGAGATGGAGGGGCGGTGTCATCAGGAACACTTGTTTATACTAGAATATTCTATTCAATCAATGTTCTAGAAAAGCATTCGACAGTAAAATTACGAAAATTTAAAATTAGTTATCGACACCCGCCAGGCCAAATAAATTATATCGATTTATAAAACATTATATAGTTTATTGATTCGATCAATCCTCATTTTAAGCCACGAAAAAGGTCAAATTTTTGCGTGTGCAGCCACCTCTCGCATCTCCAATATCAAATTAAAAATAAAGCACACACCAATAACGCTATAAAATCAAGGAACTACGTTCTTATACATCCAGTTTTCCACCTTCTTATATATATGTAGGTCTCGTTACATTTATGTTTATTATTATTATCTCCCCCGTGCTACTATACATAAAAAAAATATGTATAAAATAAAAAAATATTCAAGACAAGACAATAAATGTGGTTATATACACATTAAGATCATCGCGTTTTTAAGACAAATTTATATTTACCTAAATGAACTCAAGTGAGAATTATCCGTATATATATAGACCGTATACCAAGTCACTCATTCCATCGGTGAAAAATAACACCAACATGTAAAAAAACAGCACATAAAATATGGCACTTGCGATGTGAATCCGTTATTTTTTCCACACGACCAGTTGTTAGTACATATCCCATATCTAATCCATACACAATTCTTAATCACAAATCAATCGAACATAACCCCTGACTGGGGAACAAAATCAATTTAAGTTTTAGTCTCTCACTTTATAAGGAATACTATCGGTAGTAAGGAAACTTCAAATTTTCCACGTTCCATAATACCGATGCCACAAAATTGTGCAATAACAATAAAATAAATAAAAAAAAGGAAACATCTAAGATATAACACAAGTACTGTATATGTACAGGAGTGGTAACATGTAAGAAAATAACGTTGTACTACAACAAAAAATCCCAAATTCATGTGATCATTTAATATGTATGACATGAATTTTCATATATTTTCCCGGTTTTTTATGGTTTAATATGTATGTTGTTTTTGTGTATAAGAAGAAAACATAAATATAAGATGAAAATAGATCCATTCGTGGTGAGGAAGGATTGTGTTATGTCTTCTTGTTGTACTGGTTGGTGTTGTGTATGATTTCATGACAACTTTATTTTTACCGATAAGTTTCATTTTATACATATTGGTATGAATTGTTTTGTGACATTGTCTTTTCTCCATAATAATATCGATATGAAACACGTGATTGAAGATGAGGTCATATGCTGCAATGTTACACCATCACGCAAGAATTTATATAGTGCCGCGCCAACAACATCCACACAAGGCGAGAAAGTGAAAGAATCGCATAATTGAAATTCTTTGTAACCCTACTAAATAGTTATTATTGCAATATCGGAAATCATGCAGATGGTAATGAATTAATTTCTTCTTCTTCTTCTTATTATTATTATTATTATTCGAGTCTTATTTCAGTTTCGTTTAAGAAAGTTTACTTTCCCCAAAGTCATGTTTCTTGTGTGCGCGCAAAAATATATAAATACATATTGCAAAATTTATTCAATTTTTTGCATCTCATGATAAATTTGGTTGGAGTTGGTTAACAATTTTTTTTTACCTTCCATATTTTCATAAAAAGTCGAAGAGGTTATATAGACAAAACAGGTAGATGTGATATCAAAATACCGGAAAATTTTGCATGAAAGTCGTGTTGAATCAAGACACGAAGAGTGAAATCATGTCTCTGTTGTATTCAAAATTATCTGTATAAATGACATACCTATTCTAGGATTAGGACAAAAATATCTGTTTAAATTTATTTTGTTGATCAAGACGGGAAATATTTTCTTGGTTTTTTTTTTGAGCGGGAAATGTCTTGGGAATCGACGGCACAAATAAAACACCAATATGAAAATGTAACCTAAATATTTCGTAAATCATAAACACATTATTTTGGTAAATGGTTTATTTGGTTTTGGTTATTTAAAAAATATGTCAAAATATCATAAGACTTGAGTCATTAATTTCCACTTAAATAACTTAAATGACACGTTGAAAATTGAAGCTAGACCTTTTCTGTTCTTAATTCACTTTTTTCGTAAATGCTGTACTTCGACCTCGAAATGTTTACAGATTTGTCATATTCATACCCAGTCCGATAATTTACATTAAATAGGTAGTAACCTACCACACTATGTCGCCGGTTTTTGGTCGCCGATGTAGATTAGAATCGAAAGCGATCTATTCCGATTTTCAAGTTTTTGAGATAAATTATTTTAAAAAACCTAATTTTTATTATTTCCCTAGTTTCTTTGGTCCTATTTTTCCACATATTACAACATTAAACCTACATCACTATCCAAATTAAGCTTGCAGTTTAAAAACAATTATGCAGTAGAGTTACTTTGAAAGTTACATAATGGAATAGATTTATTGTCGTTATACTGGAATAGGTAGGGTTTGAAAATTTTATCTCGAAATGGGCCCATTTTGAAATAAAAATGTTTAAGTCACAATTAATCATAAAGTAAAAGTATTGAATTTCATCCAATTGCTGCAAATACTCCTAAAACTTAAATTCTCAGGACATCTTGCTCTACGTGGTTAGTACAGCTATCCGTGTAATCTTCTTCCATCTGATGTTGATTATCATCTATGATAGTTTTATAAAAATTCAAACTGTCGTTTTCTCGCCATTCAGGCCCAAATTGGCCAGTTTTATAAATTTCAAATTAGCGAGATTTTCACCTCGTTTATTATTTGTCTTAGAAGCTCCGATAACTGATTTGAAAAAAGGTTCAAAATAAATCTTTTGAATTTTATTAATTTCGGTTTTAAAATCGAAACCAGGGCACATTACTTCCCAGATTTATAATTGTTTCACGTTCCTTGTATAATGCTAAATATTCGCCCACATCTATCATTGTTTCTTTTGTTTGAACTTGCTTCTCAATTTGAGCAAAAACTCTATCAGGTGAAATATGTGAATGTCCTGGCACTGGGAAAACCAACTCAACGGATAACACGTTTCTGGGAGCAACTTTTAACAACCAGTATTGACACATTTCAACCATGGTAAAGTTTTTATTTTGGTCGCCGCAGCCATCGCCTATGATAAACTGGTGACGCGATCTGGTTCGATCCTTTAGCCAAACAATTTTCCGTCTAATACTATAAGAAAACATTAGGTGGGGTTAAAGGTGAGTGCCCGGTGCCAACAACCATTCCAAATAAATATAAATATACTCGTAACTTTGGCTAGCGTCATGTTCTTTTAACAATCAAAAGTCATGGTTAATAATCCATCAGCTTCCTCGTTAAGAAGGGCGATGAAAGCTTTACTCCTGAGCTTGTTTATTTTGGACATTATCATTAACTCTACCTTCTTTTACATATCGGTTTCAATTTTGAGCTGCTCTTTGAATCGAAGACACGTTGAACACATATCGGTAACAGGTGATTTGAATCCCAAATTAAAATTAATGTTGAAAACAAATCTAAAATAGTTGGATTTGATTTTCGTTTCGGGGTTTCTCTTTTTAAATAGAATCCACATTTTATTAATTGGTGACAGGTCACCAGCCAAATATTGTTGATGATAAATTTGGTTGCGACAATAGTGCGTTTCGATAACGCTTTGTTTTTTACTTCGTATTTACGAGATTTCGGTCGCCGGCTCGTCTTTCCACCGGACCCTTACTTGTATATCCATATATGTATTTTGACATACTTTAAGTAATTCTTTTGAACGTGTTCGAATAATATAATCAACCGAAAACCCCTTGTAAAACTGGGTTGTAAAACTATGCAATGTTTAAGTATCTTGTGCTACCTTCGATTTATCACAATAAAATGAGTTAGAAAACCCCAACGCATCATACGTTCTTATTAAATTACATTTAAAGAGGCTGGCCGCTCTCAAATTCTTTACAACAAAACAGAATTTCTATTGGAATTTTTTAACCAGCAGAAATTTGTAATCATATTGTAGGTTATTTTTTGGAATTTTGGAATCATATTGTCTGGCGGTCTATATTTATTATATTACTGCTTGTATAGCCTGGTTTTCTCTCGTCTTATTATGAAACCAAGATATTTTTAAGAATTCTCCAAGAAGTTGTAAGAAGAAGTAATAAGCACCGTTTCGAGCTTGTGTTTATGGACAGTTCAGATGGATTCGATACAGATCTGAACTTCTTCTATAGAGAACTCTCTATAGAATATCTATATTTTTGTTTAGCGATGACAAACACAACTCTGTCATCAGCAAGACCACTAAAAATAGTTTTGCTTAAAAGATGAGCATGGGAGACAAGTTCATAAACTGTTTTCTAAGAACATCAGCGAAAAGCTAGACGAGAGTTTAAACACTATGTTTACGCAACTAAGTTAAAGTATTTAAGAGTGCTTTGTACCTCGCCACCTTTCTATTTATCGGTAAATACGTCTGCTTGAGTGATTAAAATATAATCCGCATTAAATTGGAAATGGCGGTGAGAAGAGCAGAAGCTCTTGCTGACCATCACTAAAGCTTCCTAAAAGCTCGCCTTTCAATAGCTCTACAGAGCATTATTGTGTCTTCTTATATGTAGAGAAAACCCTCTTCATCATACATTCTCATTTTCCAATCAATAAATAGTCCTGGCGAAACTCCTGAATTTGTACGGCCGTATGAGCAGTTGATTTCATTCATCACTGACTTCCCACATGATAATCCACGAGAATATCTAGTTCATTTCGTGTTTTCGTTTTTATTGTTCTTCTTGTTGTTTCCGTCTTACGAGTGCATTTATATTCTATTGATGCATTTACTCTGGTAGTACGTTATAAGATGAGTGATGTGTTTTTAAGATGAGTCACACAGTGATGAAGATGAGTGTCCTGATACCAAAGGATACTCGATTGCTCAACACGACAAAGATTGGGCGCGTCATTTCGTTGTTGATGATCTTATCGTTGGAAGTGGGGGGATATCGTTATGACTTTGTTTGAGATACCGAAATATATCCGTTCTTTAAAGCGTTTACTCTTTCGGTAGGTTTTAATTTTTAATTGCTCACATTATATTTTGCTTGTACCAATTTTGTGTGCATGATTGTTTTTGTTGTACTTTCTATTTTGTTATAATTATTTCTACGGAGAATTGTCGGTTGAGGAATAATTAAATTGTGTGGTTTTTCTTGTAATTGAAGGACCCAGCTTTACATCTTGTGTAATGTTTTCGAAATAATTAGTTACTCTATGTCCTCTCGTTGCTTTCTCTCAAGCCACAATGCGATGTTCCTTAATATAGACACCGAGTCCAACTTCCGTTTTTGTGATATTGTTCTGGTCAGAGAGCAGAGAAAATGTTCCTTATTGATAGTCTTGCATACGGTCGTAATACGCTTTACATTTAACACCTTGTCTTTGTTTCCAGCTACTAATAAGCAGCTCTTCCATTTTTTGGTTTGATTATCTTAGTCCTACTAATTAAATGGTCTCAACGGTCTTATTGACATTCCTTTCATTTTATTTAATAACGATGTTGATTTCAATGAAGTCCCAAGGTGCGATCAATGGTCTGTCTCGGATGTTATTCCGGACGATTCAAATTTACACTGTTCTGTTTCCAACTCGTCAAAACGTTGATGTTGTCTGTGTCCATTTGATATTTGTCGGTTGAAAATTATAATTTAGATTGAAGTGCGACTCAATACGTTCGTGAGTTTTTACCAACTTACCATTTCAGAGACCGTTAATTATTTTTCTGAAAATAGGATCTTGTTCGATTAGGATGAATAGGCTCCTGAATATTTAAAATATTTTAAGTTTCCGGCAGCGGAAGACCATTTCTAAACATCCTTATGTTAAGGCGTTCGAGCGGTACCCTTTGTTAACTTTGTCTGTTCTTGGGATTATAGGTTTATCGGGTAACTGACAATGTGTTTTTTGCTGCAGTTTTTGATGTTGTTGAAATTGTTCACCCTTTCAGGTACTTTTGGCTTTTTCCTTGTCGGAATTCTTTTATATTGAGTAAACTGTTCCACCAAGTCAGCTTGAGTTCCTGGAATTATCACAATAATGTTACGAAAAACCACTGGACTTTTTAAATGATCACCCTCGTTTAGAATTTACAGTGTCAAATCTAACTGGGTTAAACAAATATCGTTGAAGTCAACCAATGATTTCGTATTTCCGTCCTTGACAACTGAAAGATCAGAAAATATATCCAGTAAGTAATGTACTGTAAAATTGAAATGTCCAATTGAAGAATAGTCGTGACTGAATTACTGTTGAGTGAATTTTCCAATTAAAAACAAGTTAAAATAAGCGCCATATTTGCATTGGGGTCGACTATCGTTGGACAAGTTGACATATTGACTTATGTTTGCTTCTTCCGAGGAACCTCCTTACCGATAACAGAATATAAATAATAATTCGTTTTAACTGCTGCTTCGTTTGTCACAGTGAGTTATCTCTGCAACTCAGAATTTGGATTTTTTGGAAATCTTGTGTTAGAAAAATAAGAAGAACATAGAAGAAAAATAAGAAGAAAATAACTTCGAAAAGATTACTAAACCTAAATAATACAAAATAACGGTGATTTCTACATATCCGAATCCCATATTACATTCATATTAGATTATTGTTTTTGTAATATGGGATTCTTATATGTATCTAATTGGAATACATAGAAAAGTAAATTTTTTTACTTGATATGCAAATGTACCTCTGCCGCCCGTTTAAGGAGTATTTTTCATTTTATTGTTGTTTCTTCTTATTTTTCTTCCACAAGATTTCCAAAAATCCAAATCTGAGTAAGGAAAGACGAATGAAGGCTAACCATAAGTTTCAGATTTGTAGCTAAATTCAGCTAAATTTAAAAAGTGAAAATATTTGAACTTAAAAACGAAAAAGGTACAATTTTATCATGCCGCGCACGTAAAGGTTAAAGCTTTTAAGATACAAATTTTAATTGCAACATTTGATTAACCTAAAATGTGTCTTTAATTTTCCATTGTATCTTGTAATGTTCCGCTAGACGGGTTCTGGTAGTTATAGGGAAGAGAGTATTAGTGACCACCTTTGAATTACCTTTCCCGTATCTGATTCCGGCGATTTTGCAGAAATTCAGTTTGTACATACGTAATATGTGGTTTTTCGAAAATGGTCACCTTAAATTAAATTTTAAACTATTGGGATAAACTTTTGTTTGCATCATGATAATGAGGTTTAAAAAATAGCTCCGAGAAGATACTAGGCTAGTGCTGTACTACTACTCTCAACTAAAGGGGTCTGACCTTGATCTAAAAACTGGCCAATTTGAATGAAACTAGGCCATTTCTCAACTGATTGGATTAAAATTGGCATTATGAAAACAGAATTCCAATATAAGTTCTCCAAAATGGCCTATTTCCGTTTGGAATGAGTGTCCTATTTAAGTGGAACATTTAATCAAATTAATCTGGATCATATCAATACTGCCTCGGAAGATCTTATTCGGGATGGTTATTAAGTTCTTATCTAAGATGCGTGGGTAAACAACAATATAATCTATGATCTTAGATGGGGGAGTTATAAAGTTAAATGAGAAATGTATAAACTTAAGACTGCAAATAGTTATTGTACCAAAGAAGAAGAAAATCAGTACGATATTTAAATGTGAAGGCACATAACGTAGTATGGAGCTACACGAGTACCATATGAGTTATTGTATACTTTCTGACCACCAAGAACTTCTGGACACTTAAATATAATTTCGATCATCTTCTTGCATGTGAAAAATTTTTGCAATAAAGCTAAAAGTACTAGCAAGGCTTCACGTGTACTAGGGACTCTTACAATGAAATCATAAGACTACACAAAAGAGTATGCAAATAAAGGTACGAAGGAAGCATTGGAAATTATTGTGTAATGGAATGAAAAGAGTTACACACTCGTTCCACTTCTCGCGTTAGGGAGGTTTCCGCTTCAAATCCAACCAATTCTAATTATTTGATTAAACTGGCCTCATGGACTTGAACATCTTTGGAGCTCCTCATCGGAACTCTCTTTATATTAACCTTTGTAGACAAGATGGAAATACATATTTTCAGAATGTGCCTCACATACTTTGAACGGGACTAAACTTACTTTTACGAATAAAGCGAAATTTTGGGTTTATATCTTAGACAGCAGGCTGAATTGAAAGCTGCCGAAGTAACACTCGTACATACTCGTACATTTATAGAGATTTTGGATGTTTGGAAGGTTCTTGGTTAATCAAAATCATTAATTTTTTAGGGCTTTAAACATGTGAAAAATGTTTCGGTAATATTTTTGGAATCGGGTTAATGAATGATTTTTGTGTTTTTATAAAGAAGTTTATGATCCCAAACACACGCCCGTCTAGAGTGTCTAAGGTCCATAAACGTAAAGCTTGGCTCCGTATTTATATGGTAATTCCTCCGGTTTTGTGTTCCTTTGACTGGTATATTTTATCCAAAATGTATGTTATAATCATAATCGGTATCCTACAGACCGACGATAGCCATAGTCGGTTAATAAAAGTCGAATTCTACTCAGCAATGACAAATTCTAATAAATCGTCCTAAATTCGTGTTGAATCTAAAAGAATCCCGCTTAGGAATACCAAATACCAAAGAAGAATGAAATTATGTCATCCAACGATTGTGTGATAATACCAGTCCGATTCTAACTGCCAAATATAACATGGCAAAATTCCGGCACTTGGTACAAAATTTATGTTTAAACCTCATGAAATTTCATCTCTGTCGGTTAAAAAATAGTCTAGTTTAAATAACCTAGCCAACTTCCAAAAGCACGTCTAAAATTCTTAATATATAGGACACCAATCCCACTCTACAAACCAACTGATGTGAAGTTTTTAACGGAAAGTGTAGCTACATAAATTAATGAAAAGTGTAGTTACACAAATTAACGAAAAGCGTAACCTCCAAAAAGTGTTGCAATTAAAAGTGTAAATAGCACACCTTTACTAAAAAATATCGTTAGAAATCTTATTTGATGCAAATATCGGTAATAAACTTTATCATAATAATTCTAGTGTAAAAGATGGGATTATTAAAACAATAATTCTTTAAATGGTTGAAAAGTTATACGTATGCGACACTAAGGCCGTTTAAAAAAATCTCAGAGATGATACCAAGTAAAGGGATATGCCAACACAAGTTTTCCATCACAAGTTTTAAGGCATAAATTTCATAAATATTCAAATATTTTTCAAAATACTTGCAGAGATGTCACCAAGTGTGGGCATATATCGCTTAATAGTGACAGATTCTGCTGCACGAAACAGCTATCCACATAAAAATAATAAGATTTGGGGTGTCTCCACAAAAGTTTTAATATGCAGAATTTAAAAAAAAAATCAACAAAATTCCTATTATGGCCGATGATTAGAGTTTTCTGGAGTAGGCCATAGTGTAGCAGGTATTTTGACGTATATTAGAATGTTCATTAAATTTGCCGATATAAAAATTGTCGAAAAGCAACACCAAATCTTTTTATTTTTACGTGGTTAACTGTTTTGAACAGCACGTTTCGTCCTCTATCAGGAGATGTATAGCCACATTTGGTAACGTTTCTGAGAGTACTGGAATCAGGTATAGTGTTGACGAATATTTGAATTTTTTTAAAATTTGCCACATTAAAACTTTTGTGGAGACACTCCAAATCTTTTTATTTTAATGCGGTTAACTGTTCCATACAGCTGAATCTGTCCACTATTAAGCGATATATGCCCACACTTGGTAACATCTCTACGGCATATGCCTTTTCTTGGTATCATCTCTGAGATTTTTAATCGGTTTTGCTATTTGCATCAAACAAACATTGTTGATTGTGTTTTTTAGTAAAGGTGTGCTATTTACTCTTTTAATTGCTACACTTTTCGTTAATTTGTGTAGCTACACTTTTCATTAATTTGTGTAGCTACACTTTTCGTAAAAAACTTCACATCGGTTACAAAGCATGCAATAATAGGACTTTTAACTGGAAAACCTGAAGTACGAAAATCCAGTGTTTTCATAGTTCTGGATTCTGACTGACCAAGAATTTGAAAACCACAATATGTTCTCTTTTCTAAACGACAATTGGAATTTTGAAATCCGGGATTTCGGGGTAATCCATCAATGTGAACTTTATAACGAAAAGTGTACTATTAAAAAGTTTAGTAATGAAAACGGCTGAAATAAAAATCTTCGCTAACAAAGTACGAGTACAACAAAAAGCTAATAGGTATTTTTGTGCAGGTATTGGGTTTAAATTTGACCAATTCTACGAGTATTCCATTGAGTTTATTAAAAAAAATTATTCCCAATTTTGATTTAGAAAAATTGTTAGCAAGTGTGGAAATATATCCTCTATATCCTCTAATATTGGATGAATTGAGCTGTTCAAATTACTTAACTACATTGATACCTTTGATTACACTTAGTAGAATCTCTGAAACTCTTGGTATCGGCCAAAGTGCACCGAATTAAAAACAATCGTGGAGTAACCACACTTGGTAACAATTCTAAAAATTGAAGGATTCTTAATAATTTATTCTGAGTCATTTCAAATAGTAAAATAAATTTTGATTTTCAGTAAACCGTAGTTAGTGCAGAAGAATTGTTTTTGTAGTATGTATTTAAATCCAATATACTTGCACCTACACTCATTTGCTGCAAGAGTGACACAATTCAAAATTTTTAATTTTTCAGTAGAGTGATTTGAAAATATCACTCATAATTATTTGTAAAGTACAGAAAATAAATGATGTTTCAGCAAGAGCGCCGGATTTAAATTTCCCGCCATTTTATTAATACGAGTTCTATCGTGATTTTTTTACAGTTGTCATAGTCTGTACATAGTATTCAAACCAACTACGTTTAATTATTGTAAAAACACATTACAAAAATGGTGAAAGAAATACGGCCCATTTACTCCGCCAGCCCAAAATGCACACCAAACAGTTACTCGCGGTGGGTGCATTGGTTGTTTGAGTATCACACGAGGATTTCCAGCACCCCAAATCCGACAGTTTTGCTAGTTTACGTATCCGTCGAGTTGAAAATGTGCCTCATCTGAAAAAATGAATTCGCGTTAATCTGATGATGTTCCAACATCCAATCAGCAAATTCACGGCGCTGAGCATGGTTCCTTGACTTGATTGAAAATTCGTTGCATAGTGCTTCTGGAAATGTTTAATTCTACCACGATGCCGAATGGAAGTTCTTGGATTCTCGGCCACATATTCCCTTACTGTGGCTTTATTTTCGAGTGGCCGACAAGGACGACGACGTACAATGATCTTCTGATCCATCAGCGTAAATTTGGTCTTTGGTCTTAGATTTTGTAATTAAATGCCTCGTGACAAACGTCGATTTATTTGGCGCATTATTGCGACCGAAAACGACGTATTTGGTAAACTGTTTTCACAAAATGTTCACCATTTTTGTAATGTGTTTTTACAATAATTAAACGTTGTTGGTTTGAATACTTCTCCATAGTCTTAAATCTCGTGGTCTCTTGCTGAGACACCCTATACATTCTAATTAGCGGAATCAACATTTTACCATTCCTACACCCTCAACCGGATCTTATTTTTATAATTTTTTAATCTTTTGCAAAATTTCTTCGAGTAGTTTCCTATATCTTAAATTGTTCATCTCTATCGCGAATTGAGTAATTTTTTATATGGACTTTTATCTAATTTCTTTTATCTAATAACGACATAAGAGACTATTTTTAATACAAAATAATAAACGGGTATCACGGGTTAATAAGTCGCGGGTTAGTTTACTATTGACGATTCCATTCTTAACATATAGGAAAATAAATTTTGGTGAAGGTATGCGCTCAGCTTTACTACTTAAATCTGTACATTTCTTTACTCCACTGTACTTTATACAATTGTTGCTTGTGTACATAAACTTGTCTTATACACAAATAACTCACGGAAGAAAATTGAAAAATTCCCAAACAAAGCATAAACAAACATACACTGAAAAATAAATTAAATTATAAAAAATAAAATCTGATAATTATTATTTTCCCATCTGCCGTGCTGTTTAAAGTGAGTACCGGGAAAAATATGTAAAGGGCGGCCAAAATATTGCATACCCGAACAATAAATAAATATAAATAAAATAAATGTCAGATTAATAATAATTTTACTGTCCTTTTTTACGCATCCCAATTGGATTTTTCCATTTTCGTCCTTTTTAATTAAATTTAAACACCAGTTACGTAACATCAACAATAAAGTGTCGTTTTTCATGGGTATATATACAGGGCAATACATAAGCACGCAATTAATTAAGAAAGCGATTATTATTAATTTATCCAAGAAACTTGTTAACATTTGTATGTGTTAGAGACACCTTCCTAAAATATGCGTATGTACGAGTGTATGTATGTGTTGTTTACGAGTTTCAGGCGAGTATTAATTTTTTATTGGGCTAAATAAGAAATGCGAATAAAAGATCTATAAAATGTACCAATTGTCTTGTATCTATAAATTTTATACTTTCGCATTTAAGATGGTCATCAATCAATTCGTAATTGAATTGGGTTTTGTTTGTTTACAAAATGTGTCGCCCAATTTCGACAGATGTGGTCAATGTGGTAAGCAGATTAATCGAGTTAATTCCTATTCCGAAAGCATTTTGTGATGCCACTGTAATATTGTTATATCAGAATTATTATTATTGTTGTAAAGTAATCTCTTTCAGAACTGATGAGGCACGTGAAAAATGTAAATTTTTCTCCAGGAAAATAATTTTTGCTAAAACGGTAAATTATATGTTTATGACATTTATTGGTACAAAAGAATTTTTATGTTTTGTTTTCGACGATGACAATGCAAAGTAAATTTAATTGTTAGTTTAGAACAATAAATTTACTAATAATAATAATTAGTTAACTGTATGGAAGAAAGGCTATATACTGTAATCTCTTACAAATAATTTCTAAACGGAATAAATCCGCGAACCTTCGACCTTAAGAGTAAAACGCGATACAGCGTCAAATATCCAACGATAACATCATAAAACTTTCATTCTGGTTTTTGTAGTTTTATACAGTTTTGAAAAATAAATTTTAACAACGATTATAATCATTCTTAAACATGATACTTTATTTATAAAAGAATTGTCAATTTGGCAATTTAATTTTAAAAAAAAATTTATGACGATCTTTCATCAAAACAACAAAAGGAACAAATTTCAATGGAGAAAGTATTACCTACATACAATTCTCCACGTATTTCTTGTGGATTTGCTGATGCACAACAATCTTGTAAATAAATTTATTGTTAAAAAATTGCTTTACTATTGTGTTTACGTATTCATGGAATCAGTGAACCAATCAATATACACATTATTCATGCTGATGTTTGATGCATGGAATTAGTTTTATAGGGAGCTCTATGATTTTGCGGCTCATTAAGTAATTTTATTTTTTAATACAAGTTGCAGGCATCTGTATGATGTACTCATATAGAGTCGTGAATGAAGCAATTATATATTTTTATAGGTGTGAAAGTTTAGCATCACTGTTAAAGAAAGTTATCCATGCCGAGATCATTTAATTTTATTTTTCATATTTATGGGCATATGATCTAATACGGTGCGGAATAAGTCAATAAGTATTTATTCTTGTCATATTTGTTTACTATACTCGTATATTTGAAGTGCTCTGGTATTAATTCATATTACCCAAGTAAAATATGTCCCAAAAAAAAATCCAAAATTTATTGCATGCAATAAATGTTGCACACTCGATAGGATGCTGCAACAAGTTTCATTTAAGAAACGTGTTGAACAAATTTCAATAGTTTGACATATGGGTAGGTTTTCTGGAATGGCCATGATATGCTCTCTTACCAGGATAAACGAATCGAACGATTCCTGGAGTCGGTAATATAAATAATGGGTCGTTTACAAAGAAGTTGTTGCAGCAAATTTCTTTATTGAACAGATTTCTTTATTGAAATTTGTTGCAACAACTCCTCTGTAAGAGACCCGTTATTTATATCGCCGACCCCAAGAATCATTCGATTCGTTTGTCTCGGTAAGATACCATATCATGAGCATTCCGGGACACTTACCCGTATGTCAATTTTTTAAAATTTGTTGCACGAATTTCTAATTTGAATCTTGTGTGAGTAAACCCTGTGCATTTGTCTTTTAGAAATTTATTTTGGTTATTAACATTTTGAAAATTTAGTAACATTGCGAAAATTTACCCGCGCACGCATACTTGCCTTCTTTATAATTTGGGGTTCGGATTTTTTATTTCGTATTTTAATAAATAAGTTCTGTGTTTTTGATCCGTTATTTATGTTTAAAATGTATCATTTATTTTTATTTCAAATCAACCCTCATATTATTTGAGATTTCTGTGCAACATTTGTTGCATGCAACAAATTTGGGATTTTTTTTGTATGAATTTGATTTAACAACATTTAAATGCAACTAGCTATTAACTGGTGCAATCAACGATTTTCACAAAGAGCTTCACTTTTTAATTCAACTGGATCAATGCACAATTTTTAGAAAGAAATTTAATCACTAAATTCATGCTTTCGTTATTAAACGTTCGAGTTTTACTTATGTATAGCTTCTAACATGAACCGTCTCTAATTGATAGAAACCTCTTATTGGCAATTCGAAACGTCTCGTAATCGATTGGTGCTAGATGCAATTGCACTTCAATTTAATGGTAAAATGACAAAACGGGTAATAAAGTAATATCATTTCACAGAAAAATAAATTGTAATCAACACTTAGTACATCAACCTCATCGAATTGCAGAGGGTATTTTTATTTTTAAAAGAAAGAAAGTATTAATTGTGCAGTAGATTTAATGTCCTTTGAAGGTCAATGAATACACCCTTTTTATTCACAGACATCACCCATTCACACAATTACAGTTTACCACCTGTACATTGCAGCTCCATGCCATCCTATACACTGACATAGATGGTGGGTCAGCGCGAATTCTGCCCCAACAAAGGTCTTAGTTGTGTTTGTTAACATCACTTCGCATTTGTTTTGCATCCAGCCTCTTGTGGGATTCGGATTCAGTACTTCCCGGTCCAAGTGCCAAAGCTCACCCAAAACGTCATAGCTCTGTTCCCAACAAGTAAGTCGGTTTGAAATTAAAGCTGGAGATTAACAGTACGAGCCTGGGTTGATTAAAATACACTTCGTTACTGGCCTCCGAAACCGTCCAGGCCGAACCCCATTGGATATTAACGAGTTTCGATACCACACTGACCCAAACTGTAGTATTACGTGTTCACGACATGCAAATCGAATTGAAATTAAACCAGGAGCTAAACTGTACAAGCCCGCGCCGAATCAAATACACCTCGTTATTAGCCTTTGCTGCAGTAATACATACCGAGCCGAACCCCATTAGATATTATAGAATCTAAATCCCACATTTATCTAAACCGTCATAGCTCTGAACAGTACGAACCCGGGTCGATTAAAATACACTTCGTTACTGCCCTTCGATGCAGCAAGACATACCAGGCTGAACCCTTTTGGAAATGGAATCTCGATACCCTACTGACCCAAGCCGTCATACCTCTGTTCACAAACAGAGTTCACTAAACTGTACAACCCCGTGTCGAATAAAATACACCTCGTTATTAGCCACTAATGCAGTAACATAAACCAGGCCGAACCCCTTTGGAATCTCGATACCACACTTATCCAAACAGTCATAGCTCTGTTCAAAACAGTCAAATCTGTTTGAAATAAAATCTGTCGCTAAACAGTATGAGCCCGTATCAAACAAAATAAATTTCGTTATTCAGATGCAACAAGACATACCAGGCCAAACCCCTTTGGTTGTAACGGGTTATCCAATTCGAGGTTGATAAAGTAGAAATCTGTATACCGACATCTGTCAAAGATAAACGTCAAGTACGCTGTCATTTATTTAGTTGACATTCTGCCATTTAAGAATATGGAGCATTTAACAATCGACCAACGCGTTAAAATTATTAAATCTTATTATAAAAATAGTAATTCTGCCGTATCCACATTTCGCGCTTTACGAGCATATTATGGTCGTCATAATCGTCCTACAAAGCAAACCATATTGAATACAGTGAATAAATTTGAACAAACTGGATCTGTTACTGATATTGTAAGGTCTGTGCATCATCGAAACATTCGCAATGCTGAAAATATCGCTTCTGTAACTGAAAGTGTGGAAGAAGATCCAAATTTGTCAATTCCTCGTCGAGCTCAACATTTAGGCCTATCTTATGGCTCATTATGGCGCATTTTGCATCTGGATTTGCATCTTCATCCGTATAAAGTCCATTTGACACAAGAGCTAAAGCCTGCTGACCATGGACAACGAAGAACATACGCAAATTGGGTGTTGGAAAAACAGGCCGTCGATGCTGATTTTTCGAACAAAATTTTCTTCAGTGATGAAGCTCATTTTTCGCTTGGTGGATACGTTAATAAGCAAAACTGTAGAATTTGGGGCTCAGAAAATCCACAATTGATTGTAGAGAAGCCATTACACCCGGAAAAAGTCACTGTTTGGTGCGCATTGTGGTCTGGTGGTGTGATTGGGCCGTATTTTTTTGAGAACAACCATGGACGAACCGTTACCGTCAATTCTGAGCGCTTTGGCCGCATGTTAACCGATTATTTTTTTACGAAAATCGAAGATTATGATCTTGACGATATGTGGTTCCAGCAGGATGGAGCAACCAGTCACGTAACACGAGCAAATCGAGATCTTTTGCAAGAGAAATTTCCTGGACGTTTGATTTCGCGATTGGCTGATGTCAATTGGCCTCCAAGATCCTGTGATTTAACGACTTTGGATTTCTTTTTGTGGGGCTACGCGAAAGATCGTGTTTACGCAAACAATCCTCAAACTCTTGACGAATTGAAAACTAATATTCGTAAGGTAATGGCCGAGATACCGCCCGAAATGTGCCGAAAAGTCATTGAAAATTACCGCAAAAGAATCAAGGCCTGTAAGACGTCCCGTGGAGGACATTTGAATGATATCTTGTTTAACTAAAAATGGCAAGGATCAATCTGTAAAATGAAATAAAAATTACAATACATTCCGAATATTTTGTGTGTTTTTTTTAAGTTTACTTTATCAAGCTTGAATTGGATAACCTTGTATATCAATACCATACTAACTCAAACCATCCTAACTGTGTTCACAACATGAAAACGAAATTGATATGCAATGTAAAGCTAGTTAATGTGATCCCGTCTTAAATAAATTACACATCGTAACTGGTCACCAAAACATTAAGACAAACCAGGCCGAACCCCTTTGGATATTATAGAATCTCGATACCACACTAACCCAAATTGTCATAGCTCTGTTCACGACAAGCAAATCTGTTTAAAAATAAAACTAGAACTAACCAGTGCAAGACCGTGTTGAATAAAATACACCCCGGTACTGGCCTCCGATGCACTAAGATATAAAAAGCCGAACCTCTTTGGATATTATGGAATCTCGATACTATACTGACCCAAACCGTCACAGTTATGTTCACAACATGCAAATCGGTTTGAATTAAAAACTGAAGCTAAACAGTATGAGCGAGTCCAGGCCGAACCCTTTTGGATGTTATAGAATCTCGATACCACACTTATCCAAACCGTCATAGCTGTGTTCACAACAAAAACTAGAGCTAATCAGTACGAGCGGGCTCGTACTGCTGCAATCAGATGCAGCAATACATACCAGGCCGACCCCCTTTGGATATTATAGAATCTCGATACCACACTGACCTAAACCGTCATAGCTCTGTTCACAACTTTCATATCGATTTGAAATACAAACTAGAGCTAACTACAAACTAGGTCTCCGATGCAGCAATACATACCAGACTGAACTGCATTTTGATATTATAGAATCTCTATACCACACTGTCCCAACCTGTGTATTTTACAGAGGGTGACAAAATTAAGTGAACATATTCATTTTACAAGATACAATTTTTTTGATCATCTTGATTGATTAATACTTTGTATGTCCTTCTCCAGATTTGATGACTGCTTCTCGGCGCCGTGGCATACTTTTTATTAGATTTGAAGTGGTTTCAGGATATATTTGTTCCCATATGTGTCTTAAGTTATTAAAAAAACCGTTTTTATTTAAGTGTTAAAGAGCGTAATTTTTCATCCAAGATCATCCAGAGATTTTCTATTGGATTAAAATCTGCGCTCTGTGGGAGGCCATTCCAATGGTTTGATTTTTTTTTGTAAATATTGCGTGGCAAGTTTCAAGTATGTTTGGGATTAACGGTAACTCAATTTTACGTATTGAGTCTTTTAAATTTTCTTTCAACATGTCCACATGTACACCAGCTGTCATAATATTTTCAGCTAAGCACACATTACTAACTTCACTTCCAGCGAAACACCCCCATACCATAATAGATCCTCCACCGTGTTTTCTTCAAATCCGATCTCATTTTTTAGAACCAAAGAGTAGAAATTTGCTCCCATCTGACCATAGCACATGGTTTCTTATGAACGGTTTCTTTCGCTGGATACAGTAAATTTTTCCTTTTTCCTGTAACCGTCGACAAATTGTTCGTATCGAAACTAAAAAATTAGTTATTTCTATAATTGCACGAGAAATTTCTTCACTTCTCTGACGATTTGTCTGTCTTCCTTTTCTGAAGTGTTTCGCTTCCTTCCTCTTCCGGACAAATTTTTTACATTTCCGAATTCCTCGTTCTTTAAACAGATTTTTCTCGCGCCAGTGAATGACAGGTTGTATTTTTCAGCAAGTTGGCGTTAGGACAACCCAATATTACGGTCATTTACAATCCATTGTTTCAAATCGTTTTACCTCTTGCATTAACTAAAAGAATCTTCAACAAAAGAACAGTATTTTTTTAAGAAAACAAATAAAATCATTGAATATTGCAAAAACTTACCTTAAACCAAAGTTTATTCGGGGAAAAACTGAATTAAACATCAAAACAAAAATGTTAACTTAATTTTGTCGCGTCGATTATTTCACATCACCTAGAAAGTACATCACCTCGAAAGTACAAAGTGAGGTGCAGAGATGTTTAAAACTAGGGTATTCTAAAAAAATTGATGTGAGAGTTCACTTAAATTTGTCACCCTCTGTAGCTCTGTGCATAACATGCAAATACAGTTGAAATTCAATGTAGACCTAGTTATTGTGATTCCGTTTTAAATATAGTAAATTACACATCGTTACTGGTCTCCAAAACACCTAGACATACCAGGCTGAACCCCTTTGGATGTTAAAGAATCTCGATACCACACTGGCCCAAACCATCATAGATATGTTCACGACATGCAAACCGGTTGAGCTAGTTAGTGCGACCTTGTTTTGAATAGAATACATTCCGTAATGGTCTCCGATTTTTCCGAACACACGAGACCGGATCTTTTGATCCTCTTACAAAACTAGAGAATGTAGCTCTTCGTTATACTCTTCGTTATTTTAAAAAATGGATACTGCATTGAGTAAAACCTCAATCCGTTCTAAAGCTTAACTTGTTTTGACATTTGTGGCACATCCATTCGCATGTTAAGTATAAAATTTGCTAATCAACTCAGTTCTTTTAATTTAAACTTTTATTATCTTTACAGAATTTTTAATTTTGGGCTAGAATAACATTTCGAGATTGAACGAAATTATTATATTAAATGCTGGGCTGGGATTTCATTGCAGTTTTAGTGTTGCTATTGAAATCCTGAGTCTTCTCTACGACTGATTTTTGATATTTATAATGATCTTGTTCTACAGTTTTCCAGACTGAATGTAGTAAGTGTCAAAATTAAAAATGCAAGTCTCCCTGGATAATTTTTGCTCTCTGGGGTTTAATTAAACTTAAAAACCGTACGTAATTTGCTAAATAGGAAGATTAAACACGGAAAATATTTTGATCTTATTGCTATTATTATTACATTTAACCACAGTTTTATTAACGTTGGTGATTTTTCTGTTTCAGCAAGTAATTCTAGCCCAGGTTGTGATGATTTAAATAAACTTCATACTTTGGCGCCTACACCGAAATATCGAATTTAATTTCAACTCTTGATAATATAAAGCGTGGTGGTTAAGATAACATTGTAAATGTGGTTTTGGAAAGCGGCGAATACCCCGATGTCGATATTATTCGACAAGCATATGACGTGGCATGCCCATATTAATTCAATATGCATTTAATGTAAGCCCAATAATTTATTTGCTTGAAAAGAATATTTCTCATTTACTCATATGCTTTTTTAACCTCTGGTTCAGATGTTAAAAGCAAATTGAATAAATTGCAGATTTTGCTAAATTGGTACTCTAAAGCAATATATAAAATGCTACGCCTATTTCATCTCTTCTGTAATATATGCGCGCTTCAACGGCTATCATGCCAACCACGACTCTTTTGAATAAATCCTCAACGGATATTTGCTGAAGGTTGCCAAAAATGCTGTTTATTATATTTTCAGTTGTGATCATTCCACTTTGAATTTGAATAACGTTGTCTTCAAAAATCTTTGATGTTTGAGACAAACTTCCAGATCCTACATCCAATAGCAATTGAACTCGATGATTTCTGCGCTCCCTACTTCTGTGTCCCGCTTGGCATTCAATGTGCTTTAGCTTGATTATAGATTTCTTTTTCAAGAGGCTTAGCTAGCTTTTACTAGGCAACAGTTGCACTCGAATTTTCATGCTGATTGAAAATGAAATTTATGTCATGAAGACTTATTGATTAATGCAGCTTCATGTAGCTTCATCGTATGAACGAACGTCAATTGTCAAATTTTCCAAATGATCTCGCCAAAGTTTGAGAGGCTCAGCAGATTGTCAAAATATACATATGTAGGTGATCAAGAAGTCTCAAGAAGTCTTCGTGCTATTGCTGCTGCCTCGAAAATTTTTTAAACCACTTCATTTACTGTTCGTAAAGATTCGGAGTTGATTGCACCATGCACATGAAGAAGTAGAATGCGGAAGTAGTTTTCTCGCTTATTCCATTTACCCGCTCATAAACAAAATTATATGGAATGTCCGTGTAGATATACTGTCGAGTATGTTCATCATTTGTGTTCGATTCAAACCAAGATTTCAAATTTATTTTGTTCGTTTGAGTTGCAAGCAATGTCTCTTCGTGCCTGTTCCAATGCCTATACTTGTCGATTTGAGAGGCGAAATGGGAACCTCATGACAGCATCAACGATGAATCGAGTATCAACGCGTTCAACTCCGACTGAAGCCTGCTCATCAGCGCAACGTCTATATGATGGATAACGATTGACATTTAGAAGGGTGACATCATTGAAGCAATTGTTTTGATCATTGACCGTCCCAAATACGTCATAAATTTGAGCACTCATTTTAGCAGCCTTGATTTTAATTTTGATGTAATTTCAGCACTGATAAAATGATCGATTCTTTCGACTCTTGTGAATTTGTCTTCGGCTCTTAATGTCACCAGAATGTGTACTTGAAGAAGTCCTCACTTTTCAAACTGAATGGTGTAGACGTGTGCAATGAATATTCTAAAAATTAATTTTTTCGGAGCGAGTTGAGTAATCATCGACTATTGGCATGGATATAACTACCCAATAAATAGACTGGCTTTCAACAATGCACAACAGAAACTTGATATTATCTTATCAAATGACAACTACAAAAACAACCTGAAAAACTACCTTTTAAATTTATAACTTTTTTTTACTTCTTCAATTAAGGCTGTATGGGACTGAGAAAATAAAAAATGTCGATATTTAAATGCCCCTATAATGTAGGCAAACGGATTTGTTTCTTTAATAAATTTAAGTACCAACATTTTGTATAATTTGTTTATGTACTACGAGTCGATGTTTCACTATGCTAATCAGTTTCTATTTTCTCAGTGAAGTTGCTTTTTCCAGTATACCCATGCGTGGTGTATACACATTGTCATGCATTAATTGAATCCGCACACTTTAAATGGCTAATAATAAGACATCGTGTAGCTCCAACTCCGCACTATTTTTATAGTATTAGTGCAAATACCGGTGTGTAGTACTTAACGTTAATAAAAAGTGTAGCTACACAATTTAACGAAAAGTGTAGACTCAAAAAGTGTAGATACATAAATTATCAAAAAGTGTAGCCGCAAATGAAAAAAAATTGGAATTCGATATACGTGGTTTAATTAAAATGATTAAAAAAGAACAAACAATATTGATAATCACAATACTACAATACTACTTTCTGATAATTTGTGTATCTACACTTTTTGAGTCTACACTTTTCGTTAAAATGTGTAGCTACACTTCTTATTAACATTAAGTACTTCACACCGGTGTGCAAAGTCGTTTCTGTTTGTAGGCTTTGATAGAACGCATGGGCTTGTAGGAGGTAAATTCATCCCTCAAGTCGCATAGCCCTCTGATGGGGAATAAATGAAAGTACGGAGTTGCTAGTAAACATTTTGTAACATATAGATTATATCTCTAGACATAACATTTCAAAATGCATTGTTAAAATTTCCAAACGAATTGGAGTTATTTTTCGTAAAATTTGAGCATTTACTTAATTTTATTAATTGGCACACATGTGTCACTTCGTTTGGAAATGACATGAGCTTCGGACAAACTCTATGAAGTCATGTTATTTTTGAAACAAATTCTCGATGTCTTGTTATTGGTTGTTGTCGAACACTATGAGCGATCGCAATAAATTCTAATTTAAAGCTCTCCGGTTTCAATCTGTTTGGGAATGCCATCGTTGTTATTTAAAAGATTGTTATTGGCTGTTAAAAGTAAACCACTCACACTCCTTGAGTGCTCCGAACAAATTCTACCCAATAAATCATATCGTGTAAATTTAAAATCGATAGTAATTATTTAGAATTTTGAACAATTTGGTTTAAATGCTCGACCACTATGTGTGCTCTATGCAAGGATTTTTCAGGTCTCTCCTCAAAATTTATGAATTATGCTTACTTTCAAGTAGTTCATAGAAAATAGCTGTGTTAACAATTTGATGACTATAGTTGAAAGAATGTTGAATGTTCAAAGCTTTTTTTCATGCTGACCATTCCCATACTCAATTTCTCATTTATTAATGAGACTAGCATAATAGTTCGTTATAACCAAGAGATCTGAAAACGTCTAACCACCGACCCAACTAAAATCAATGTCATTTGTGATTAACCTCAGCCCGCAACTGTGAAACAAATGCGAAGATTTTTTGGGATGGCTGGCTGTTACAAAAGGTTTGTACCAAATTGTTCTGAGATCACGGCGCCTATTACAGCATTATTAAGGAAAACACGAGATTTAACTGGACTGACGAGTGTCAAGAAGCTTTTTCTCCGAATTAAGCTACCGTTCACGAGTACAACTTTTTTATTAGGTGTGATGCTAGTACCGAAGGATTGGGAAGAGTTTTGTATGAGGAAATAGACGACGATGAAAAACCTTTAGCGTTTCCATCATACAAACTTAAAAAGGCGGAGAAAAATTACACTATTTCCGTGTTAGAGAGTCTAGCTGTTCTGAAGGCTATTAGTAAATTTAGGCGATACATAGAAGCTTTCAAATTCAAAGTAATAACGGATCATGCGGCTTTACGTAGGAGTTTAAAACTCCAACAATACGACTTCGAAATTGTACACCAAAAGGGGAAATTCAACGTGGTACCTGATGCACTATTACGAGTGCATTGCGATACAATAGCTGAACTGCAAAGGGACGTAAATAATAAAAGCCGTAACTATGGTCTTGATTTAAATTCTAGAGAATTCGAAAGTGACGATTATTCGAAGTTTAGGACTCAAATTAAGGAATGTCCAAAGCGCTTTCCAAATTTGACGATCATGAATAAGGTTAGTTTATTGGACCTGCCGGTGTACATGATGTTCCTCAGACAGCTTATGGAGGGATACGAAAGACGCTAGATACTGTTATTGGCCAAGAATGTGTAATGACGTATACCAGTTCGTTACTTCCCGTGAAATATGTAAAACTAAAGGCGTCCAATAAGTTAGTCAGACTATTAATGGGGTATACGAAAATTTCGGAAAGACCATGGCAACGGGTGTATGTGGATCTTTTAGGGCCGTACCCTAGAACAAGTTTTTTTTTTTTTTTTTATTATCTCTGCAATCTGTTCTGGGGCCAAGGCTCTCTCAACTCTTTCACGGTTAGCTTTTTCCATCCTTACTTTTACGCCAGTGTGTAGGCCAATTCGAGGACGTACGGTTATAGGTCCAATTTTGTTACCATCTGCACATTGCATAGCTCCATGCCAGCCAATACTGGCATGGAAGATGGGCCGGCCCATGAGTTTTGCACTCCGACAGGGGGTCATAGATGTGTTCCATTTCATCACAGATCGTAATCTGTTGATGAAAATTCCCTTTTGCATCCTGCCCCTATCGGGATTCGAACCCGGTACCTCCCGATCCAAACCCCAAAGCTTTAACCACTGTGCCATTTGGTCGGTAGAACAAGTTTAGGTAAAACATATATTGATAGTTTTAGACCAGTTGACTAAGTTCGTGCTTCTCAAAACTTTATCAAAGTCAATACCATAGTATATTTTCTTAAAGAGCAATTCGATTTATTTGGGGTACCTGAAACATTGTATTCCGATAACGGAGTTCAGTTTAAAAGTGCAAAATTCTTAGAGTTTCTAAAAAAGTTAAGCATTAGTGCTCAAAATACGGCTTATACTATGTTCCGCAAAGTAACGTATCGGAACGCATTAATCGGTCTGTGATAGCTGCCATCCGTGCGTATATCATTTTAAGTGAAATTCGATTATTTTGGTAACCATAATCACACTAAATTTATTTTCTCAGAGTCCTAGAGGCCCCAACAGACTAAATGAAAACTATTTTTAAGATTTTGAGCATTTAGCAGAGTACCTAAAATAAGAACGTACGCTTAACGGTGGTTTTGAATAGAAGATAAATTATAAATAATTTTTAGGGACTGACGAATGTAATATAAATATAGGTTCGGATCACTTTGCCCCCTACCAATAAAATGTCATTCAGTTTATGAAAATATAGTGGTGTTGTCTTCCTATTCTTATGGTTATTGAAATGCGTCGTCTTTATCAACCTTTTTCGGCTTAATATTTTATCACATTTTCAACATTTTTTGAATCGAGATGATCGCCTAACTTTACCAGTGTCACTTCAATTCTAATCAGCGGATTACGCCATTTCACTGTTATTTGTAATGTTTACGTTAAGATGAGTGGCTGTTTAATATTTTAAAAATAACGATTTAGTTTTAAATGAAATGCGAATCGTATATTGACTAATGCCATCTGTACGCAAACATAAGAAACATTAATTTTGTATTGCCTTAGTGACGACCAAAAGCAAAAGGGACGTTCTCCATTTTTTTTCCAATTTTTATTCAACGAAAAACACTTCTAATTTTTTTCAAATTTAATAAGATTTAGATGACTTATGGCTTAAATTAGCCTCATTTATGTTCCCTTTGAAATTTTTGTAGATAATATATGTACCAACATTTTGAAGAAATTGCTTTCAACTTTTGGAAAAGAGACGTTTTACAAATTAGTTTTGAAAAAAATCCATTTTGCTTCCAATAATTTTACTTAATTCTCATTTTAATCTTCAACAAAAATGCATATTAAGTGCAAACAAGTTTATTAACGAAACGATACGAGGCACGTGAAATAATAAAACTAAATACGAATTCATTTCCTAGCTCCTGGAAAAGTTCTTCCTCATGCTCATACGTTTCTCCCTCGTTATCAATAATCGATTTATAAAAAATCATACTGATGTCTTCACGCTAGCTTTCTCCGCAATGCTTGATTAAGAGTTTGTTGACATCTGCAAGTTTATCTCGTTTTATTGTGGGTTTCTCGTTCAGGATATCTGGTAGAACCATAGACTCAATTATGATGTTTTTCTTTAAGACGGATTTTGCCACACTCGTATCGGATTTATATTATTAATGTGTTGGCCGATGTTCTCTTAATAGAAAATCTGTTTAGAGCTTTAACAATTTTCGCGCTTGCTTCTTTCCAATTTCTTATTGGGCAATCATTCAATGCATGTTTGATCAGAATTCCATGGTCTTTGTACATCTCAAAATAGTCGCTCACGTGCAAAATTGTTTCTTTTGATCTGACTCTTTTCTCCAGTTCAGCGAACACACGATCTAGAGGAATATAAGAGTGACCAGGCACGGAATAAATCAGTTCAATTTCTCGTATATGTTGAGGAGCTTGATTGTGAAGCCAATATGAAATCATTCCCATCATAGCTTGATTTTTATTTTGACTCCCGCATCTGTCGCATACAAATCGAATTTTGCTTACATTGCTCTTAAAAACTGTATTAACCAATCTATGATGCACTGCTGAAGCTATCACGTTACATCCTTTCGGACGAAGATTTTCAGTCTACAGATAAAGGGATGCATTATCCTGCTTTAGTGGGGACCGAGAAGATCCTTGAACAATAGCGAAATTAAAAAGGTACAGCTGCCGTCTATAATAATTGGCTTATTCAAAGAACGCTTTAGCTCGCAATTTATGCACTTGTGACTAAACCACAAGGTTCTTTTTTAGATTGGATTTTCTCTATTTTTATCTGCTCCTTCAGCATTATGCAAGTAGAACACTGGTCGCTTGATGGCATTTTAAACCCAATATTAAAATTGTTGTTGAAGACATTTCGAACATAGCTTGACGTGTAATTCCGTAGATGTGGATTTTATGTAGTCTCTGTACATTCGAGTGACAGACAACTCGCCTAAATAGTTAATGTTCACGGCTTTGCACTTGCTTATGTATGTAATAACGCTTTCCTTCTTCATGAGAAATTTGGCAGTAATTCTATCTCCCTCTCGGTTCTCTTTTGGAGCATTTCCGGAATGAAAATGCCATACGCAGACCCTGATTAGCTTGCCGTTACTTTTTCGAAGGTAATGCTCCGCCCGAAACGATTTTGATGGACCTCCCTTTCGCCGGTCGGCTCGTTTTGGGACGTGAATTATTGTGCTCGCCAGAATAAATTCGTCCTGTGATGCTTTACTATTTGAATCGTAAAAGCTTTTCCAAAATTTGTACAAATCGGTCCCGAGTAGTTCTTTACACTTAAATGTAGTACTTTTGTGTTGACAATTTGGGTGTTTTGGGAAACCGTTAGGCTTTAGTCTCGAGTTTCTTACCTGGCCTGTTTTCTTTCTCTCTTTTCCGTTTTATTAATTAACCGTTTTCTCGCTTTCGCCCCTTCTGGTACTACTTTAAGAAAATTGTTTTCCATATTATAACATAAACTCTAAAAATTTACTTTAAAAACTTTCACTAACTTTACGCACAGCAGTAACACACTTCTAGCCTATACCGCTGCAAAAACTAAAATGAATTTAAGAAAAACTTTATGAAAAAAGCTCAAATACTTGGAAAATGTGAAAACAAACCGCATCGATTAAAAATAGAAATGAATACTTTTTGCAATTTTCTACTTTTTATGGAAAAGAGACATTCTGATATTCATCTGTGGTGTAAATATGAACATAAAATGGAAAAGAGACCTTTTGATACGCATCTCTAGCGGAAAAGGGACATGTTACCAATACTAGTTTTCAACTTTTATTAAATGTTTTGACTCATAATCTATGCAGTAGTGAAAAGGAAACAAGATGGCGTTGTCAACTCAAATTTTTTAACATGACAAAGATGACCTTTTGCTTCTGATCGACACCTATATCTACACGATAAAACTTGGGGCTTCTCAATTTTCATAACAAATTCGTCATAAACTCTTGTGTGTGATGCTCATGTAGAGCTATTGTCTATATTTGGATTTAAATTTAATGGATTTTGATCATAAAATGACAATAATTTACGTTCAATCAACAAAGTAATTAAAAACGTTTCCAAATATTTCCGTAACGTCAACATAATTTGTTTTTGATATAAACTACGGCTCACAGTGTTATTTTCACTGTAATCCTCTCAAAACCCGCTGAAATATTTACCAACAAATTTTCAATTTCCCTTCATAATAACACATTTATATGGTAAGCAAGTATTATCTGAAGCTCGAAAAAGAAACACGAATGCAAAAGCACAGTTAAAATAAATTTAAATCCAACATAATTTTTTGGAAGTGGGATGATGTTTGTATGATGCGAAGTAAAACTAAAACCGTTAAGTTTTCTATTTTACATATTACTGTAATCCAAATGTACATATGCGATATTTTTTGTCTGTCTTAATCTTTTAAGTGAATGGGTACCCTCTTACCCGACATAAAGTATCAATCAGGAAAAGTGCCATAACAATAAATCAGAGCGCTTGTACTCGTTTGTAGATACCGCAAAGTTTAAAAATCGTACGATTTCGATTCAAAATGATCCCATCTGGCTATAAATATAAGTTCATATTACAAACGAAATAAGATGTTTAATATTTAATGTGGAATTACATTTTTATGTTTATAGTTATATGCTTATGCACATATGATGTCTGGTTCAATACAAAATTGTATGTGTTTGTCATGTTTTCTACCAAGCCAATACTAACCAGGCTTTGGTGGTAATTAAGATACAAAATTTTGATTTATTGATAACACGTAGTTAAAATTTCATTTTAATCAAATGTATTTCTTTTTATTTCAGGTAAGAGCATCACAAGATGCAGATGTAGATGTTAAATCGTTTTGCAAAAGGTTAGACATTATAGACGATAAAATTAATGATAAAAAAAATTTCTAATTTCCGGAAGATGTACTTTAAAGTACCATATACTCTTTAAAATAAAATAAGCAGCACATCAAAAAGCTGGTAATGAAAGCGGATATATCTTGTAAATGCATATATAGAAGGTTTTTATCTGCGTCGTCAAGATGCTTTCATTTTTATACACAAATTGTAATTTTTGCTGCAGGAGATTACCTTACTTAACGAAATATACCACCGTAGCAAGATAAATGAGGCAATTTCCATAGCACTTTTTTGTCTTTTAGTTTTCAGTCTAATAATTTCATTAAGGCAATTAAATTTTATAATTTTTATCATAATATTCAAAACGAAATGCCATATATATCAATAGGAAAATTGCATTTCACACCATCTTTGCACCATCTTCACAAATATGTTCAATTGTACACAAACACCACATACCGATTAGCAAAATATTAATTTAGCGGTAAAAATATTAATTAACAATTTTATACTATTAAATCAATAAATACATTTTTTGAACTAAAGGAAAACCACTTTAGAATACATCCACGTATAAACACAACAACAAAACTATCAAAATATTTACATTTTGATTTTTCATCTAAATTTAAATATATTTTCCTCATTTTCTTACGAGTATGTGTGTTGTGTTCACATAAGTACATAAAATCACATCTTAGTACAAAACAGCAACAAAATAACCACAAACAGAATAGGAAGGTTTTTGGGTGGGTGGGAGAAAAGGAAGAAACACAACACAAAAATTGTCTTTAAAATTATGAAAGCTTTGTTGTTGTTGTTTTGTTTCAAATTAACTTTTAAACGAAATTATTTAACATGGAATAGTTCCAAAGGCAAAATTGACTGTGAATGGATGGATGGATGGATGGATGTGAAAAACTATCTATCATCTTTGATGCACATAAAGTTTTCTTTTGTATCAGCTTTTTTTCCCCGGTTGTTACTTTGCAGCAAAAATAAGTTTTGATATGAATTTGCCATACTTGAACTATTTTGAATTAGATTTAGTTTGATTTTGTGTTTTATTTTGTGTACGATGTGCGACACAGTTATTGTCTAATGATTTCTATGTTGAAGTTAATGAAATGTTGATGATAAAAATTAACGAATTATTTATGGAAAATAATTCTTAAAGTCATAGTTGGGTAACATGGCATTGCTCTAGAAGCTTTTATAATTATGCTCGTTTATCCCATTACCAACCAAATTGTTTTTAAATTCTACCAAGGATTAAGGTGTATGCAATTTTCGCATTTTTTCCCAATTTCACTAAAATAATGCTCATTTTTGACATAAGAACAGGATGGTGCCAGATACCACTCAGGTATGGTCAAAATGCTTTCTTTGTCAATTTAGAAAAAAGTTGTAAAATTTTGATCTCAAACCGACGGTACAACCGAAGGTTTACATAGACAAAGCTTATCCAGAGAAAAGTGCGCTTACCACGGGTTTAATTTTTTCTGAATTTTATAACTAATCGTGTTTGTTTTGTACAATTTTTAAATTTTTTCTTTTATAAATTACAACTGAGACTATGCTCATCTATGTGCGTGAAATATTTCCTAAACCTATCCTAAGTATAAAATTTTTGTAGGAAAGGTTTAGGAAAAATTTCACACTCCTGTACACAGCCGTGAAATATTTCCTAAAAAAATCCTATGTATGCATTGTGTGAGTAATACCGACATAAAAACAAACATTTAGGCGAAGCGATATTTTAACGAAACTCCTATCTAAAGAAAAATATGGAAATTAGCAGTTACAAACGAATTAAGAATTTTAAATTAAAGTCAAACACAAAAACCATCTTCAAGTAAACTCAGCAGGAGATTTTGCCAAGCACTCATCAATTCCACTATGTTCTTGGTTAGCCCTGAAAGAGAGGATCTGAAGTAAAAGTTCACCCAAATATAAGATTCGATTGTACTTTAGACATAATTCACACTATTCCTCTAAATCGGAACTCACCACTGATTTGCAATATTAAACGAGGATTTTTAGAATTTTGTCATAGTTCTGGCATGGGCAAATATGGCCCCGAAACGTGTGAGTTGTGATTTACAATATTTTGCTATTCAAACGATTACTAATCGAGATTTTGGCCGATTCTCATCAATCCCGTTATATTTTCCAGGACGATCTATTAAATGCTAATGCACACGGGGATTTTCAGAATTTTGTCATAGTTCTGGCATGGGCAAATATGGCCCCGAAACGTGTGAGTTGTGATTTACAATATTTTGCTATTCAAACGATTACTAATCGAGATTTTTGCCGGTTCTCATCGATCCCGTTACTTTTCCCAGGAAGATCTATTAAATGTCAATGCACACGAGGATGTTTAGAATTTTGTCATAGTTCTGGCATGGGCAAATAAGGCCCCGAAACGTGTGAGTTGTGATTTACAATATTTTGCTATTCAAACGATTATTAATCGAGATTTTTGCCGGTTCTCATCAATCCCGTAATGTTTTCCAGGACGATCTTTAAATGCCACGCTTCTGTTTTCCTTGGCCCATAAATGGTCTTTTTTTATCTAGAGCATACCTTAGTTTGATCAGTTGGGCCTAGTAACGTTCGGTTTTGTCCAGAAGCTCGTACTAAATGATTAGTAATCGTTTGAGTAGCAAAAATATTGTAAATCACAACCCACACGTTTCGGGGCCATAATGCCCATGCCAGAACTACAAGTCTAACAAAATTCTAAAAATTATCATGGATATTGGCATTTGATGGATGTAACTTAAAAGCATAATGAGACTTATGACTAATTCGCTAAATCTGGACTTGTAGATCTATGAAATCTAGACAATTCAGCATACTTTAATTGTTATACACAAAGCTCATAAAATCAATTGATGAATGTAAAAGAAGGCTATTTAGACGATTTGATTGGTGTAATGCGAGAATGCTTCAACCTGGTGGAAACCAAATTTTTTGGAAAATCAAGTTTTCGTGTGTAACCATTCTATCGCGCGCCATACGCAAATTTTAAGAGTAGATTGTGCAAAACTGAAATTTTGTCTCTGCAGCAGAATAATTATCTCCATCTTATAGGCCAGGCTAAGATTTTTAGTATTCATATTTTTTTTAACTGACTCGTGGAAAAACTGAAATAAATCCAAAACTATTTTTTGTTGGTTTTCCTGGCTTGTTATGATCGAAAATTTACGAAGAGTTGGTTTATACCCAACTAACTATTCAGCTTCTAGCCAATTTTAGTTAATTTAAATGATGCATTTTTTTTTCTTTATTAATTACAACTGAGACTGTGCTCATCTAGCAATTTATCTTTCAAATTTGCAAATTTTACATTTCTTAAACAATTCTGAGTTGCTGGGGTGAAACCCAATGATTAGTCCCAAAACTAATTAAACCTATTTAAAATACTAATTTGAATTTGATATGTTTACTAGGTCAAGTGGCCTCGTTCTTTGAAGTCTTCTTTCAACGACAGGGTTATCTATCATATGGCGAATATAGGGATTTCCCTGTTCGTGGAGCCTTATTTCGTCTTTGATGTATTCCATCTGTAAGTCTCTGTGAAGGTCTTCTTTTCTTGTGTACCACAGAGCATTTACGATGCTACGGAGAACCTTGTTTTGAAACGTCTGTATCATTCTGGCGTTGGCTTGCTTAGTACATCTTCAGAGTTGAATACCGTAGGTCGTAAGCACAGAGCCCCTACCTATAAGCCAATACATTTTTCTGAACTTAATATTAAGTTTTTCTTTTTTTTGTTTGACATGCTTTCTCCACTTGAGCTTGGCATCGAGTGTCATGCCCAGATATTAAGCTTTGTTTGCATATGACACCGGTCGTGAGTTAATGTCTATCGATAGATGGGAAGTCTTTTGATATATAAAGTTAATATGCGCGAATTTCCTATCATTAAGCTTGATTCTCCAGCGCTTATTCCAGTTACAAACCGCATTGGTAATCTTCTGGAGTTTGCTTATTGCATCAGCTATATCACTTCCAATCGCCATGATTGCTGTGTCATCTACAAAGGGGGCTATGGTTCCTTCATCTGTTGTTTGAATATCCCTTGAATATAATAAATACAGAATTGGTCCTAAAACACTCCCCTGCGGGACGAAAATGTCTATTGGATAAATAAAATCTTAGTATGGCATAAACTTGCGTCCGCAGATCTCCGAATGCTTGGGCGATGTCCAGAAATATGCTGGAGCATACTTTTTTACGTTCTAACGTTCTTTCAATTATGGTTCAATTGTGGAGTGCTTTTCTCTGAATCCAAATTGATGTGGAGGAATTAGTTGCCGGTCCTCAATTATTTGGTTTAAGCCTTTTTCGTTCATAATTTTTCAAAGAGTTTTGACAAGCAGCAATGAAATTTTTTATCGTTAGGTGGTTTATCAGGTTTTGCTATCATGATTACTTCTGCTACTTTCCATTGCCACGGAACATATTTTAACCGAAAGCTTGCATTGATTATGTGTAATAGCTTACGGAATCCTTTACCTGGTAGAGCCTTGCTTATTTGGCAAGTAATCAAGTCATATCCTGGGGCTTTTTTAACATTCATGTTGCTTCAAACTTCTTCTTTTAATTATTTGAGAGCTACTGGGCGTTTATCAAAATCATCTAGGTTGTGGATTGACATTATATTTTCATTGCCCGTTTGTCTAGGTAGTGGTTAGAAGGTATTTTCGAGATACTCCGCAAACAGATCAGCCTTCTCTTTAGGACCTCTTGCCCAGGTTCCATCCTCCTTTTTAAGTAAATGCACTTCCATTTTGGGTCTTTTGACTCCCTTCGTCGCCTTCCACAATGAATAATCAGAATTTTTTCATCGGTTTGGCTAAGTAGATATCTGTTAAGAAGAGATTTGAAACTGTTACCTAAATTGTTAAGAATTGTTTTGTTCTCCGGTGTTCTAGTTATATGTCAGGCTTCACGTGCCCGTCGTTTTTCTCTTACCAACTCTCTAACTTCCATTGGGTAGGATATGTTAAGCTTCTTCTTACTTTGTATAATGGGGTACTTGCCAAAGCAGCACGTGAATTATTTCATTGAGTTGTTCTAATTCATCTTCCAACTGGCAACAATTTCTTATCGGTACCTGAAGATTGTTTTTTTCTCTAATACTTCACGAAAGAGATCCCAGTTTTTTTGAATTTGTTAATCTAGGTGCACTCCCAATTTGAATTGGGGAATGATCCGATACTAGAGAATTGTGAATGTAGTTCTGGGATATACCTTTTGCTACATACAATTCTATTATAAATCAGGTATCTTCGTTCCGTCACTGAGCCAGTATGTTGGGAAGCCACCAGAGTAAAATTCACATTTTGATGTCTGCCCTGCTTGAATCAATTCTTTACCTTTCGACGTCGTAAGTCTATATCCCCAATAGATGTTTTCGCATTAAAATCACCTCCAATAATAAAATTAGGTCCAAGCGATTTAAATAGTTTAAGGTAGTCCTCTCTTTTCAAGTTATGCCGAGGAGGATAATATATTGTGGAGACAGTAAGCTGTCTGTGTTTAATTCGGATCCTTACAGTAGTGACCTGCATTGTTTCTTCTTCGATATTTGGTTCTAAATGGTGTTTTATATTTTCTTTTTTAGTAATTCCAAACCACCTCTTGCTCTTTCCGCTGGATGAATGGAGTGATATAAGTTACAAGATGTTAGATATAAGTTAGATGGCTTTCAGATATTAAGAAAATGTTGATTTTTTATATTGCATAATCCCATTCGAAAGTTGTGTTGTTTTTAAAATTTTAAAGTGTTTTATATATTAACTTGTTGTTCAACAAGTTCGAGTAAAGGGTCTTATTAGTATAAACATTTGTATAAGCCAAATTTTCCCAACATCTGTTTTGATGAATTGATTACTCCAAATATGTCAAAGCGGCAGTGATTGGAATGTTTTTGCCGTGCAAACTTCACTTATCAAATCAGGTCGATGAAGAGCTGCATTGAAACGTATCAGATTGCTCAATGAAGTCATTATGACCTTGGAATAGCGCTTCACCAGTTTGATAGTGTTGTCTATTTTTGATGCCTACTTCTCAGTAATACTATTAGGTGATAATCGATGTTGTTACTGTTCTCAAGCTAATCCTCTAAGAAAATGCCTGTTGTGCATCCCAAACCTACGTTGTCGATCCTTATTGCTTGTTAATGAGGGATTATCGTCTGCCTCCAAGTTGTTGAAAGATTTTTTCACTGTCTTAGTTTTCGATTATTCTTTGCGGACTGCGTATTAGCTCCCTGTGAAATTGTTGTATCTCCTGGTTTTGGTTGATTCTCTATATTTTTTATATTTTGATAATATTCCTTATCCTTTTCAAAATGTTATTTGAGTGTAACTTCCCCGACTAGTCTATCTTATGCGGGGGATGTAGCCCGCTGAATGTCTCTAATGCCAAAGCGTGGGAGGTCGTTGTGCATATAAAGGGCGGCCCGTCTAACGTTTGCAATTTAATTTGGCTCAATTTCAAAGCGGGTTGTTTTATTAGAAAGGCGTCTCTGCCGAAATTGGCTTTATCCTAGAATTTAAACCAAGAATCATTCAAAAATTTCATTCATGTAAAATTTCATTATGTTTCGTTAATAAACAATCGGTAATTCTTTGAAAAATGCCATCTGAAAAATGTCATTTTGAAAAATTTAATTTTGTGCCTTATGCCGTTTCGTACCTTATGCCGTGTTGAAAAATGCAGTTTTGTACCTTATGCAGATTTTAAATTTGCCGTTTTTAAAAATGCAATTTTAAATTATGCCGTTCTGAATGGATGCCATTAGAAAGAGTGTATATTGCCATTAAGTATGGGACACAATTTCATTCAAATGACTTCCACGGCAGGCTTTACAGAACGCCATTCCGTGAACCCAATTTTTTAGAACGTTTTCGATTGTATGGGCTCCTATTTCATCACTGGCAACTTCGATTTGATCTTTCAAGTCTTGGATAGTCTCTGGTTGGTTAGCGTAACACTTATCCTTAATTTCTCCTCACACAAAACAGTTGAACGGAATTAAATCACAGCCGCATGGTGTCCAATTGACATCACCGTCACGGCTGATTATTCGATCCCCGAGGACAGTGTGCAAAACACCGATTTTCGCGTTTACTCTGTGACAAGTTGCGCCGTCCTGTTGAAACCAAATGTAGTGTGTGTGTCCTCATCTTGAATTATGGGTAACAATAGCTCGTTTATCATGGCTTGGTAACACTCAAACAATTTTGCTTGTTGACGTAGCCTCCGAAGTGAAAATGAGCTTCGTCAGAAAAGTTGATTTTTCGGTAAAATGCTCATTTTCTTCCAAGCGTTCCACAGCCCAATTAGTGAACCGAAAACTGCTGCGCTAATTGAACTTTGTATTGCACTAATAGAACTGCGTGTAATGTTCAATTCTTGAGCTCGATGGCAAGTTGATGTTGTTCGATTAGACACATGCTGAGCAACAGCTGAAATGTTCTCGACAGTACGCGCTTTAAGTGCACGTGTACTCGCTTCATAAATTTATCTACAGATTGCCTTGTAAGCATTTCATTTCTACTGAATTTTCCACGTAACTTTCTTACAGTTTGGGTATAGAAGACTCCCCACTTTGAAAGTAAGTTTTTGAATATTTCCCAATTTTGTTCAAGCGTAAAGCGACCTATTTCATAAATATCAAACATTAAACTAATTTTCTGTTATAATGCGAATGACGAAAGTGTCATCTTCCTCCTTCTAGATTCACATCTTGAAGAGCCGCCTGCACTATGGTTCTCCATCCGTCTCGATCCATTGCTCTCGTACTCCAGTTTCGACATCCTAATATACGTAAATCATATTCGACGTCGTTACGCCAGCGCTGTCAGGGTCTTCTTCTACGACGCACACCGGCTGGTTGTTGATGGAACACTTTATTGGTCACCCGTTATTGTGGGGACCTTGTAACGTGGCCGAACCATCTAACTCGATTGGATTTGATGAATCCGATGTCATTATCTCCTAGAAGTTGCTTTATGTCGTGGTTTATACGAATGAAGGAAGGTCGATAATAATCTACGATCGTTATAAGTGCTTTATAAATTGCGTATGTGTTGCCACACTCGAAATAACCGGTAGTTGAAATTGCAAACGTTAGATGGGCTACCCGTTATTTGAGGGTTACCAGTTCTCGTTGTAGACGTGAGGAATGATAATCCCTACACCACTTTTTTCAAAGTTTTAGACGGAGTTTGGTCAGGAAATTCCATCTGCTGACGGTTTGGATGCTATAGATATTAAGCCGCAGTGTTGCTATAATGGCTCCACTATCAGGAATGCGCACGACTTAAAAAGTGTTCATCTGACTCGTTTGCAAGCTTCTCAACGGTTATCGTGTAAGTTCCTTCTATTTTCCCGAGGTGTTGTTTTGTTGTTTTGACTTCTCTACAATTGATGAAATTTCATATGTAAATTTTCCACAAATGCCTAATCTTACGTGTTTCTGTGATTACTTACTTTACATTGTAAAAATACAAAATTTGGTCCTCCAGAGTTTTGCGTGGTTCATACTAAATGTTGTTGGTTCAATACTGCTCAGACAGATTGATTGATCGGTATGAATCTCATCTTCTTTTCTTTTTCTGCAAATATTTTGATAACAATGAATTGAAAGATCCTTGCTAAATTTAAAAGAAATCTGTGTACCAGAAGTGGCAGCATCGATGTTGAGAAGTTTAGGTTTGTAAAAACCGACAAAGAATTGAAACTGAATCTTTGATCTTGTTGCTTTTCTAAAATTTAGGCAGGACTATTGTTTTTGATTATATAAAACAGTTTTAGCAAAAGGGTTACTAATGCATGGTAACGGGTGTTTTTTTAAGCCCGATAGAACTTGGATTGTAAAAAAAACACAAAAAATTAAACTGCTGACCGTATGTCACGAATAACATGAACAATGCTGCCCTCCAAGGCGTCAATTGTTGCTGGTTTATCAGCATAAGCCAGTTGCTTCACGTAGCTCACAGGAAATAATCTAAAGGTGTCAAATTGCACGACCTTGGAGGCCAATTGATAGGTCCATTTCTTGAAATCAACTTATCGTCAAATTAAATAAGTCGATGGTTGCTGTCGCCGTATGACACGTATCGCCATCCTGTTGAAACCACATCTCGCCCGGATCAATGCCATCAATATTTTTAAACAAGAAATCATTGATTTTGGTGCGGTAACGATCTCCATTGACCGAAACGCGATCCCCGGCCTCATTTTTGAAAAAATAAGGTTCGATGGTGCCACCAGCGAGTAAACCGCACCAAACGGTGCATTTTTCTGAATGCAATGGAGTATGTAGGATCTAATGGGGATTAGACTCACTCCATATGCCGCAATTTTGTTTATTAAGAAATCCGTTAAGCCAAAAATGGGCCTCATCGCTGAGCAAAATTTGACAATAAAACAACGAGTCATTTGCCCTAGAGCCCAATCGGCGAACGAACGACGCTCATTATGGTCTCGTGGCTTCAATTCCTGCACCAGCTGGATATTTTACTGGGTGTAGTGGACGGACGTCGTCCTGCGAACGACAACGAATCGATAAATTTGGATCTTCTTCCACACTTTCGTTTACAGCGGCGATATTCTCTTCAGTACTTACATTCCTTCGACGTGTTGATGTTATTGCATCCTCTAGAGAGTATGTGGTGCGAAATCTATCCACAGTTCAACGGATGGCTTGCACAGATGGACTATTATGTGCACCATAAATATCACGAAGTAGTCTATAAATTGCGCGAATCGACGACTGATTTCAAGCGTGAGTCTATTCATGATGATTTGCCAAAAATCTACAATAAAATTTAACTTTCATTTACATTTACAAAAGGCTGTGCTTTACGTGCTACTGGGGACACCGGTAGGATAATAACTTTGCACAGATAATCTTCAAATATCTTCAAATTTTTTACGTGTTATGGTACCCGCCCTTTCTCACTTGCTCACTTGAAATCAGACATTTTTATGTCTGGATTGCTTACTGTAGAAAACCAGTAGTACCTTATCTTGAAGGTCTTGAATGCATGAACGCATCAGATTCAATTGGCAACCTGCAAAACTTGAAGAAATAGAGGAATCTTGACGCCGCCACGGTAGTTGCACCAGGGTTACTGGAACAAATTAATTTATTTTGTTTTAAATTCTGCCTCATTAATTTTCTGCTTTAATCGTTGCTATGACAAATGGCGAACGTTGTATGGAGATTATGGAGACATGATTTTTGCATGGTATGCAGATTATTTTTGTACGTTGAGTTTTAATTAGGTGGGGCGATCCTTCAAGTAAAGGTTGATAGCTGCCCTAAATGTGTACATTTTATAGTCCAATAGAAATTCGAAACCATTTAATTAGCGAATTCCACTTCTTGGCTGTTTGGTAAATAAATTCGCGCTTGGCTTCCTCAGTTTAAAGATTCGTCAGTTTCTCCGTAAAACTATGTGCATTGTTGGTATTTTCTCCTTTAGGTGTGCAGAACATTTACCATGCATAGCAATATTCCCGTTTAACGTCAAAAATCGGATCGAATTTCGAAGTATAAATTTCCTTATTAAAGTTTTTCTACGAGCATAAAAACACTCTACGAACAGGGTGAAACCGTTAAAATCCCAAATAAATCATGTCCTACCATATAAAGTACTGTCTAAAATTACAAGAAATTTAAGATACTTCTACATATACGATTTTATACCTATACGAGTATGTGTTGTGTATAACATCTTAATATACATTTAAACAAAAAAAAAATCTTAAAAAACAATTTACCTTCTTCAACCGTACCATTTTAAAAATGTTTATAAAACACACAACTCCTGTATCGCTCGGTTGTTTTTTATTGCATTTCTTGTTAAAATTCTAGATAAGTAAGATGGGAGCTCGAACCCCAAACTATCACGAATATGAATATTTTTCAACAACTTTATGTAGTCGGTACACATACATTTATACGGTGTGTGGGTAGAGGTAAAATGAATACGTGAATTTTCATGAAAATTGAGGAAATATATAGATTGGACTAAAAACAGCTATCAAATATATATTATTACTTCGCTTAAATAAAATTAATAATTTAAAATAATTTTTAAAGAAGAAAATCTTGTGTTAGGTATACACGAAAGTATCAAATCGTACACAAACTCCTCTATAAATTTATACGTAACAGAAAAAAAAATCACTCAAAGCACCACATTTCGTTCGATCTTTCGAAGAAATTGTACCTCTCTACAATAAATTAAATCGAATACATTTCAAATGAGCTTTTACCATATTGAATGCTTATGGGTTAAGAATTTTTATTACAATTTCATGGAATAAAATAAATTCATTATATATCTCCGTGTGTCTTGGCAAGAATTGCCAAATGGTACACCAAAGTCAATAAACCGTCTTGTTTTTCTACCGCTTTGTCTAGTAGTCGAATTTCAATTAAAAATTTGTTATATAAGATGATGATCATTAAAGGATGTTGATGATATTCATATATTATGTAGGTACCCAATCAATTTGGTATATACGAGTACATGCTAAGTCCATTTAGATTTCCCACAACAAAACATAAAAATAATTGTGCTCGTTAGGCGAGATACAAGAAACTGATGAAAATATATAGTTTCGTTATAATTATTAAAAGCTCAATTTTACGGTTTGTATGGTGACATGACTATATATATTCAGAGTTGTACATCACATTCACCAAAAAAAGGAACTAATTGTCCTTAAAAAAAAATATTACATTAAATCGTATACAACAGACAAACCATCATATCTCTTCACAACATAAATTTTATTGTTTGATTAAATTATGTCTGAACTCTAAAACATTGTGTTGTGTTGGGAAAAATGTTGGAAAATATTTTTTTTTATTTCACTCCTCTCGAAAAAGAAAAAAATATTTTTGATTATGATGATGAACTTTTTAGTGGTAGCATAATATTTGGTCTTAAGGGTTAACCGACACAATATACATTTTTTGTCTATTTAGACATCATAAATTATTAATGTACATATGGAAAGTAGTTTCTGGAGTAGTTTAGAATTTTTTTTTGGTAAATTAATTTAAATATGTGAGCTTTTTTTTATTTTAAGATAAGTTTCTATAGTTTAGATTTATTATTCCCTCCGGAAAGTTTATAAATGTTTATAAGGATATGATGGTACCAAACTACGAGTAGACAAATAACAGTTTTTTGATTTGATGATACAAATAAAAAATACAAATTTCGGTTTATAGAAAATTATCTAAGGTTTGAGGTGTGTTCCGAAAGCTTTTACGACTTATTCAATTATAAGCGGTTAATTAAAGTTTAGGTTTCTGGACGTATACGAATTTTATATGTCATAAATTGTGAGAGGCAATCTAAAATAAATTGTAATGATAATTATTAATTGTCCCTGTAGGTTTGAAAACATTTTTATGTGTTCGTCCTTGTTTAAGTCCTGATCACATAACAATAATTATGAACGTTTTAGTATCGTTTCCTGATACCTTCAACGATTTTTTGTGACCGCGATCTTCAAATCTTAGTGATACACCGTAAACGCGATTTATGAATTTCGCCAAACTTCATTCAACGTAACATATGCATTCTGCTTGGTTTCGCTTGTTTTAAATCTATCACAGTATTTAGAAGTACAATTAAAATGAATCAAGACGATATTAAAAAATAATGCTAATTATAAAGCAAAATGAAGCCTAAATCGCAAATTTAAGTGACAGAAGAATTCTAAAACATAAAATGAGATTTTTAATAAAATTCCTTACACATACCTCGTGTAAGAAATTGTGTAAATCTACTAACGAATTATAAACAGATTTACAACACAATTTGTGTCCTGTATATCATACACCCAGTATTTAAGCGATCTAAATGCAGTTTTGTGGTTCCTGAGTTAACACCACCATCTTACTTAAAAACACGAAATCTTCCCATTGCTGTTCCATTTTTATTGAAATACAGTAGATTTCGTTTATAGCGACTACGGATATAACGACATTCCGGTTATTACGACGCAAAATTTTTTGAAAAAAAAAATGGTTATAGCGACCAAATATTCGTTTTTCCTTAATATTTCCGGGGAATCACATTTTATTTTTATTGTTTGTGATTTTGTTGTACATTTTCAGTTAATAAGTGCATTTATTTGAGAACGGTTTAATGTTTTAAAAGAAATTAATAAATTATTTGTGGTCTAATTAGTTTTAAAAAAATTAATAAATTTTCTGTGATTTTATAAACGGTTTATTTGGCTCTATAATTAAAATGTCAAAACGCAAATCTTATTCCATTGAAGAAAAAGTGAATATGGTATTGCGTTTAGAAAATGGTGAATCAAATTCAGATTTAATTAAAGAATTCAATTTATCACAGTCTACTTTGCCAACGATGTGGAAAATTCGCGATAAAATAAAAAATCAATTCGAAACGAATTCTTTAAAAACAAAAAAAGTAAGGAAACCAGAACACGACGATATTGATAAACTATTGCTCGACTGGTTTATTAATTCACGAAATCAAATTCCAATTTCCGGGCCACTTTTACAGGCAAAAGCGAATGAACTCGCTCAAAAAATTGGTAAGTCAAATTTTACTTGTAGCGACAGTTGGGTTTACCGTTTTCGGCAAAGACACATTATAGTTGTTGGAAAGATTTTGGGAGAAGCGGCTGCTGTTTCAAAAAATGATTGTGAAAATTGGCTTAAAAATGTGTTTTCTAAATTACGCGAAGGATACCACGATTCAAAAATATTTAACGCTGATGAGACCGGTTTATTTTTTAAAATTACACCACAAAACACACTTAAATTTAAGGGTGAAAAGTGTACTGGGGGTAAACTTTCTACAGATAGAATAACCCTTCTGGTTATTACTAATATGGAAGCGTAAACTATTGGTGATTGGTAAATCGAAAAACCTAGGTGTTTCAAAAATATAACATCCTTACCTGTGATTTACGAAGCTAATGCTAGAGCTTGGATGACCTCAGAAATTTTTAAAAATATTTGATTGGCTGGGATTTAAAACTTAAACGAGTCAAGAAAAAAATTCTATTGCTAGTGGACAATTGTCCAGCTCATCCCCAAATCGATAATTTGTCATCAATTAAATTGGCTTTCTTACCACCGAACACGACATCCGTTCTTCAGCCTGTTGATCAAGGCATTATCAAAAACATTAAGAGTCATTACAGAAAATTATTGGTTTTGAAAATAATGCAAAGTCGGGAAATGAATGACAAGCCAATCACCGTAAATCTAATCAACGCGATTGAAATGGTAGCAACAGCTTGGAGAGAAGTTAAACCAGTTACAATCAAAAATTGTTTTAAACATGCCGGCTGGCTTACTAGCTCAACAGAAGCACCACCAGACATAGATGAATTTGATGAAATGGATAATATGCCATTGGCGCATTGGATAAAAGTTGTAAATTGCGGAAATGATAATGCTACTTGGAACGAATATATAAATATCGATAATGCTGTTATGACCGCCGCCAAACCAACTGATGAGGAAATTATAGAACGTATACTAGGCACAGTCGATGATACCACAATTGATGAATTTCAGCCTCCATCTATTAATGAGACCATAACTGCAATTTCCACTGTAAAAAATTATTTATATTTTGGTGAAGCTGAAATTGACGAACAGTCTATTAAGTCTCTTTTAGCAATAGAAAGACATGGCCAAAGGACTTACATAGCAAATAGAAACTTGAAACAAACTGCGATTACCGATTTTTTTAATTCAGTTTAAATAATTTTTGTTGTTCTTACTCTAATTATTCTTTGTAGAATGCTCTCTCTAAATACATAAGTACATAATTTGAAATCACTTGAATACAAATGCATTAATTTACCACAATAAAACAATTATTGGCTTAGTAAATCTTTGTTTAGCATTGGAGTTCGTTTTTCACTAAAAAAAAAATCGGATATAACGACCAATTTTGATCAGTCCCTTGATGGTCGTTGTAGGCGAAATCTACTGTACCATAAATTGGAAATAATTTTTTAGTACCATTTGGTCAGCCTTTTAGTGTCATATACAAACAGATTCAATTGCGTACGATATTATACGTATACAACGTAGCATCGTATAATCGCGGGAAGGTAATTCAGAATTGAAATCTTAAACAGTCAAAGTTCAAAACAAGTTTTCAGAAGTTCTGTGCCTATGTACTCGTATATATATTTGATGACATCTACTATGGCAACAACGATGGTTCACGGATCGACTGATCAGGGTGCAACATTAAACATATTGTACAATTCTGTAGATCTTAGTGGTTTTAACGCCCTGGAGGTCAAGTCGCGTTTAGTAAAGGTATTAAAAGGAAAAGTTTTTTACATTGGCAATCGTGTAGGATTGCCCATGCGAGATTTTGATTTCACACAGTAAAATTTAAAATTGCGTGCGAATAATTCAAACTACTAAATTGGTAATGAAAAAACCTTTACTTATCGCTACTGAACGCGACTTATCCCTCAGTTTTGAGGCCTGCAAGATTCAGGTTCCATAAGAAGATTTTCAATTTATTAAAATATTTTGGAAAAACTATAATTACGAGAAGACTATTGCAAACAAAGTGAATCTAAATTAAACTTGTTAGAGTACCAGACTAATTCTTTTTTAATTTTTCGGGGAAACGACCATTTTTCAAATAAATCTGTTTCATATCAAAATTCTGCTGATTTGTTGTCTTTATACAAACAAGTGGGGGTGTCGGCCACATCACATGAATCGAACGTTGTTTAAACAAATTTTCGTTTGTGCAATAATCGTTCTAAGTAATGCCTTCTATATGTATATGGCTGACCCCTAGGATCGATTACTTGGCCATTTCAGTATAAATTACACTTCATAAACTTTCCAGAACAGTGGTCCGTATAATGGCCAACCCTTAGTAATGGTTACTTAGCATTTTCAGTATAAAGTGGGCTAAATAATTTTTTTTTTAAAATTCAATAAAACAAAAAGTTCTCAGTATTTTTTTAAAATTTATGTTTTCATTGTAAAGAACAATCCTTCCGATTAATTTTGGAGTATTATTTTATTCATATGACTGCCCCGGCTGGCCTTGACGTACCCCATACGGTCGGTCCAATTTTTGAGCATATTTTCGATGGTATGCGGCATTATGGCTTCAATGGCAATGCGAATATTTTTCTTGAGAGCGTCAATCGTTGCTGGTTTATCGGCGGTAACACTTATCTTTGACGGCACCCCAAAGATAATAGTCCAACGGCGTCAAATCACAGCTCCGAGGCGGCCAAATCACATCAGCGTTTCGGCTGATAATTCGATCCTCGAAGACAGTGCGCAAAAGATCAGTTGAAACGTGTGCTGTGTGGCACGGAGCTCCGTCTTGTTGAAGCCAAATGTTGCCTATGTCCTCCTCTTCAAGTGCCGGGAACAAGAAATTGTTTATCATGGTGCGGTAGTGTTCACCATTGACAACGGCGGCTCCTTGCACATTTTCAAAGAAAAATGACCCAATGATGCCACCGGACCAAAAACCGCACCAAACAGTCACTCGTTGAGGATGCATCGGCTTCTTTACGACCACGTGCGGGTTCTCCGTGCCAAGATGGAAATGTTCCTCATCCGAAAAGATGATTTATTTGCCAAAATTTTCGAAGTAATGTTTCAATATTTCCCAGCGTTGTTCAAGCGAATACACAACCATTTTCGTTCAGCGGAAGGATAAAACTAACTTACTGTCAAATCAGAAGTGACATAACCCTTACCATACTCAAAAAAACCGCTAGTTCAAAAAGCAATGATTTGGCCCACCCTGTATATACACATCAAGAGCTTTCCAAAAACCATTGTATATCTATGAATTTTTTTTAGAACAAAATTTGATGCATTGTTGACCTGTCACTTTCATCATAAAGTACATGAAGTCCTTTCCAGAAACCACTGTCTTTATTGGGGACTTTCGATTCTTTTTAGAACAAAATTCGTCGTTGAATCTTTGTGCAACAATCGTTCCAAATGACGCGTGTTATATATATGGACGACTCCTAGCATCGATGACCTGGCACTTTCAGCATAAAGTACACATCTAACACTTTCCAAAACTATTTTCTTTCTATATAGGGGACTTTGATATTTTTCAGAATAAAATTTGAACGATCGATCGCTTGGCACTTTCAGCATAAAGTACAACAAGACCTTTCCAGAAACCACGGTTTATATACGGGTCTTTGGATTTTTTTAAAACAAAATTTTTTGTTGCAAATTTGTACAACAATCGTTCCAAATAATACTGTTATTTATATGGCACCTCTATGATCGACAACTTAGCACCATCACTATAAAGTATACATCAATACCTTTCCCGAAACTACTGCCTATAGGTAAAACAATCGTGTGCCGACAGCTATGTTAATGGATGTAGAACGAATTTTACCGAGCAAAATCGCTTACAAATTCATGAAATATTTTGGAGCCTTACGCATGATAGCAAGCTCAATTTTTACTCAAAACTTACCCGCAAAGTTCCTAAAGAAAGGCATCGAACACCATCTGTTATCTCGCGACGTCAGGAAACCTTTTTCTATTTTTTTTCGAAAAAAAAAATAATTCGATAATAAAAGTATGTAAACCATTGTTTTTAAAGACGCTCGACGTAAGCCAAAACCGGGTATATTATTTTCACAATACAAAAATGTCTAAAATTGGGACCAGCAGTCCGGTAGCTCACGGCAAACACGTTAAATATAAAATCAACGAGGAGCGGATTAATTTAGCGCGGAAACACATTAACAGGTTTCCTTTGATTGAGTCCTATTATTGCCGGGCTTCCACTGAGCGGAAATATCTTGAAGTGCGACTCAGCATTCGGAAAATGTTCAGATTATATTTAAGTACTACAAGCGATCCAGTAAAATTGAACATTTATTCAAAGGTTTTTAATGATAAGTTTAATTTATCCTTTTTTATACCGAAGAAGAATCAGTGCGATAAATGCGTGCTCATGGCTTAGCCACAGATGAAACATCAATAAATAAACTGGCGTTTTGGCATTAATCATAAACGTAATTTAGAACTTACTAAGGCTGAGCAAGACTTTGTTAGAAAACATAAGGCTGAGTGTACAGCAATTGTGTGTTACGATTTACAAAATGTATTCGTCCTTCCGCGCGCAAATGTTTCAAACTTTCTTTATAAACGGAAGTTTTCCGTTTATAATTTAACTAGACACTGCAGTACAAACAAAGTTACCTACTGTGCTATATGGAACGAGGCATTAAGTGGTCGAATGATATTGCAACATCCCTCATAAAAATTTTTAGAGAATGTTGTTAAAGTCAATCCAGGCATTAGATCCATAGTCCAATATCACTTCTCAGGTATTTAAATACTATGGATTATCCTAATGTTAGCTTACGCATTATTCAACTAAAGCAAAACGAATTCAAAAATTACAATGCCCCATCAATTGGAATGAATTTTCCGCCATTTGCATCAGTTTGTAATCTTGTATACCAGCAATCCAACCTAAATGTAATAAAATATCGTAAATAGTTTGGAAATTCCGAGTTGGATATGGAAACCTATGAATTATTGAAACCTTATGTTCGAAATAGTGTCAAGCAAGCCTCTATTAAGTTGGCCAAGATAAATGTTTGCCAGTTTAAATGCCACCGAAAAAGAAACAAGATCTACATTCAATGTTGAAATACTACTGTGGGCAAAAAGTAGTAAGACTTTTTAATTTAAATTTCGCGCGGAAAACCATTCGTCGAAATATTTTTTTTTCTATGTTGGCATGACTGTCAGTGACATCTGTGCCAAATGTCACATCAAAATAATCATTAGAGTTTAGTATACGCTTGTCTTTCTGAAGTACAAAAAGTGCATTCGGCGATTTTTACAATGAGTGAAATTAATCAACAAAGAAGTTCCATTAAATTTTGGGTGCGGAATCAATTTTATGGTGCCGAAACGTTCAGAAAGTTGCAAAAGGCCTTTGGTAATAATTGTATGTTGCGAGTAAGTGTTTTTGATTGGTACAAATTGTTCAAACAGGGTCGAGAACGTGTTGACCACGAACCACGTCTTGGACGGCCATCAACATCAACTAATGAACAACACGTTAATAAAATCAAGGAATTGGTGCTCGAGAATCGACGATTAACAGTCAGAGACCTTACTGGCATCGTTGAAATACCGGAAGAAAAGTGAAAATACGATTGGTTCCAAAATCACTCAATTTTTTGGAAAAATAGCGTCGCGTTGACGTCTGTGAAACAATGCTTACCGACTACCAGGATGTCATGAAACGTATTATAACTGGCGATGAGTCTTGGATCTATGCTTATGACTCGGAAACAGGCGATGAATCGGGCGAATATCGTGCCAAAGGTGAGCCGAAGCCGAAAAAACCTCGTCATAGCAAGTCAAAAATCAAGGTGATGTTGACAGTTTTCTTCGTTATCGAAGTGCGGTGCACTCCGAATTCCTTCCGACCGGCCAAACTGTCAACAAGGAATACTATTTGAGTGTTATGCGTTGTTTGCGCGAAACTATTCGTAAAAAGAGGCTGGAATTATAGGGGGTCGACAACTCTTGGTTTTTGCACCACGAAAATGCACCTCCTCATACTGCATTGGTTTTACGTAATTTTTTCGCCAAAAATTTCACCCATATCGTTCCGCAACCATCGTATTCGCCTGATTTAGCTCCGTGTGACTTCTGGCCGTTCAGCAAACTCAAACGACCGTCCCAGGGAAACCGTTTTGAGTCAATTGAAGACATTAAACGTGAATCGCTACGCGCATTGGAGGCTATTCCGGAAATTGACTTTAACAACTGTTTCGAGGATTGAAAAAATGTTGGCACAAGTGTATTGAGGCCGGGGGGGATTACTTTGACGAGGGCGAAATAGATTTGGAGAAATAAATAAAGAATTTGAAAATTATGAACAAAGTTTTACTATTTTTTGCCCACAGTATTATTTCCTTCAATTTTCATATCACTATTATACGAAGTTTTTTTTTAGTGTACCTCCATCATTTGGTTTATCTCCACAAAAAAAAATTAAAAGCGGACATAGAACAAACAATTTTTTAAAGTGCCCTCAAATTTTCCTAATTTTCTCGGAAAAACAGTTTTAATCATTAAAACTTGTGAGCTTAAAATTTAAGTTAAATCATGATCAGTTAATCTTTAAAACAGAATATCCCGAAATCAGTGAAATGGTAGTTACACTAAGATAAAACTACGGCAACGAACTGCCAAATATCTTGGCATGACGTTAGACGCTACGCTTCGCTACGCTTCGCTGTTAAGTTCACGTAAAAAAAGGGAAAATTTATTGGTAAGGTATTCTAATTTATCTGTACAAAATAAACTTCTGCTCTACAAGCAAATATCGAAACCTGTTTGGACGTATGCGACATTCATAAGAATTTGGGTATAGATCCTGTTAAAAATGTGAACCATTGCCAGCATGTGAACGTCGAGGCTATTCAATTCCACGAATATAATTAGAAGGCAAAAAAGAGTAAAACTTTTTAGGTTAGAACTGCTTTCCCATGGAAAGTGTTACCCATCCAAAATAATTTATTCAACCATATTCAATGGAATGCGGTCAATTGCACATCAACGTGACCAACGGATATCATAGTACATCGTACGATATCCGGAGTGGGTTCTACAACTTTATTTGCAACTTTACTTAATAATCCTACTCTTGACCAATCCATTAAAACTGTAACTTTTTAATCCTGGGAACGTACTCGAAGAAGGTCGAAGAAGGTTTTAATTTCCACCCAAAAGAAAATATAACAAATATTTCTTATTAAACGATGATTCTTATATACGTATACAGCAATCAAATGGCAAAACTAAAGTTTGTACGAATAGTTTTAGCATTAATTATGGGCGTTATTTAACCACGAATGCGGAACATTTTCAAAGTGGTTTTATTAAAATTTATTTACATTGATGCGTTAAAAATTTCATTTTTGCATTTTTCTAATTTTGCGAACATTATTTTAATTTATCGCAAAATAATAATTTTATCACATCCAAACCATCAGAAAACCCACAATCACAAAAATATCAGAGAAATCCAGGTCGTTCACTTCTTCAATTCTTTTCTAAGAAATTGTCGGCTTTCTGTCACCATCGAATGTCAAAATAATAAAAAAAATACTTTCTCCTTGTTTTTATAACCCGGATGCATATTTATACAAAATCCATATATACATTAGATTACATACGTTCAGTGTTGTGCCGTATTGTCTACACCGCGTAGAAAATGAAATATTCGACGTCGACAATGTAGAAAACGTAGACAATGTTGAAAATTGTTCCTGTAAAAATCTATGATTTTTTTGTTTATAATCTAGGATTTTATTGTATTGTTTACATATTATAGTTTAGTTCTGTCAGATAATTTTGTAAAAATCATCACCACGCAATGAAATGTCAAAGCAACTAATTCATGGAAAGATTAATAATCGCTATCACTAGTTCAAATTTTGTTCCAGTAAAACCACTCAACTACAGATATTTAAATGAGCATGTAGATCCAGCACCATTTCATTGTGCACCCAAACCATTATCATGTGGCCGCTGTTAAACTTGAGTAATGAAGATGGATACAGTATTTGTTTCGAAGTAGTAACATATATTTTGATGAACTCGATGACGGACTAAATTTATTAAAGCAGCGCTGGATGCAGAAAATTTCGATGAAAATGCTACTAATTTCTGGGTTCCATGGCGAATTAGTCGAAGTGAGTTTCAGCTATATGACTATGTTGTACCGATACAATAAATTACGTGTTAAACACCTGGGGTTAAAGTTTAGGGACGCACCAGTGTACCCTTATTTACCGATTTTGCATATCACGTGAGTTTTTTGAAAATAATTTTTGAACCATTTCCAACAAATAGCGATCTCTTATGTTAATCCAAATATTTGAAAGCACTGTTGGGCGCGTACATTACACGATGTAATTTTCACGGTTTTTTACAAGTATGAAAATAAAATCTAATATGTCCAATAATTTGAGGTTATTAGCTTTCATGTGTTTCATAACATCGTATTGATAAAACCCGTAATTATTATGATTATTTTAGCATTGGTAATATCTAATCTATTATAAAGGGTCTTGCCAAAGTCACGCCTAGATGTCAGTAGTAAATAATTTCTGAACGTAACCTTTTTTTATGTCATCTTTGACATTTGTGAAGTAGACAGATGCACAATTTTAACGATGGACACTTACACGCCAGAAGAACGCATTGAAGTTATTCAAACTTATTCAAAGGGTAGTGAAAAAATTTGAAAAGACTGGTTCTGCCGAGGATCAAAAAAGGTCTGGTAGAGTGAAAAGTGGACGTTCTAGTGAGAACATTGCTGCTGTGGTCGAAGAAGTGTCGCGGAGGAACCTTCAACATCGATATAGCGACGTTCTCAGGAATTAGGCTTTCATCTATCGACTGTTTGGCGATTTTTACATTAGGGTTTGCATTGCATCCTTACAAAATTTAATTAGATCATGCGATTTAACGCCATTAGATTACTTTCTTTAGGGTTTCGTGAAAAGTAAAGTTTATTTAAATAAACCAACAACAGAGTCGTCGGTCGAATGCATTGTTATAAAATTGATACTTCCTTAATTAGCACAAGGTGTCCTAATCCTTATTCTCGATAATCTATCGAAAAACATCAGTAATCGTTTTTAAATCCAGGTATAAATTTATCCCCAATTGGCACTTCGAATCTCTCGCCTATATTGGTTAAACAGTGGAAATAATACGTGTTTCACATTGGCTGGCCTGTCGACCAAATCAATTTTGGAATATTATTAATCTTCAAATAAATCCTTTTCTCTTATTATTATAACATTGGCAGGTATATATTTTATATTGATTAATACCAGCAAATTGTGTATTTTGATATTCTTCATCTAAAAGCATGCATGCCGATACAAAAGTCTCGAGAGAAATGAAACTCGATTTGTTTCACGACTACAGCGCTAGCCTTCTTGACATCATGCTGTGTCATCAATGATGTTAGTCTATACATCCAGTGTATATTGCTTAGAATTGATACTCCGTTCCTTTAATAGATATGAGTTTATCCTATTGACATGAAGAGCGAGTAAGCCCCACGGAGCTTTTGGCGTGTGGCTCAGCACACAAGCAATATTAACCTTAAATGACATACAAAAATATGGTGAAATTAGGTTTTACATGAAATCGTTCATTCTTTGACCTGACGGTACGTTCCACCTTGAAAAAATTGCGCGATTTTACTCATCGTCACAAACTAAGTCATATGTGGCTTCTCCGTAGTGGCCGTGATCCAGTATATACTAATATCTCGCTCTTTGAAGACTGCGTTGAGTTTATTTTCGTTAAGCATCAAGCACATCCTACATATTCCGAATTATCAAAGATTTTTATTCTTCAAAAGTAAGTGACATTTACTAGATTATTTGACATTTACGAAGAAACCGTGTAAAATGCTACATATTTGATAATAGATGGCACGTAATTGTGCAAAAACATAATTTACATTATTAAATTATTTTCTTTCTCAAATGTAGCAAAATGTCAGTAAACGTTTATTTAGAGCTTATTCAAGACGAATATAGATGACGGTTGACCGTCTAAATGAACTGACATTCCAATCAATTATACAAAATTTTCAGATATTTTTCATAGTTTTGACATATTTTTTGTAAATTACACAAATTTTTATGTAATTTACGTCATTTATATTATTACGATGTTATGAAACGCATGAAAGCTAATAACCTCAAATTATTTGACATATTTGATTTTATTTTTTATTTTCAACGCTACACAGCCAATTTTAATAATAATTAAATAATTATTAAATTATGTCAGAGATAGCGCGCTTGTCATGAAGAAGTAAATTTTTATTATTGTAATTTTTTTATTTTTTACTTTACATAATGTAAAAAATAAGCTTTATAATTTACTTGTAAAAAACTGTTCTTGTAAATTGAAAATGTAAAAAAACGTTTTTTACATTGTAAATCCTCAACACTGTTAAAAGGACAAACACTTGATAATTATAGATTTAATCTAATTGACCCTAGTTCTGTAAAACGGAAAAACTGTTATTTACGGGAATTTACCATTTATTTATGGTGATCCCAATATTAAAAGCGTCGGGTAACCCCGGTCGAGACGGTAGACCGGGTGAAACAAATGATTAACGTTGTTTACAACAACGGATAAACTAAGACAATGCAATTACTTTAAAATCATTAGATATATGGTTCCTGTCGACCGAGAAGTATACTAATATACGAGGGCGTAGTGAGAAGCCTGGTAAAATTACAACAGAGCACGCCACAATCGCAAATCCCAGATGTCAATGTCATCTGTCACTAGAACAAATTAAAATTTTTAGACAGATCTGTCATTTAGTTCAGTTTTGACAGCCATTGAAAACAGACAACCCATTGTTTTCTTGCAAACATGGAAAAACGTGAATTCCGTGTGTAAATTAAACATTATATTTTGCGTGGAAAAACCATTACGCAAACCAAAATAATGCTTGATAAATATTACGGGGACTCTTCACCATCGATTAAAATGATTCACAAGTGGTTTACTGATTTTCGTTTTACAAGCACAACTGAAGCCGAACGTTCAGACATCCAAATGAAGTCGCCACACCAAAAATGGTTGACAAAATCCATGATATGGTATTGCAAGACCGCAGAGTGAAAGTGCACGAGATAGCTGAGATAGTAGGAATCTCAGATGAACGTGTGTGCAATATGTTACACGAACATTTGAATATGAAAAGGTTTGACAACTTCAGAGGCAGGTTTGGCGATGTTCAAGTGAAATAAAATGGAGTTTTCGCGTCGTTTCATAATTGTGGATGAAACATGGATCCATCACTATACACCGGAGACCAAAGAACAGTCTAAACAGTGCATTTCTACTTGCGAATCGGCGCCGAATAAGGCGGTTTTATCGGCCAACAAGGTCATGGCCACAGTTTTTTGGGATGCACGCGGCATAATCCACATCGATTACGTATACAAAAGGGGAGAACAGTCAACGGCGAATATTACTGCAACTTATTGAACCGTTTCAACGACGTTTTGAAAGAAAACGACCGCATTTGACGAAGAAAAAAGTTCTCTTCCATCAAGACAATGCACGGGTGCATACGTGTGTAGTTGCCATGGCCAAAATCCATAAATTACGCTTCGAATTGCTTCCAAATCCGCCTTATTCTTCAGACTTAGCCCCCTGCGACTAAGCCCCCAGCCTCCTCTAATGAGGAGATCATCGATGCAACAAACGCATATTTTGAAGGGTTGGAGAAATCGTATTATTCGGAAGGGATCGAAAAATTGGAAAAACGTTGGACTAAGTGTATCGAGCCAAAAGGCGACTACGTTGAAAAATAAATTTTTTTGGCCGAAAGTATTATTTCTTGTTTCATTTTTACCACACTTCTCACTCCGCCCTTGTAGCTGGGCACAAAACTATAAATCAAATTTTGATTTAACAATTAAAAATTTTAAAAATAATTCTTCAGGATATTTTTGAAGTTGTCCTTTGATAAATTAAAGTCAAATAGGCCGTCGACGATGTCGAATAATTTAGACAACTTATTAATGGAGTTATTTTCTCCATAGTTTGTGGAATGGTGTTCTAGTGCTAAAACTCATGGTTTCGAAATGCTCTGAAAGGTACAAGAATTGATATGTGTTCTAAATGTAAGCTGAACCAATGTGAGCAAACAAAACGTTACTTAAGAGAAGTCATCTATCCGAAACTTCTTTTGAATGCTTTCAATTCTTTTAATGTGTACAGCATAGTATGGATTCCAGACCGATACAGCGTATTCCAGTTGAGATCGAACGTAAGCGAAATAGAGTGAACATAAGGTTTGAATATTTTTAAATTCACCTGTCCATCTTTTAACAAATCCAAACTGGCATTTTCGACAAATGTAACACCTAAATCTTTGATCTCATTGACTCTTTGTAATACTTAATATTTAAGTAAAGCGAGTTACGATCACACCACTCACTTAATCTATCGATGTCTTCTTGAAGTTTCTTTGTATCTTGTGAGATTCTTGGGGAACACCAGACGTAGCTTACGTCATATCGTTTGCCCGATTTAAAAATTGGTGTAATTTTTGAAATTCTTCATTTTTCGGGGAACACGCCGGAACTTAAGGCGTGGGTGAATAGGTTACTTAATGGAATTGCTAAAATGTCAGCACACTACTTCAGAATAGAAGAGGGTATATTGTCAAGACCACAACCGTCTCCAAATCTCTTTAAAACCGATAAAATGATATCCTCAAACATAACAGGAGGAGTTATTGATACGTCGTTATTGCTGGGTTGTTCGTACAATCCACTAGTACATGTCAGCTAAATCTTTGGAGTTTGAGGAGCTGGTATTTACAGTATGTTCCACAAGAAAGTATCTGAATTTATTCTTTCTGTTTAACCCCCACCAAAATTTAGCAAGTAAAATTATTCTCTCCACTCTATTAACTTTTTCGCATTAGCATCTTTCTTCAGATCAGTTTAAGCATTTGAGAGGTAAACAACAATATTAAAATGAAGTTAGTTTTGAAGTGGTGTTCTTAGTTACCCATCCCAAAGGACCCAAAATGAGTGTGAAGCAGGTAGCAAAATACATCAAAACATCTGTGTCATTTGTGAAGAAGTGGATTAAGCGGTATAGTGACTTTGGAAATGTAGATGATTTACTGGAAAGAGGTTTAGATAGAGTCACTTCAGAGAAGGACGATAAGGTCATTTTGAAGTTGTTCGAGAAAAATTCGACAATAAACGTATGGCAAGCAAAACAATAACTAGGTCAGAAAGGTGTTGAAGTGTCAATAAATACAATTCTACGGAGGCTTGAAGAATGCGATATTAAAAATAAGAGCACACAGTATGAACCTTTGTTTACAGATAAGCACATCGAAAAAGGCTTACTTGGGCAAACATAAATTTGGACCGTGATTGGCGTATGAGCAATGTGCTACACAATTATTGACGGAAAGCCTGGACAACTAAAAGTCACAGATTTGTTCAACGGACCGTTAACCACCCACAAAAGGTCCATGTTTATGATTGCTTCTCCTCCAAAGGATTTGGAAGACTAGTCATCTTTACAAGAAACCTGGATGCTCAATTTATGGTGAAATTATACCAAAATGGTTTGCTAAAGTCCGCTGAGAAACTATTTGAACTTGGAAAGAGCAAAATGGTATTCAAACTTTGGATTGGCCGTCACAAAGTCCAGCTGCTAATCCGATCGAAAACGTCTGGCGTCTTATAAAGACAAAGCTTAGAGGCAAAAGAATAACAACTAAGCAGCAGATTGTCTGCTTTCTCAAAACATTTGGAAAGACTTTATTCCAGAATATGCGGTCAAATTAAGTGAAAGTTGCACTAGGAGATGTCAGTCTATAATAGACAGCAATGGCGACTGGACTACAAGATAGTTGCAAAATTAGTTTTAATGATTGTGTTTTTATTGTTTTCTTTAAGATACTTTCTTGTGGAACATACTGTCCTTTGATTTTTTCTTAAATTTGATCGAGATACGGCCTGCATTTTGATTTGAAGTAAATTTAAAATTCGTTACTATGTTGTAGAAACATAGTTTTGTCCGCTTCTAACCCGCTTTTCAACATTTTGACATACGCCTTCGACTTCCGATTTTTTAAGTTAACTAGTCTATCATCGAACCACTGAGGGCGAGCATTTTGTGGTTTACAGCACATAGGTACATAAAGTTAACATTGTAGCCCCGCACGGTTTGTTTTTTAAAGTTGTATTTGATTGATTGCAGGTGTTCAGAACTCGCCATTAGATTAGTTGAGTCAAATACAATATCTAAAGATTTGTGATTGATATCATTTATGACAAAAGGTAACACGGATTCTGAAATTTTGATAGTGTCAATGTCGTTGATGAAGACAAGATTCAGTAATCTATCACCATTATTAGCTATGGTAATTATTTGGTTCAAGTTAGTTGGAGTTTAGAATGTACTTCTATCAGTACGCCACCACCCGATTTCTTTGAGCTAGTTTCGAGAGACGGATCGCATCTGAAAACAACGCAATCGAAGTTTCGCAAATTACATAGATAAGGTAGTTTGATTTTAAAACGAAGTTATAGCTTTTGATGCCATTTTGTTGACGTTTTGATAGTAAATTGCACATTTCTCACAAACCTAACTTTTCTTGGATTTTAAGGGTTGATTCACCTTCTGAGTAGTAGTATAGGTTCGAGCTCTCATTAAAAGTGAGTGTAGTCTATCATTAGGCACTGGTGAAAAATATCTAAATGATTGTGTGGTGTGCCTTGAAATAGCAACTATGGCATGCGGTGAACTAGCGAACAGCACAAGTGGTTGAGAATTGATTCTAATACATATCACATTTGGTGAGGTTAATCCTTGTGCTTCGTAGATCGTCAACCGGTGTGAAGTTTTTGGACACTTAAATTTTTGGACACTTTTATAATTTGGACAGAAATTTACGCGAGTGTCCAAAAATAATTTTTTAGACAAAATATGAATTTTAGGCAGATATTTGGACAAGTGTGCATTTCTAAAAAGTGTAGATAAAAAAAATTATTGTAAAATATATTAAATTTTTATATTTTAAATTATAAATTTCAGAAATTATTTTAATCATCAGAAATATAGTATGCATATAAAAGAATGTCATTATAGCTTATGGTAAATCACAAAAATCACAGAGATTGGCCCGCGTAGTGGCTATATCGATTTGAAAGGGCATACATTGTGGAATTAAAGTCACCTAATGCCATTTCGAAATAGCATTAGGTGATTTTAATTGTATGCCCTATCTAACCTATATAGCCACTATGCGAACCAATCTCCGAGATTTTTATGATTTACCATAAGCTACAACGACATCCTTCCATATGAAAATCGCGCAAAGCGAGATTCTTCAAAAATTATATGCGAGAGCCCTCCGGCTCATTTCAAAATGTCATTAGGTGATTTAATTTCCACAATGAATACCCTTTCAAACCTATATAGCCACTATGCGAGCCAATCTCTGAGATTTTTGTGATTTACCATAATCTACAACGACATCCTTTCATATAAAAATCGCGCAAAGCGAGAACCTTCAACAATTATATGCGAGAGCCCTACGGCTCATTCGAAATGGCATTAGGTGATTTTAGTTCCACAATGTATGCCCTTTCAAACTGTATAGCCACTATGCAAGCCAATCTCTGAGATTTTTGTGATTTACCATAAGCTACAACGACATCCTTCCATATAAAAATCGCGCAAAGCGAGAATCTTCAAAAATTATATTCGAGAGCCCTACGGCTCATTTCAAAATATCATTAGGTGATTTTAATTCCAAAATGTATGCCCTTTCAATCCTATATAGCCACTATGCGACCAAATCTCTGAGATTTTTGTGGTTTACCATAATCTACAACGACATCCTTTCATATAAAAATCGCGCAAAGCGAGAACATTCAACAATTATATGCGAGAGCCCTACGGCACGGCTCATTTCGAAATAGCATTAGGTGATTTTAATTTTATGCCCTATCTAACCTATATAGCCACTATGCGAACCAATCTCCGAGATTTTTATGATTTACCATAAGCTACAGCGTCATCCTTCCATATAAAAATCGCGAAAAGCGTAAATGTTCAAAAATTATATACGAGGCTCTACGGCTCATTTCGAAATGGCATTAGGTGATTTTAATTCCACAATGTATGCCCTTTCAATCCTATATAGCCACTATGCGACCAAACCTCTGAGATTTTTGTGATTTACCATAAGCTACAACGACATCCTTCCATATAAAAATCGAGAAAAGCGTGAATGTTCAAAAATTATATGCGAGAGCCCTACGGCTCATTTCGAAATGGCATTAGGTGATTTTAATTCCACAATGTATCCCCTTTCAAACCTCTATAGCCACTATGCGAGCCAATCTCAAGATTTTTGTGATTTACCATAAGCTACAGCGACATCCTTCTATATAAAAATCGCGAAAAGCGTGAATGTTCAAAAATTATATGAGAGGCTCTACGGCTCATTTCGAAAAGGCTTTAGGTGATTTTAATTCCACAATGTACGCCCTTTCAAACCTCTATAGCCACTATGCAAGCCAATCTCTGAGATTTTTGTGATTTACCATAAGCTACAGCGACATCCTTCCATATAAAAATCGCGAAAAGCGTGAATGTTCAAAAATTATATGCGAGAGCCCTACGGCTCATTTCGAAATGGCATTAGGTGATTTTAATTCCACAATGTATCCCCTTTCAAACCTCTATAGCCACTATTCGAGCCAATCTCAAGATTTTTGTGATTTACCATAAGCTACAGCGACATCCTTTCATATAAAACTCGCGAAAAGCGTGAATGTTCAAAAATTATATACGAGGCTCTACGGCTCATTTCAAAATGGCATTAGGTGATTTTAATTCCACAATGTATGCCCTTTCAAACCTATATAGCCACTATGCGACCAAATCTCTGAGATTTTTGTGATTTACCATAATCTACAACGACATCCTTTCATATAAAAATCGCGCAAAGCGAGAACCTTCAACAATTATATGCGAGAGCCCTACGGCTCATTTCGAAATGGCATTAGGTGATTTTAATTCCACAATGTATCCCCTTTCAAACCTATATAGCCACTATGCAAGCCAATCTCTGAGATTTTTGTGATTTACCATAAGCTACAACGACATCCTTCCATATAAAATCGCGCAAAGCGAGAATCTTCAAAAATTATATTCGAGAGCCCTACGGCTCATTTCAAAATATCATTAGGTGATTTTAATTCCACAATGTATGCCCTTTCAAACCTCTATAGCCACTATGCGAGCCAATCTCAAGATTTTTGTGATTTACCATAAGCTACAGCGACATCCTTCCATATAAAAATCGCGAAAAGCGTGAATGTTCAACGACTTTACTAGATTCTGGTACCTTAAGCTGGGAGATTAATTGTTTATCAGCTTTCGTAAAAGTTAGATAGAATGTGTTATCCAACAGAGGTATCGACGATAATGTTGACGTCAGGTTTATAAATTTGGCTGAAATTTGCACGGTATTCATACTACTGATGTTAGGGTAGTATTCCGTTAACGAAATGTTACCTTTATCCTTTATTTGTAGCACATAAAACAAGATCACTGCCAATTTTGTGCTTGTTTATAATCCAGGTTGATTTATCGCATCCAGGTACACCCTGAATATTTGTAATGTCCGGCATCTTTATGTTTTCCTTAAGATAGATATTGTTTAACGAGTTGTATCTCTCGTGATCTAACATAACTTCCGTACCCGATGAACAAAAATCTGTTTGGGGTAATAAATGTGTAAGTGTCTTCACACAGTTGCACCAGATTATTTCCATCAAAGCCAAACTGACGTTTAGTGATGGGTCCTTCAAGATATCGTTTGGTAAAGTTATCAAACAAAAATATCTTCAATTGTCGTAACGAAGTAGCAGAGAAGTGGCTTTAAGTGGCTTTAAATTAGGCTGTCTGGGTGTTTAATGTAAAACATTATTTCCATGATCAAATTTGCATAGCTGGACTCTGCAGACACTACTTTGTAAAATGCCGGAGATGTAGTTGGGAAATCCGTACAGTTACTATGTGAAAACTTCGAGGGATCACCAATATTCCAACGGAAAGATAGCGCTCTTTCTTACTAACATATTGAATGGAATATTTAAAACCCATTTGATGTTATTAAATGGATAGTTTGTAATATAATCAAACACCGACATAAGTTTGCTGACATGGTGATTAACATATAAAGTGATTGTGAGAGGCTCATCTTTTTGTTGGTGCAAGTAACCTGTTAAAATTTTCTAGAGCGTAGATTAGATCACTACAATCAGTTTTAGATTGATGATTAACCACCATAACGTATTTACTCTCAATTTTATAAACTTTTTAATGTGTTTTCCAATTTTTCATCTAAGGCAACTCTCACCTATTTGTTTTGTAAAAATTGGAATATATCTTTATACGCAATATTGGAAATTCGCAATTCGAACTGAAAAGCAATGGAGAAAACAAGAAAAAGCAATAATCTACATTTTCTAGCAATAGTCTACGGATATCCTACATACTACACGAGTTGTTGACATTGTCTACACCTATTTTCGACACCAACATGTCGAAACTTCCGAATTACGCGTAAACACACAACACTACATACGTTACGCGCGATTGAAAGGCGCACTTCGCCTAAGCAAAATTATAAAGAATTTCGCTCAACTAAAGTACCATTAATACCCGGTGTAGAATCACATCGTAAATTTTAAACTGATTGTGATATGCAAATTAAATATTTTTCAGGTTTTGTTTTGAAACCCAAAAAAAATTTAGCAACAATTTATTTATGGTGTTATGTATTTTCCCAATAGGAAGATTGTTCGTGGAACTTTTTCGTTTCGTTGGTGGAAAAAATCCCGTACAGTACACAGTAACTAATCTTAAGCCTCACTGCTTTGTTTTCTTTTCATACAACAATAACACTTTCATGCAATTATATTTTTCCCAAAGGAAATTTCTATTTTGTTGTTGTGCCTTAACCACACAATTTGTTTTACTTCTTGTTTGTTGTTTATCTTCTTGTTCTTCTTGTATATCGTCTCCAAGATGGAATTTTTATAAAGTTTAGAAAAATAATGTAAATATTTATGAAAAATAGATAATAATACATCAACGTGGATTTAGACAAAAAAAAAACAAGTTATGTGGTTAAATGTGTGGAAATTGTCTTAAACGATGTTTAAGTCGTACAATAAAACCAGAAGACAAATTATTATGTGCTGCTTTATCCATTTCTCATGCGATGACACCCGAAAATATTTTCGTACACGGTTGAAATATGCGATTTAGTTTGAAATGTAGAATTTATTAGGTACCCGCGTATAGGTGAACACTTTAATATTCAAAATCCATAAAATCTTTAAATTACCATCGAAATATATTGAACCGCACTCTCGTACTCCGGCATTCCCAAAAATATTAGTACGAGTATGTAGTCTTGCGGCAATAAAAATTGGTTTTACGCGTGTAAGTAGATACATCATCATTTAATATTTATATCCAAATTTACTTGAAATCTTACAGATTATTACTATTATTTTTATGTATATATGCATGACACATAAATTTCGCCGAATACCCCCGCGTACATGTTACATATCTGTATGTATGTATATGAATAAATACATCAATAACAATAAAATATCGCACTAAACCAAAAACAAACAAAATAAAAAAATCTAAACGTAAAGCTACAAGATACATTACACACAACATCTTATAACATTTCCCTCATCCCTTACACTTATCACATTATCCGACTCAGTATATAAATTTTTCCATCAAATTTCGTTCCATCTCAATATTTTCACGATATTTTAATCTTGAAATGTCAACGAATTTATGACAGGCACCATATAAAATATGTATGACACATTATTGTGCGTATATTTATGTATGTCATATTTATTGCTTAATTGGAGCCAAAGCTCAGACCATATCGTGTTATACAACGCAATGTGTTTGCCAAAAAAATCTGTTCAAAACACAAATAAATCAAAATTTATGTAGCCTCTAAATACAATTATAACCCTTTTCAATTTTTATGGAGCGGCGCACAATTTTCACCTCGAAACTCTATACTACATAATTTACTTGTAGAAATATATTTTTACCTATCTGTTCTCGAACCAATTGGGAGTTTCTAGCAAACAAAAAAAAAATCAGTCAAACTTATAAATAAGAAGGTGTGTGTGTATATAAGAAGGATTTTTTTTCTGTTTTCAATATACCTGAGGAATAAAATTTAAAGCACCGCACAGTATACAAGCAACAGTAATAAATTGGAACTGGATCATATCGTGTTGGCAGAGAAATGAAATTTTAATAAGATCGAATTGGGAGGATTTGGAAGAAATGGAAATAAACAGATACGAACGATTTATTCATTCAGAGTTTAACGCTGCCATTTTTTTTGTTTGCAAAATAAATTTTTTGGAGGAACAACATCATTTAATTTTTAACCGTTGAGTCAACACGAGCAGCGATGTAATGTGATTAGCAAATGTAATATCATTCTTTAAAGGTTAATTAACTAATATTTAAATCTATGAAACTTATTAATATTAGAATACATTTACGAAAAAAACTTTAAGTAGTAATTTATGGGCAATTCTGGTATTTAATAAACTCCTGACAATACTCCACTCATACTGGTTTAAGACAATAAATCCAATCCATTGCAAGCGCTTTGCCTAACTCCTCCACATCCAACATGTTGTAAAAAACCCGCGAGTGGCAATCTCTTAGTACGGTGTTTGGTGGTATAGTCGCCCAGCATTTTATCCGTCGTATCCACTGCTCCTTGCGTTGCATTATAATAATTTATAATATCAGGCTTATTTTTGACACCTTTTGCATTTTTGTCATAATGAAGTGTGGATAAGAGAATCACAGCTTTGTTTGTTTTAGGTACGTAAGAGCACATTGTTACGTTTTCATGGAAGCCAAATTCTGTAGTTAGTACATCACGTTGTGTTGAGGCCTGGAACTCGGTTAGAATGTATGGTTTATTTTTTCTGAGTGTACCCACAACAGCCAAATTCCGGCAGCGGTAAAGACTTAAAAAAGTTATCGATTGTGACTGTACGACCACTGTTTATATGTGGTTCCATCAACTTAGTTACAACTTTTTCACATAAAATATTTATGAAGGTGAGCGTTTAGCATTACGAATAAATCTCTAATTGGTGCTGCTTTATCTTTCTCCAAGCGAGCTGCGCCAAAGTCTACGAAGACCCATGCTGCTGGCCCTGTATAAATGATTTGAAAATATTTTCCACAGATCAGTAGTATATTCGTAGTTCGATCTAGATACGCCTGCAGTTATTAGAATTCCAAGGAATAGAACGAACTCTTCTTCATTTATAGGTTTCCAAACTTTAATCGATCCAGGATTATTGGTGTTCCACGTTTCATAGCTGAATCATCATAGCTTATTATGATGTTACACATTTCAGTGAGGTTAATTGTTGATCTATGTGGTCCACCGTGCTGCCTCATAACATTATGTGAGAGAGCACATTATACGTTACGTGAAAGGAACGGCTGATCTAACATAGCAGACACTTGGTGGACTACGTCCACATTTTCAGGTTCCTAGTCATTTGATTCACCCTCTAAACCAATTTCGGGTGGATGTGATTCTTGCTCCCCATCTGAAGCATCACGATTGGCAGCAACAACGTTTCTGTCATCATCAGATTCAGCAAAATCATTTACAGTTTGCTCTATGTCACTTTCATCTGAAACTTCGTCAATCAACTGCCCGAGATATTCATCTCTTGCCTCGTTCGTGCTAAATCTAAAATTCCTTTATTTGTTCAAAACACAAAATCACAATAAATCCACAAATATAATTTTCCGCTGAGATAAATTTCTGAAATTAAAACGCCACTAAAACTAAATGTACATTCAGTATACATATCCACAAAAAATACTGTCTCTTCGTCAGCTATTAGCTCAGCTTTATATTCGTAAATTTCGTTGTACGGCATCCTATCGTTCAATAGTTGTGGGTTGTTCCTATGTTGATAAATTTTATACTCCCCTATTCTATTCATTTTTTCTCCTTTTTTCGGTCTGTACAGGATTTATAAATTGCTGTCATATCCTGTGAAAGTGTGCTGTTGATGAGTCAGATGATCTGCGTCTTTGGACTGTGTTATGCGTTTTCCCACATCTTTTACGTGTTCTTTAAATCGTGTAATAAAACTCCGACCAGTTTGTCCGATGTTTAAGGTGGTTGGATATTTAGGTGGTTTTCCATTATATTTGTTGTCTTATTTGAGACTTATCAAAATTTTACAATTGTAGCAGTTCAAGAATATTACATTTTTATGTACGAACGAATTTTTAAACATGAACATACTCGGGTATGTTCGTGTTGAGTAAAAGATCCAGAACGCCCCATTTGGCAATATGAAATTATTTAATTTTTTTGAAGTTCTATATTTAGGCAGCTACTGACGAGTTCAGTCTGCAAGGTACTCTCTGTTCTCTCAGGTTGATTTTACCGTTTAAAAAATCAAATGCATAGCCGGGTATGTCGTGTTGTCAATAGGGTTAAAGCAAAGTAGTAACCTGCAGAGCAAGGTTTTCGATGCTTCTGAAGCTTCCGTAAACCCATACTGCTCTCTTGCTAAAATATTATTCGCCATCAAAAATTGCATTAACCGGTTATTCACTATTCTTTCGAATACCTTTGAGACTGAGCCTCAAATAGATATTGGTCTATAGTTGGTTGGCTCTAGTGCATCCCCACCCTTAATTACCGGTACAACTCTTGCCATTTTTAGCTTTTCCAGAAACTTGTCGTCAAGCAACGAATTGTTTATCAAGCTAGTTAGCGCTCTCTTCAATTTTTCTTGTTCTCGCCTGATATGCCGTCCCGCCCCGTGGCTGCAGCTGTTTTCAAACATTGAATGACTCGACTAACTTCCTCCTCACTCAGGCTACATTTAGCCACGAAAAATCGCATGCATGTATGAAACAAGCATTGGATGTATTGGCAACTTTGCTTGGGTCCTCGCTAACTGAGTCATTTAACTTTACCGAAATATTTTTTGGTTTAGCTTCACGTTTATAAATGGCCAATTTTAATAGATCCCAAAATTGTTTGGAACTTCCATTACAATTTTCTAATCTAGCTACGTAAACATCTCGTTTAGCTTTCCGTACTCTGGAATCGAGGATTTTATTAGATTGAACTTAATTTTTAAATGTTCACACTCCGGGTATTTTACAGTTAGTTTAAATAATTTTTCCTTAGTTTTGATATCCCGGTATAAATCTAAGGTCATCCACGGTTGTATCAGACCCATAGGTCGAGTGTCACGCTTATATTGCATGCAATGCATTACGACATTCTCGAGCCCGCTTACCAGATCGTCCACCAATTGACCTTCAAAGGACATTAAATACACTGGACAATTAATACTTTCTTTATTAAATGCTACTGAAGTTAGCCGAAAATTTCAGCCGAAAAACTGCATTATCGACATATTTCGTAGCAGGTGGTAGTACAAAATTCGGTTGGTATTAGCCGAAAATTCTATGTTATTGAAGTTAACAGTAAATTTTCGCCGAAAAAAATTTGAAAAATCAATATCACATAATTCGAATGTTTAAAAGTCATATGAACTGGGGGAAGTTAGACCAATTCGTGAATAGCTTGATCCCATATTTATAATTTGTCATGTTAGAGGTCAATGAATTTGAGTTGCGGCACTGACAGTGAACACCTGTGCCAAAAATCAGGCCATATTTTATCTAGCATCACAGTGAAATAAATTAAAAGCTGGACACATGTTTAGTGGTAATTTGTACTTGGTGAAGTTAGACCAATTCGTAAATAGCTGGATCCTGTATTTATAATCTGTCGAATTAGTATCGATGAATTTGAGTTGTGGCACTAACAGTGAACGCCTATGACAAAAATCAGGCCATATTTTATGTAGCATCACAGTGAAATAAATTAAAAGCTGAACACATGTTTAGTGGTAATTTATACTGAGTGAAGTTAGACCAATTTGTAAATAACTTGATGCCTTATTTATAGTTTGTCAGGTTAAGGGTCAATGAATTTGAGTTGTGGCACTAACAGTGTACGCCTATGGCAAAAATCAGGCCATATTTTATGTAGCATCACAGTGAAATAAATTAAAAGCTGGACACATGTTTAGTGGTAATTAGTACTTGGTGAAGGTAGACCAATTCGTAAATAGCTGGATCCTGTATTTATAATTTGTCGGATTAGTATCGATGAATTTGAGTTGTGGCACTAACAGTGAACGCCTATGGCAAAAATCAGGCCATATATTATGTAGCATCACAGTGAAATAAATTAAAAGCTGGACACATGTTTAGTGATAATTTATACTGAGTGAAGTTAGACCAATTTGTAAATAACTTGATGCCTTATTTATAGTTTGTCATGTTAAGGGTCAATGAATTTGAGTTGTGGCACTAACAGTGTACGCCTATGGCAAAAATCAGGCCATATTTTATGTAGCATCACAGTGAAATAAATTAAAAGCTGGACACATGTTTAGTGGTAATTAGTACTTGGTGAAGGTAGACCAATTCGTAAATAGCTGGATCCTGTATTTATAATTTGTCGGATTAGTATCGATGAATTTGAGTTGTGGCACTAACAGTGAACGCCTATGGCAAAAATCAGGCCATATATTATGTAGCATCACAGTGAAATAAATTAAAAGCTGGACACATGTTTAGTGATAATTTATACTGAGTGAAGTTAGACCAATTCGTAAATAGCTGGATCCTGTATTTATAATTTGCCGTGTTAGTATCGATGAATTTGAGTTGTGGCACTAACAGTGAACGCCTATGGCAAAAATCAGGCCATATTTTATGTAGCATCACAGTGAAATAAATTAAAAGCTGGACACATGTTTAGTGGTAATTTGTACTTGGTGAAGTTAGACCAATTCGTAAATAGCTGGATCCTGTATTTATAATTTGTCGTGTTAGTATCGATGAATTTGAGTTGTGGCACTAACAGTGAACGCCTATGGCAAAAATCAGGCCATATTTTATGTAGCATCACAGTGAAATAAATTAAAAGCTTTACTCATGTTTAGTGGTAATTTGTACTTGGTGAAGTTGTTAATTTATTTCACTGTGATGCTACATACAATATGGCCTGATTTTTGGCATAGGTGTTCACTGTCAGTGCGGCAACTCAAATTCATTGGCTCCTAACACGACAATAAATATGAGATCCAGCTATTTACGAATTGGTCTAACTTCACCCAGTTCATATGATCTTTAAACATTTGAACTATGTGATATTGATTATTCAATTTTTTTTCGGCGGAAATTTACTGTTAACTTCAATAACATGTAATTTTCGGCTAATATAAACAGAATTTTGTACGACCACCTGATACGAATTATGTAGATAATGCAGGTTTTTTCGGCTGAAATTTTCGGCTAACTTCAGTAGCATCTTTATTAATAAAAATAATAATAATAATAACAAAAGCACTAACACTGCACTTTTCGTTTGTTTTATTTTATGCTCGAACCTCACAACAGTAAAATTAATAAAGCATCGAGCATTTGATTAATTTGCACGCTAGTTACGCTTTAGATCCAACAAACAAATTGATTAAACTCAAAGTTCTCAAGGTAAATTTATTCAAGTGCACATACAGCATCAATCCGTTAAATAAAATAAATTTCAACCAAAACGTATAAATATTGTATTGAAAATTCAAACAGTTCCAAAATAAAAAATTATTTCCAATAAAAATTTATATTTATCTAAAATAAAAAAAAAAATCGATGGTTAAATATAAGAGATTGGATAAATTTTGTACCATTCAATATATACCAAGAGGAATTCGTGTATAAAAACCATAAAAAAAAGTTTCGTTAGGTATAGACCTAGCGAAGTGTGAGACAGAAGCGCAAAATTGGATTGAATATTCGTCACTTTAGCATATAAATATGATTTTTGGATATTGAATATTTGATTTTATGCAGTGTACAGTAGTTTAGTTCATTTTTTAGGGAGGCATAGCAAAATATTTAAAATCGGTAAATAAAGACGGTAAATAGTTCATACATTATGCAAGTATCAGAGAAATACTCGGATATTATGTATTTGGATATGGTCAACATTTAGGTTTTGTATAATCAAGACATTCGTAAATATGGGAACATACCCAATATACATACTTCGATACTTACTCGAGAATTTAATTTTGTGAAAATCGGAAAATTATTTTGGTATATACAAGAGAGTTATAATTTTTTGTTCGTATAAATCAAACACCTTCGGGAAATAATAAATAATTTCTATTTCTGTGTTAACGAAACAAATAGGTGTTGTGTTAGCTGTTTATAAACGGAAATCAAGAAAATATGAAGAAAATTGTTATTTATTGAAATATTCCCTATTTCGAATCGTCATATATTTTCCTAATTTAATTTCAATTTTCCATATTTTAAAATTACAAACTTTTGGTTTTGTGTTGGAATGGGCCCAGCGGACCAAAAAAATCGTTTAATACAATTTACGTAAATTTAAACTGGGAATGGGGTCAAATTCTACGATGTTCTTTAAACTTCCTTTACTTTAACCCATTAAAGCGGAAACCTATGTTGCTAAAGTCGTGGCATTTTTAATGCTTACTGATGGGTCATCATAGAATCGACTTCCAAACTAAAATTTCATTAATTTTGGCCGGGTTGGGTTGGGAAGGCTGTTGAAAAAAAAACCGTTTATTAGTTTTCAAAATTATAAAATATTTTACTACTTCTACTATTTTGTACTAAAAGTTACTTCAGTTACTTCACCAAATTTTAAAAAAAAATATGATGATTCATGAAATGGTATTTTTTCCGACATCGCACTTCTTACACATAGTTCGGCCGATAGATTTGTAATTATTACCATAGAACAACGACGTTTTTGTTTTCTGGAACTCTCACGAGATAATGTCCAACGTTTTCATATCTAGCTAGAAACTCTATTGACTGTCTTGGTCGTCGATAATTAGTTGGTGGTTTGATATCACCAAAAGTACGACAGTACCGCATTGCATGTAAAAATGGAATACCACCATTTTCCACTCTATAACACCAATTCTATAAGCACTTACATTTAGGTCCATGCGGACCATACAAAGTTGAAGCTATTGCAACAACAAAATTATCTACCCATTTTGTTATTCTCTTACCTGACCCATCCATTTTAGTGCTCACAACAGTTTCACGCAGTGAGTTCTTCAAATCCTTGTTTACTGGTAATAGAGAAGTTTTTGGAATAAAATTTTTTTGAATAGTCCCCGGTTCCGTGATACCTCGATGGTAATGTAAACAAATTATCAAAAAAGAAACAGAATTCCAACTTTTTTATAAATTCGGCTTTCCTCTAATAACGTACACCCGTGACGACCAAAATACTGTATCATTGATTCGTAGTAAGATAAATCTTGTTCAAGGTGAAAATGTTTGGCAATGCGTTGTTTCAATGCATCGGTCAAAGGCCACAGTTTCCACACATTATCGCTTGGCTGTTGGAAACTGTAATCGATGAAATGTATAAGAATCGAAAAATTCAAGAGTATCCGGTTACGATCAATATGCCAATAAATGCCTTTAGTTCATTTTTCGTGATATTTGGATTTAGTTCATCTCTAAAATCTGCCTATTCATTAGATTCCTTTGCAAATAACTTCTAGAAATTCATCATCGAAAAAACTTCTCAACTAAACAGCGGGTCCCAACTAAACATAGGTTTGAGAGCATTATCATCGTCCTGAACCCCCAACAGTTCTGTATGAAATTTCATCTTCTTTGCGGCTGGTGGTGTTGCAATTTCATCAAGAGAACTTTGTGTAGCACGATGATGACGTTTTGTTGGAGTTTTATTCAACGATTTATCGGTTGCTGAAGTATCAATTATATCCAAAGTTGATGCTACTTCTGCTTGTTCCCTGTTCTGATGCAATCAGTTGTCATAAGTCGCTTGACGGCTTTTCAGCGTTCACTTGTTCAAATGTTCCTGAGATTAATTCCATTGATTTTGAAGGACCTGCTTCTCAATTCGTGACGAATCAATGATCTGTGCGTTGTTCAATGATGTTGTTTAATATGTTCACATTATGTATTTGCACGTCAGGTCGAGTGCTCTTTCCAGAGCATTTTCCATAACTTTTCTTAAAGTTTCAGGTTCAGCGTCCTCACTTCTTCTCGTATATTGGCGTTAAGCTGTTGGGTGATTCTTGGCTTATTAGCATACACCTTGCCCTTTAGGTAGCCCCGAAGAAAAATATCGGGAAAACGAGCTGTATGAGCTGTGGTGCCATCTTGTTGGAACCACAATTCTGGATTGTGGTCTACCTCTGGCCTTAAAAAATTTTCAATTATTGCCCGGTATTGAATGCGATTCACATTAACCACAACTTGTTCGTCGTTTTCGAAAAAATATGGTCCTATGATTCTTTTTGGATACTGTGCATCTAAGTGAATGCATTTGATCTTCACGAATTATTCTTGGATTTTGGGTGCCCCATGTTCTGCAATTTTGTTTATTCACGTGACCTTTGCGGTGAAAATGGGCCTCATCGCTCATTACGAGTTGGTGGATAAACTCGTTGTTTTCTAGGTACAATTCTTGAAAACGGCAACTACATTGAATGCGTATTTGTGCATCATTTGGTTTTAACTCGTGAACCAATTGAATCTTATATGGGGAAGGTATAACTTGTGTAAAATTCTTTGCAAAGACCGCCTAGACATCACTAACTGCTGGGAACATCGCCCGGTGAAAGTTACGGGTTTTCGTCAATACTTGGGGGCTTTCCTTAATACACGGAAGATCACAGAGAGCCCCTTCTTGTTGCCGAAAACGCTGAACCAATCGGTAAATTGTTGGGGAGCAAGGTGCATTTCGAACGCGAGAGAAATTCGATATGATCTTGTGTCTGAATAATCGGATGCTGACTTTCAAAATAAAATTGAACAACTTTGGCTTTTTGTTCTGTGCTGAGTCTTTCCATCATAAATTTCCCTAGTTTTTCAAAGTTAATTCTGAAAAAACGGCAAAAAATAAGGAAACAAAAAATTTATTCACTAATTAAATCATAACGTTACTTATACGCTATGGAAAGAGCAAGTCAACATCCAAACTAGCAAAAGAGGTTGCGATAGCATCTTCGAGAGCTCCAGCAAGGAATGCTGATTCTGTTCTCTCATGACAGTCCGCTTTTTTGTAATTTTTTCCAAGAGTTTCGATATAACCGGGTCTGTCTACTTCACCACCATCTTCATCATATTGAGCAATTTTGGGTGGTGGTAGCTCGATATATATAGTATTCACTACTTCAGCTTCGTCTTCTTCCGAATCCAGCGACAATAAATATTCACGAGCTTGCTCAACCGTCCTTCTCTCTCTAAAAACAAATAAAACAAATTGATAACCCGAAAATGCAAAAATAAAACTACAAATAGGTTTTGTGCTATGTAACGTCCAACGTAGACATATGGCAACAAAATCTTTGAAGCGGCCTGCAATGTTCAACAAGCGGTCAAGATTTTTTTTTCTAAATGTTGTAAAATCAATTCACTTAAACACTGATGTTTCCAAAATAATTTTCAAAAATTATCTTACCTTTTGCTACACTAAAAAATCATGTCTAAAATTTAACCTCTCGTCGAGAAATAAACTTTGTTTTATATTTTATCTGGCCTCCCATCTATAAGCACGAAATTGTACAGTGTTTCAATTTGTTTTTACAGATTAATTAAGAAGAGAGTGTGAACGCCGTATGCCTACGATGGACACTAACGGGTTAATTTAAAGATGTACACAATGATAACACCTTCTTGTTTGTGGCTGTTTTTTTAAATCTTAGTATGCTGTTTTATAAATATTTCCTAGCGACTGCTATCAAGGCAAGTTCTATCACTTGAAATTTTGACGCGACAAATAAATAGAATTTTTTTCAAACTATGGCTGCCTTAGATTTCAAAATTTTCAAAAAAAAATGGTGTACGATAGAAAAAGTTATTTCGTATGAAACATGGAAATGAATGATACGTGGCAAATAACAAAAAATAAATTGCATAAGAGACAAATTCGATGTGACAAAAAATTTATTATTGTTTTTGCTTCTGCATCCTCTGCCGCGTTGAACTCGTTCAAGGCTGACAGGTAAAATATCAATTTATGTGACGGGTCTCATTAACTCCCCTGTTGGATGAACTCCGATAATGCGCCCAATTTTCCATTTTAGTGGTGGGATAGATTTTATTTGTTGTCTTTCAAATCAGATTGAGTTGATGGATATAATCCCTTTGCAAAGGCGCCCAAAATTTGCTCATGCAAACTCACCACCATCTCCTATTTCTTGGATTTGACTTCAACGGGCGACCTTTCAAAAATTAAGGCAGGCGTTAGAAATTGCATAGTATCAGAAAGTAGTGGCATTAAAAGTCTCAAGTCAAGCACCGCTTGTATGACCAATGTGGAAAACGTAAATAACGTTTTGCAGCCTTCATCGCTGCTTCGATAAAACCGCCAAAGTGAGGAGTTCCAGGCGGAATAAACACGCAATCGACTTTATTGCTTATAGCTTGTTATAGCTTCTGACTGATAAGCAGTATGTAGCGCTCATGTATTGATGAAGTGCTTCTGTTATCGGACAGGATTTGTTTTGGTAATCCTATTATTACGACAAATCTTTTCGACACCCCCATAAACGATTCCGCTGATACTGTTGATGTCAGTTCGAAATGAGCTGCCTGAGTGACCATGCAGACGAAACAGGCCAAATAAGCAAAAATCTTTCCAATAATATAATATGCAGTGAAGCAAAATGGTACGGCTTGATTGATTTGATGGCCTTTGTCTACCATGTAGCGGCCAATAGTCGCTGAGGACCAACTCGCAAATTCAATTTATAAAGGAAGGCAACTTGTCACATAATGTTTTAGATGTAATAATTCAGGATATTTAAACGTATATCGAAGTGCAGTGGACTTAGTGTTCCCTCCTTCGCCATCATCATCAATGAGTCCATAGTATGTCCGTAGTAAAAGTTTTTTCAGCGCCTCCTTGATTTCGCAGCAGCTTAGAGATCCTGATGTTTTGAAGAAAACTTGTTTTGCCTTCTAATTTCCGTTTTGGTTCGATTTGGGTTCTGCTAGCATTAGATTAGATGACCTGAAGTTTGGTGAAGAACGAGTGGAGCCCATTATTTTTTAATGGGGCATTTGATTAGGCCACGATGAGCCTAAAATTATTTGTTTTTCAGTGGATGAAGTTTTTCGTTCAATTTCGTTTTTGGTCCGACCTTCGATTGGGTTGTGCTAGCTTTAAATTAGATAACCAGAAGAACGTTTGGTGAAGAACGAGTGGAGCCCAAAATTTTTTAATGGGGCATTTGATTATGCCATAATGAACCTAAAATTATTTGTATGTCAATTGATCTTGTTTTGCGTAAATAGGGCATTTTATTAGCCTATAATTAACCTTTAATTTTACAATTGTTTTTAAATCATTTAGCCTCTAGGCTAGGCCTCTAGGGTTCTGCTAGCTTAAGGGACGTAATCAATCTATTTGATCATCAATCAATGAACCCTTAGCATATATCACACTACACACCAGCGCATTGAATAGTCAAACTGTATACTAAAATGTAGACAGGTTGGTGGTAAGTTCATCACATGCCATCAGAGAGCGTATTATTTTAATTAACATCACCGCCAAAACAAATCAAAGCAAATTGCCATTTTGGTGATTAGGAGGAGGTTTATGTTCCTCCAACCCGGAAAATAAAGTTTATGTGGTATGTACGCCTAAATGATGCTCCTTTACTTTACGTGTTGAAACGAATTTTAGATGAACACATTTTGTTACCGCTAAAAGTTGGCCATTAATAAAGAGTATATCTCACACACCAATAACCGTTATAGGCATGCAAAAACACATTATTTAACCGCATCATTCCATAAGAAATTCCCTATATGAACACAAACTAACAAAATTGTTTTGTTGAATATAAATAAAATAATAAACAAATCTAAGGTCAATAACTTTTCAAATATAAAGACATTGGTCGCTTACGAATCGGTATCGAGTCGCGTCATATATAAATAAACAGTTATTTCTTGTGTGCAAACATATTTTCTGCCTTCATTATAAATTCCCTATACGCGATGTGATGTGCCTTAGTAATTGGTCACACTGCGATGCATTTGTTATGAAGTTCAAAATGCAAGTTTAACAAAACAAACTTAAGTCAATTGGTGTCATGTGCTAATTAGCATTTAATTTTCAGGTACCCGTATAAAAGACAAATATAAATAATTTCGTATCTGCGCACGTAAAATGTCATTCACATTTGGAAAACACAAGAAAACTAAACGCATGACTAAGCAAGAAACACGACAATAACGAGAATTTTCTACAAATACACGTTTTACGATTTATTAGTAATGCAACTAATTAATGTAACGCGTTCGTAACATGCGGTTGTTAATTACATTAATAATTATTATGATAAAAATTAATGATTTTGTCACGCCCTAATCCAAGTTACACCACGATGACACATGGCCTATATAAATATTCTAAACGTTTTATTTTCATTCACTAATTTCAGTTTTGATCGGGATCAACCGTTCACATTCCAATTGGGAGCCGGCCAAGTAATCAAGGGATGGGATCAAGGATTACTTGATATGTGTGTTGGTAAGTTAATTCATATAAATGTTATAAAGTGTAAAATACCATAACGAGATTTTGTTTTGTGTCGCTTAGGGGAAAAACGTAAACTAACAATTCCACCAGGATTGGGATATGGCGATCGTGGAGCTGGAAATATTATCCCAGGCGGTGCCACATTAGTATTTGAAGTTGAACTAATAAATATTGGTAATTCACCACCAACAACAAATGTGTTCAAAGAAATCGATGATAACAAGGATAATCAATTAAGTCGCGAAGAGGTAATTGAATATGTACGGACAAATGATTTTGCTATATATGGTTATATGATTTATTATTTGTTGCTGCATCCGTATCATTTGTTTGTTATTAATTTTATATATTTTAAATTTTAACATTTTTTTTATATACTATATTTGTTTATTGGTGAATGTGATTAATTTTATATGTGGAGATGCAAAGCATCGAAATTTAACAAAATCAAACTTTGCGGCAATCGCTTAGCGGGTTCATCGCTCTCCCCCTTTAGTTTCGACATCCTATGTCTTGTTCGATGCCACCACGCCAACGCTGTCGGAGTCTTCCTCTGCGACGCACACCGGCTGGTTGTTGTTGGAATACTTTATTAATCAAACGCTGTTGTTCAGATCTCGCAATGTGGCCGGGATTTGATGAATCCGATGATATCGCTGGTCAATGACCAGCTCTTGCTTCCGAAAGGTGTTATGAGTATTTTGACCGACAAGTATAGACAAATATAGTTGTCCGGTTTTATTTCACGCTACCAAAATTATGGCCGATTGTAAGATTTTCCATGGAGAAGGTCCGGGGTGTTGCTAAGAATTTCGTTTGCTGCTGTTCACCTTCAAACCAAGTCTTTTTGCGTAGCGTTCAAGCAATATGAAACTGTGCTTGATATCACTAAGTCGTCGTTCAAGAATTTGGCCTAATTTATTAAAAATACAGCATTCAATGTTAATTTTACCCAATGTATTCAAGTGCTAAATTGAACAGCACAGGACGTGGAGTTCATCTCCATGTCGAACACCAGACGTTATTTCAAAGACGAGGCCAAGGGTGCTCCCCGTCATTCCGATTTAGCAGTTTTTGGAAGTAGATTTCCTATCTTGAGAAAACATCAACCCCGTTTGTTCTCAGCTCTCCATTCCCATGTCTTTGAAAGCTGTATACTCCTTGGGTGGAAGTCTTCAGTGATATTTCTGGCGTTAGCAAAACAGTCCTTTGAATTTCCTTGTTCCGCTTGGAAGCTGATGTTTTCGATACATGATCTCATATATTCGTGCTTCTTTTGTGGAAGTATTTAGCCGTACCTCTTCTAGCACAGCGATATTCTGCTAGAATGCTGATTTGTGTAACATTTATAACTTCATCTGTGTCACTCCTTTTCGCTAGAGTATACAAACAACGTATACGATTTCATTGGTGTGTTTAGCCTCATCGTCAACTGCTTTTGCTAGATTTGAGTAGGTGCAATGGTGAATTACATTGATTAGACCACTCAATGAAGATGCGTTTTGATTTAGTATGATGACATTGGTGTAACGTCGCCCTGGTCTGAAGCCAGCTTTTTCCTTTCTCGATTTCGGGTTGTCTGTCGGTGAAATTCTATAGAGGATGGCCGTTGCTAATATCTTTAAGGTTATGCTGACGAGGGATATAAAGTGTGAACCAATAAGAGCTTCCAAAAATTGGATTTGTGACGTAAGTTCGGTTTATGACATTTAATGTTTGAAAATAATTTCGTTTAAAAGTTGTCCGCGACTGACTCTTAGATGATACATTCTATGGGTCTAATTTTCGACCACTCTTTCGAGAATTTCGGCCGATATTTCGTTAATTACCCGTTTTATGTTCGCTTCTAATGCAGAAATCGATTGTGGTTTATCGATATAAACAATTGATTTCAGATACCCCCAGAAAAAGTAATCTAACTGCGTTAGATCACAATATCTTGGAGGCCAATTCACGGGTCCGTTTCTTGATATGATATGTGGCATCTGACACCATCCTGTTGAAACCACAAGACTAATATCTTGAATTGTTGGCAATAAAAATTCATTGATCATTCTCTGTAGTTTGCGCCATTGACGTTTACACGCTCTCCTTCCGCATTTTTTTAAAGAAATACGGTCCGATGATGCCACCTGCCCATAAACCGCACTAAACAGTGCATTTTTCAGAATGCTCTTGAATCTCTTCTGGCTGTTCATCAGCCCAAATACGACAATTTTGTTTGTTGACGTATCCATTCAGCCAAAATGAGCTTCATCGCTGAACACTTCATCGCAGCACGAAAACAATTTTTCACTGAACACTGATTTTTGAAATAAATGTCCACAATTTGCAGGGGTTTGCGTCTGAATTCTTGGTAACCGACTCGAGTGTCTTGATATCTGTTTCAATATAGATTTTTTAAATTTATTTCCACTGTTGATCTGCACTTATGGCTACTTCTTCATTGGTTTCGCAGAATGTGTTTCTTGTGCCCAGCATCTTTTAATCTGTCGGTGTTTTGATTTTTTCCGCTTTGTCTTGATGCGTTTTACAGAGACAAGTTTAATGTTGAATTATGATATTTTACCAGTAGGTGGTCACTGCAAATATCTACACCACTCGTTGCCCTGAAATCTTGTAATGACTTGAGAAATTTACTTACTACTTCAGGTGATGTCCATATGTGTATATTTTTGTATGGAAATTTACTGTCTGCTATGAATTATCTGGTCTGTGATGCAGTAGTCGATGAGCCTTCTCCATTAATATTACGCACAGAGTCTATATTGATTGTTTACCCATATGCTGGTTTATCAGGTCGATTTTATATGTTCGAATTTCTGCATGCACAAAAAGGAGATTTTCTCCCTGTGTGTCCTGGTTTTTGTGGCTCGTTCATAGAACTCGTCCTTGGTTGTTTCATCTGCGTCTTTTGTTGGATCGTATCACTGAATATTAAAGGTTGTGGTTTGTATTTTTGTATGGAATCCTGTTCCGATGCTACGATTATTGTGCAGGCTTGTATTCCATTAATGCCTTCATTGATTTAGCTGTTTTTAATATGTGTGCCCACGCCTTATTCATCGCGTCCGGATAATATATTAAGTAGTTTCGCGTGTGCTTATTTCACCACTGTTTATCTCCCTGCACTGAGGCCGAGAATTTCGTTGCTCTTCTTTCGCTAATTGTTGTGCTAAGCCTTCACGTTTCTGTTAGAGTTTTATTTATTTACATTGAAATAAGTCTACAAATTTGACTTGAAAAAGGCCTAGTAGGAGATTTCCATTAAATGTACTTTTTAGCAATTCTTGCACCCGGTTAAATATGATGGTTGTCGCTGTATGTTTACATGGTATGGTAGATGATGATCATAAACCCACCCGTCTTTCCAGGTCAAGTAGTGTACAAACTTCTTTTGAATTTTCTCAATACTTTGGATATGATCTTCGTAGAACGGACACCATACATTTACAGCATATTCCAGCTGGGATCGAACGTAAGCACAATACAGGATCTTAATTGTTTCCCACATCAAAAATGTCACCCGTCCAACGTTTGGCAAAACCGAGCATGGAGTTCGCTCTAGCGATACACCCCTAGGTCCTTACTTTCAACTACTACCTGAAGGAGTACACCATTTATCGTGTAGCCTTGTGTAACAGGGTTGGCTTTACGGTGAAACGATAGAGATTTGCACTTTCCAATATTGAGACTCAGAGGGGTAAACTCGCACCATAACGCTAGGTTGTCAATATCTTCCTGTAGTTTTTTGGAAACGTCGACTGACTCGATGGCTTTATAGATTTTAAGGTCATCTGCGAACATTAGGATATTGGAATGCTTTATTACTTCAGTATATTTCAATATATTGGATTCGATTACTCAAATAAGATTTGAACCAGCTACGAACTCCAGCTACGATGGCTAATGGTGTCGAAAGCTTTTGCAAAGTCGGTGTATATTACGTCAACTTGTTTGTTCTTCTCAATTTCTTTAATAGATAAGCCAGTAAATTCTATGAGATTTGTTGATACTGATCATTTCATCATCAGGCATAAAACCATGTTGATATTGTGATAAATACCGCGGAAGCACTGTTTTGAATGAGTTGCATATTACTAGTTCAAATAATTTAGGTATAGCAGATATAGGTCCAGTTTTGAAAATAGGCGTCACTCTAGTTATTTTCCACTTTTGTGGAAAAGTTGCCAATTTCAATGACTGATTAAACAAAATGCTTAGAGGTATTGCCAAATTTTTAGAATTTTTTTAAAAATGAAGCTGAAATACCTTCATCCTTCTCCGAATCCTACCAATGGTTGGTTATGATCTGTGGGTCACAAGACTTCTGATTATTAAATTCCATCCACGCTGGGTAACCATCGGTTTCGCGTTTGGTTTTAAAAAATTTCCAAAAGTGTCTGGGGTCGCCTCTTATTTTATCCTTTAGATTGCGAATATAGCTTCTGTATCTCAGTTCAAAATAAGATTCCAAATTTCGGTTGTATGCAGTAAATTTCTGTTTACTATCCTGGGAACATAATTTGAGGTATTCTTAAGGTCATACCATGGAGAATATTTTTTCGGTTTGCTCATAGACACGGAAGTGAATAAATCAATTCCCTTAAATCGATGTGTGTAAAATTTTTCCACATTTACATCTATGTCATTGCTGTTAAACTCGGCATTCCAATTTATTTGATCAAAATATTGTAAGTTATTCGAATTGGCCTTTCTCAAGTTGTAAAATGGTTTCCGGTATTGGTAATTTTGGAACCTGTTATTCACATTGGTTTCCAATATTATTTCTATTGCTTTGTGGTGTATATCATTAATTACGAAGGGTGTTGGTGATTCTTCTGTTTTAATAAAAATAAGGTCCAAGGTTCGGTCCCGTCCATTTTTTAATTCGCAGATTTGGCTCAAATTTGAGTCAAATATGGTGTCGACGAATAGGCACTCATTATCCGAATTCACATTTACAGGCATAATCTCGTTGGTTTCTTCATCATAAGTCCAATTAATATTTGAGAGATTGAAATCCCATAATTATTAAAATTATGTCTGATTGATCGACCGTATTGGTAATTTCCATAATTGTGTCGCAGCACTTGGTATACGATGATGTAGGCGAATCAGGTGGAATATACGCCACGTAAATTCGTACTGACTTATTATTGATGACAATATTGATGACATGCAAGTTTCACAGATATCAATTGAGCTGCCTTTGAAGACATTTTGTTTACATTTTGAAAGTAAAATGTCTGTTTAATAGTTTTTTGTGGATGTGACAAGGTAAAATTTGCTACTGGATTAAGTGGCGCGATGGAGCTGGTCGGAAAAACATCTTTCTTTGACCCCAATCAAATTATATGACAAACAGTCCCGCTGGCCACAGAGCAGATTTGATGGTGCTTTGAAACATTTCACCTAGGATATTGATTTTATATCATACGTAATCATATTTCATTGCAAATCTTGCTTTCGGCATCATGCGTTGGGCAAACAGATCGTCAGTATTCGCGATCTTTGTCACTAGTTTGTGGAATTGTTCATCTGGTACTGAATGATGATCTATAATTTGTCCGTTTTAGATGGCTGACCGTGATGTTAGTGATAATATGGTACGGTTTTTGTTCACTTGACTTGGTGATTCAGTCTGGGTGGAGGCTAATGTATCTTCTAATTGAGTCATTCTTTTGAGAACATTATCGATTATTTTGGATAGAATGTTATTTAATCCATTTTTACATTTACTACAGAACCACCGCAAACCAGGCACATCGTCCATTACTAATTTCATACCTTTCCGTAAATCATTTGGAAATTTTTTCAGCAATTTAGTTGCGTTACTAGCCGCCCATCTGTAATCTATAACGTTGTTACATAAGTAACCGCTGCATGAAAAAACCATTCCATATTTCTACCAAAACCATGTACACAGATTGTTTTTAGTTTAAAATTTAACAATCAGCAATATTTTACTACAACACTATTGCACTACACTTAAAAAATAATAATAATTCCACTTAGAACAGTCAACGATTCTGAATGTGTATTATTAGGTAACATAATTATACAGGGTGGCTGAGACCAAATGTTACTGACTTCACTCTGCTGTCATTTGTGTAGTTGTCATTTTCGTGCGTCAATTTTTTGACAGATTGAAGTTTGGTTAGTTGTTTACATGTGGTCAACAAATAATTGTTCTAAATTAATATCTTCATAAAAAAATCGTAATGGAATTCAAACGTAATAGTGTAATTGAACTGTATTTGGGTGGAAATTCACAAACAGCAATAGTTCGTCAGCACCAGCATTTGAATGTGAATGAAATGTTTGTGTATCGAACCATAACTCGATACAACGAAACTGGTAGCATCGCTAAACGCAACAGAGGCGGTCCTAAAAAGACAGCAACATCAAAAGAAATGATACGAAATGTGAAGAAACGAATCCAACGGAATCCTCGTCAAAGTACCAATCAATTAGCCGCACGTCTACATGTTTCACGATACGAAAGTTAGGCTTGAAAGAACACGAGCATTGAAGGCCTTGGCCGAACGTCATGAGATTCCATAAATTGTCTTTTCTGATGAGAAAATTTTCACCATTCAACAGTATGTGAATAAACAAAATGATCGTGTTTGGTTAGAGCACAAGTCCAACGATAATTTGGACACAAGAGTTGCTATGCGCAAGCAATGACCAGCTTATGTTATGGTTTGGGCTGCAGTGACTGCAGATGGACGCATTCCTCTGGTTTTCATCGAACATGGAGTCAAGGTAAACCAAGAGGTATACCGCCAAAAGATCCTAAACGCTGCTTTGCTTCCTTGGGCACGTAAACTCTTTGGTACGAACCGTTGGACATTCCAACAGGACTCGGCACCGTTACACAAAGCTCGAGCGACACAGCAATTTTTACAAAATTGCGTTCTGCGGTTGATTTCGTCGAAAGAATGGCCACCATATTCACCAAACTTGAATCCCATGGATTTCTCCATATGGTCCATTTTGGAGAGTAAGGTGTCCACTAAAAAATACGAAAGTGTTGATGCATTGAAGTCAGCTCTTGTTCGAGAATGGAATAAAATTCCGCAAGCTCACGTTCGGTCAGCATGCAATGTTTTCTATGGAAGACTGAATCAAATAATCAGAGCCAAAGGAGGTCATATCGAGCAGTAACATGTTTTTCATAAAATGTAATATGTTTTCAACATATTCCACGAAATTTCAATAAAAAAAAATCAAAACTAAAAAAATTACAGCGTTTTCATTTGGTAACACTTGGTCTCAGCCACCCTGTAATTATTAAGGTTAATTATAGGGTTTTCCAATAAGAGTGATATGATTTCTTTAAAAAAAAATGTTGCACTTGCTGTGTGGCACGTAGCCCCGTCTTGTTGGAACCAAATGTTATCAAGATCAACTTCTTCCAATTTCGGCCATAAAAAGTTGGTTATTATCGATCTATACTGATCTCCATTGACAGTAACGGTGTTACCAGCTTCATTTCGAAAAAAATAAGGACCGATGATTCCACCAGACCAAAAACCACACCAAACTGTCAATTTAGGTGAATGCAATGGTTTTTCTTGAATAATTTGTGGATTTTCTTCGCACCAGAATCGACAGTTTTGTTTATTTACCGCACCACTCAGATTAAAGTGAGCCTCATCGGAGAAGATGATTTTCTTAAAAAATCGTTATCGTTTTCAAGTTGTTCCAAGGCAAAATTAGCAAATTCACGACGTTTACGGTGGTCCAATGGCTTCAGTTCTTGAGTGAGAACAATTTTATACGGATGCAAACTCAAATCCTTTCTCAAAATCCGCCAGGTTGTGATTTGAGACAGTCCCAATTCTTGAGAATGTCTTAGAATCGACAAATTGCGGTCTTCAGCAACACTTGCCTAAACGGCAGCAATATTTGCATTACTTTGAGCGAATCTTTGTCTTATTGGCACTTCAACATTATGTAAAGAAAATGTACGCTCAAAATTTTCAACAATTCGACGAATAGCGAGCACACTTGGACATTACGACTATAAAATGGTAAAGGCGCACGAAAAGTTGCAATTGGAGAACGATTATTTTGATAACAAAACTGAATAATTTGTAAACGTTGTTCTTGCGTATATTACGGAATACAATGAAACAAAAAATGACAGATCATAGCATATTACAAATGGCCGAAACGTCACTTAAAAATCATATAATTCCTATTGGAAAACCCTATATTTGGTAATTGTTACAACAACAAATGGTTCAATGAATTGAATTTATTTGAATGATTGGTCCATTAAATCATAGCCAGCTTCCAGGGCTTCTGAGTAAGGTATACTGCTGTACAGGGGGAGGGAGTGGGAGGGAGTGTGTTCATTCCATTCATTATTCACTTTTTTCTATGATTAGTTACAAAGCAGCGACCCAACCTTGTAATAATCCAAGCACAATGATTGCTTGACGTTGGTGATGAAATTGTTGTTGTGTTTCAATTTCAACTGGGACAAATGTAATCCTGAGGTAACCTGAGCAAAATGGATATCGCTTACATCAAAAAACCTCCACCTATAATCTTGTTCAAGAAGGGATCATCGTCCCAGCTATCAGACAATTTTTGTCTGGAAACCATATTATCTGCACGAAACATCTTTTTTTTTTGTATTTAATTTTGGATCAAAATACAAACACCTACAAGTTTTGTAGAAACTCCAACTACTTTGGCTCAAAAAACGGATGTTAAAATCCGAAATGAAGTATTTGCTTCGAAAATGTTCCACCTGTAGTTCGATCATACCAAGTGGTTTCTTTAACTGAAATTTCATATCAGGCCTGATTGCTACATTTTCTATTTGAACCACCGACGATCCAAGGTCTGGAGTGAATACACTCACTTCTAACCCGTTCACCGGTATAAAGACGAATGGGCGGGTTTGGTTGCACAGGTTGTTTAAGGTGTTTAGCGGCCTTTCATAATGAAAAGTTTCTGTCCGAATGGGGAGATAATTCCTTAAGACAGTTTTGCTTATAATCCATCTTGTTTTTTTGTATTAGGCTTTGGAGTTTTCTTTTCACCTGGTTAAAGTTATGTTTTGCATCTGGCGATCGATTGTTTTGCCAGATGCTTCTTAAGCATGCTACTGAAATTAGGGGAAAGTTTCAGCCGGAAACTGCATTATCGACATATTTTGTATCAGGTGGTATTACAAAATTCTGTTGATATTACCCGAAAATTACATATTCGAAACAAATAATTCGAATGTTTAAAAGTCATATGAACTGGATGAAGTTAGACTGGCTTTCGAACATGTATTTTTCGGCTAATACCAACAGAATTTTGTACTAGCACCTGATACAAAATATGTCGATAATGCAGGTTTTTCGGCTCAAATTTTCGGCTAACTTCAGTAGCATGTATTAAGCGGTGATTCTCTGTAAACATTTTATCTATTGCAGCGAATGTTATGGTGTGACTTGTGTGTTTGCTCTTTGGTTTAGACGACGATATCATTAACCGTCGATAGTTTAGACGTCAAGTCAGTATGCGATCTGATATACATCTTGAATTTAAACCAGTTAGTGGCTTTTGGTCAGCCCAGTCATGTAGTAAGACCGGAGAGTGATCAGACGATAATTGTAAAAGTGGTTTAGACTGGATTACTTCTCAGTTTATTACACGCAAGAATGGCCGATTTACGTATTATAATTTTGTATCATCAACTGACAAGTAGTGTTGCCCAATCTAGAATCTATATGGATATTTGCATTGATACCCCAACGCAAACCTCCTGTAGAAAGACCACAGCCAACACATACTAAGCTTATACTTGTTGAAGAATAGTTGCCGCAGTGGGTGTCGCGAGAAGGGGTGTGTACATGTGTTTATGTTACAGACAAGGGCGGCACAGGAGATGAGTTCTGCGGTAACCCCTTTGTCAGCACTTGAACCTGACCGCCAATATTGAATTAATGGTTTGCATTAAATAGTTTCTCTAGATCCGGCAGGGGCAAACTCGAGTTTCAATTAAAAGTGAAACTGCAGTTTGTGAATCACCTCTAAATTCTTAATAATCTGTGAATTACCTCTAACATCTACTAAACTATTTTTGTTTACTTTAACATAAGAAATCCGCTTAATTTCGGGTTTGTTTAATTAGTTTTAAAACATTTTATTTTTAAATTTCACTTCTAATTAATCAATACAAGTTTTAAACTTTAACAAAATCATTTGCTATCATATTAACGTATACTATTATGAACAATTAACACTCAAGGGCTAACGAAATTAATTAATTGATAATCGTGCATTGAACCCGTTCTGTTCATTTTATATAGGTAAGCGAATATCTTAAAAAACAAATGGTCGCGGTGGAAGGTGGTCAAAACGAAGAAATCCAAAAGATGCTTAAAGAGCACGATACATTGGTGGAGGAGATTTTCCAACATGAGGACAAAGACAAAAATGGCTACATATCACATGATGAATTCTCAGGACCAAAACACGATGAGCTCTGAAAATAGTAAAAATTAATTAAATTAAATTAATTTTTGCGCAGTGCGTGTATGATTATTAAAATAATTGTATAGAAATTCCATTTTATATATTTATAAAAAAAAACATTGTTGTTGTTTATCTTTTTAATTTAAAATTACATATAAAACAAAAAAGTACTTTAATTAATTAAAATATTTAAATTTAATTTACAAAACAAAAACTCTTATAAACAGTACCAGCTTGTTAAATTCGATTTTGAGACACACCCAGAAGCAGAATACATTTTCAGTTAAATTTTTATAATTTTGTTAAGTTAATTAATTATTTTTATTGTTAATTATATATATAATTATTATTTTTTTTTTATTGTAATGTACAATGTAATTTAAAGTTTATATAAAAAAATGAAAAAATTTTTAATAAAAATTATAATTTAATTTATTGTCTATACAAGAAATATGTTTTGGTTTTTATCAATTTTTATTGTTTGAATCTCGGGTTGCCATGCCGACCTTGTAAATTTCACGGAAACACGGCGCGCGATTGCAACACGACCACGTAAAATTAAATTGCTGTTCTGGCATTTCCGAGTGGGAAATGGGGAGAAATATTTACATATTGGGGCTAGTTCCATATACATCTTTTATTTTTCTATTATTTCGGACAACTCGATATCCCTTTCAAATAAATTTGGATAAATAAATAAATTAAGTTTTTTTTTAATAGCAGAATAGAAGAAAACCGAAGTGGAGTTAGATACTAACCAGGTGTGATGGGCCATAAATATAGAAGAGTTGCGGCGACATCATCTGTTTCATTCCCGCTCTGTAAAATCGTTAAGGCATTATACAACCATTAACGCATTAAATAAGAATAACCTAGTTCGCGGTTCAAACGATCGAGCGTTGCTAACAAGTCAGCACGACTCATACATTTAATTTGAATTGTATGCGTCCAGGATAAACTGAACATTTATCGTCGCGTGTTCTACCGCGTAATATGAAACACGAAGTATATCCACTCAGCGAAAATTATTTGACAAAAACAGTTCTTCAGCATAGGATTAGCTAAAATTGGTGACCCCGACATCAAAAATATATTCCAGAAATAAAAATCGGCTTATTTTAAAGTCTAACCTCCAAATTCAACGTACAAGATTTTCGGCGAATAAAACTTAACCTAAAAAACATGTGCACATTCACAAGGCGAAGTAACATGCAACATTTAAGCAACACGGCAGACATCCATTGTAACCTTATATTGGGAATGTACACTACAGTTGCAAGAATTTAAATACGGAAACGCTGAATTGTCACATAACAACCTAAACACCATGGGAACTGAACATAACAAATTTGATGCAAAATTAATACAATGGTTGTAAAAATTTTCCGCTATTTCGGGTGAGTAAATTTCAGGCGGTTCTATAAATAATACTCACATTTACAAAGTATCGATAAAATGTTCGCCTTTCAATCGGGATGACCAGGAAATATGGTTTTCGCCACTGGAGCCTCAGTTCGGGTCGCTGATTGCGGCTCTCTACGCCGATACGGTTAAATGCGTACGCGGCAACATTCTCAAACCCCCACAGGCTAGAAATATAAGGCTCTGAAAGCGGCTGTAATCGAACGATTAGCAATTCAGCCAAGATTAAGCTCGATCGTCTACTATCCGGTCCTCAACTTGGCGATAAAAAGCTATCCCAGCTTCTATGTGAAATGAAATCATCATCCGAGAACTAAATCATGGAATCGGTGCTTAGGAACTTGTAGTTACAACCGACTACCAACTCATACGCAAGCAATTTTGCCATGTTTGGAAGACGCCAAGCTATCAAAACAGACGCATTGACTCAGAATCTTGCGAATTAACAACACGAATTGACGCTTCAGATCGCGATTATCCGCTGACACGTCAACATCCGGCGGTTGCAATCCAGCGCATCACGATCAAATATTCAGACCAAAATTCTATTTGCCATCTCATTGTAGTTGACGTTCACAGCAAACTACAATTTTTGATAGACTTGAAAAATCTAACGTGTCATCATTCAAATTGTATTCCGCAAATACAGGGTGGGCCATAACTCACTGAACATTGTATTTTTGATATAATTTTTTTTTTATTATTAAAATTGAATAATTTTGATTACAAAAGATAGTTTTAATCATGAAGAGTTAAAAATTTGTTTTTTTTAAATAATATCTGTTAGATATCTGCCATCAGCCTCTTCGCAAGCTGCTGCTCTTTGCAGTACCTAGTCCATAACTGAAGCCAAAACAGGTTGATTAATAGTAATAATTTCATTTATTATGTTGTCTTGTAGTTGTGGTAGTCCCTACAAAAAAAAAATCAGGTGGTGTTAAGTCGGCCAATTAACATCTCCAAATCGTGAAATGATACGGTTACCAAAAACCGTTCGCAGCAAATTCATTGTTTCCCTTGCAGTATGGGACGTAGCTCCGTCTTGTTGAAACCACATTTCTTGAGTATTATCAAGTTCAGGAAACAAGAAATTTTCTAACATAGCCCTGTAACTCTCATCATTTACAGTCAATGCTTTGCCATCTTCGTTTTGGAAAAAGTACGGGCTATAGATCTTGTCTGCTGATATTCCGCACCAAACTGTGACTCTAAGTGGATACAACGGAAGCTGTTGAATCACTCTTGGGTTTTCAGTGCCCCTAAAATTTTGCTGATTAACATAACCGCTTAAATGGAAATGCGCTTCATCGGTCATTAAATTTTTTTTCATAAAATCAGGATCATCCGTTAATAATTCGGTCAATTTTGCACAAAATCTTAAGCGGGTTGCATAGTCTTGTGGCAAAATTTCATGTACCATTTGTATCTTGTACGGAAACAACAATTTTTTTTCATTGTTCTACGCAGTGAAGTTCTGGACATTTGAAGCTGAGTGGCACGTTTACGAGTCGATGTTTCAGGGTTCTCATTTAAGCTCTCCCGAACTCGTTCGATATTATCTTGGTTTCGTGCTTCAAGCGGTCTTCCACTCCGAGATAAGTCAAAACTCAACAATTTTTGCTCGTTCCTCAATCATATACATGGCTACTGAATCTCCCAAACGTTGTTTCTAATACTGAAAAATGAAAAGAAAAAAATGCAAAACAATGACGTATGGCCCACCCTGTACATACAGGATAGATATATTTGGTAGCAAAAATCTGATTCTCAATTGACAATAGCAAATGTCGATCGCTGTATTCACGGTGCGGATTTTCTTTCACATTCAGATTTGTTTGGTCAACGATTAGCATACAATCTTATCCATCTTCGGTAGTCCTAAAGTTGCTCAAAAAATTAAATCAAATCAATATCGCATGAGACAACGACGTTAAATACGTTAGGTTCCCCATGCAGTGCGAAAATTCACTGTTTAAGTATTAAAAAGATGCAAATAGCGAAAAAAGAAATCAAATTTGCGGCTTTGTGGCGACTACCGCGCTTTAAGCGAGAAAACGAAGCCCGGTCGCCATCAAATACCGTTCGTAGCCGATGTCGAACATCAGCTTGAATTGCGCCCGCATCAGCGCCTATCGGCGATTTTTTGGTTGCATCGAAAACCATGGTTGATCATCAAGCATTTAAGAATAGTTTTTCGATGGCTAAACGTCGCAGGTTTAGTAATCAACTTCAATAAATGCATTTTCGTAGTCAAATAAAAAAGATTTTTCGGATTCGACATATCGGCAAAAGGGATTTCTCCAAACAGGTCTTGCGATGTAACGGTTACAAGTTTCCTAATCCCATCTACTCCAAAGGTGGACAGCGTTTTAAAGGCATGGTCAATTACTACCGAATTTTTCTGCCTAAAGCGACGCACGATCAAGCAAATTTATACGCTTTTCCTGAAACTATTAAGTTGTTCGAAAATGCAAATTTCGCCCCGTCGAAGCGACACAGCTAGCGTATCCCTAATCAAACGTGAAACTCGCTGTTATACTTAACGTCTCTGGCAGCAACATTTGCGGTGTATATCAATATTCCTCAGATGGTTGGCAGCCGTTATGTTTTTTTTCTTCAGGAATACTTAACGACGCCGAAACTCGATACGGTACGTACGATCTGGAGCTCTTACGTTTGCTCGCATATCTCTAACGTTTGCTTTACATCAAAATCCCGAACAAGCTTCGTCCAAATAATTCAGACATATGGATTTAATCGCACAATATACTTCCGACATTCGTCATATTATGACAGACGCTGTCGTTCACGCGACATTTTCTTAAATATTAATTAAATAACAAATAATGTGCAATGCATCGACCGGAATACATAGCACGTTCTTTTATCCGTAAAAATTTTCGATGACAAGTTTTCGAATCGAATCAGTGCATAACGTATCGCATCCTAAGGTACGAAGCACATCAAAAGAAGTTGGTTTGGCCGTATATTCTCGGACCAGTAATAATTTACTGAAATTCACATTGATTTGATACGACCGCTGCCATCATTTGAGGGATATACCTTCGGGAGGGATATGTCTTCGCGTCATTAATACGAACTGAAAAAAACTAAGCGGTTGCCAGGCGCCATCCATATACTGTTGAACCGCTGCTCCATTTGTCGAGTCCAATGAAGAGGACGGATGAACAAAAAGTGTTGCTTGAGACCACTTTTCCTTACTACAACTCGAGTCCAGTTCAATCGAAATTTGATGGTAAACTTGGACAAGATTCAATGTTGAGAAAACTGAACGCCCTTCAAGTTGATACGAAACACCTTGAAGATATGGAATTGGATGGCGGTCAGAAATACTGACACATATATTCTCCAATCTCCATTCTTCTTCAACTGTTACTTGGCCGATAAACACCAAGTGCCATATAAGACTCTCGAATTTCTTTCTTGCAATCTTTAATTTATCCGGGGTCAAATGTCCATTTTTAAAGGAAACGGGAGGGCCAGAAGTTTCCAGCCGATGTGTAATTTGATGTTTTACTGTTTTAATATTTAATATTTTACTACTATTAGTCAAAATGGCCGAAAATTTAGAAAGTATAATTTTTGAATTTAGGAATTCATTTGCTACTTATCACATTGTTATAATGCTGATATCTGCTCAAGGCGATGGCTCCAATCGCATAAAGCGATGTTACTTAACCGAAAAGTTTTTGTTTGCGTAAATCTATAATTAACTCTTTGTTATTTAGAAAATCTGCACCAATAATAGGCAACGACACAAAAATTTCAACGAAGTTCAAAATCTACATCCAAAATTTTCGTTCCGTATGCCTGAGTTGGTATTCCATTTGTTGCGTCGTGACTGCTTGCGGATTTTTACATAAATTAACTGGAACTACCGACACATCGGCCTCAGTATCTATTAACATTTTGTTTTTCAAATAAGGTCTAAGATTAACAGACGACCGGTATTTACTTCATCAAGCGTTCGTTTCAGGGATTTTCTCCATATTTAAAATGAAAATAACATTTGTGGCATTTCGGATTTAGACGACCGATTTATAAAATTTTTGAAATTTTCAATTTAAATCAATAATTCGTCGTTTAATTTGGATGTTGAATTTTGAAAATAGATACCAGATGAAGAATGACCAGAAGAATTATCAGAATTAACAGCGTTTAATTTAATTTGGGGTATCATCTGCATCAAAATGTTAGTGGTTAAAACGACTTGAACTGAAGAAGGAAACCTTTTCATCCAAAATTATCTAAAAAAAAATTCGTTGAAATTGTTACGTTGGTCAAAATGTTATTCAAGGTAGACATTTCGGATTCTCCTAAAACCCTGATGAAGTAATCAAACACTGTATAAGGAAGTGAACCTTTATTCCGGAGAATGAGTTCTGCGAATTGATCATGTAACCGGGAGTCCAACGCTCCCATTGCACGTAAAATTGCGACTCTAAAATATAAAACCAAACGGTGGAATTCTGCCCATACAAAGGTTGTGGTGGTTTGAATCTGAATGAACTCTGTTTGAATTTCTGAACTCTGCAAATTTAAGTAGTTCATATTTACATGATTGCATAACTAAGAAGAGACAGTTTTAAATACAGTTATAAGTAAAAAATTATAGTTTCTCTGTATTTCATTTTTTGTAGGTTCTCCAGTCAAATTTTTAGGCTTTTCTAATAAATAAATATCAAGGTAAACACCAAAATACTACGGCCTTTTCAAAAATGGTACAGACAAAACTCAATTTTTCAAAATCCGCGATTAATTCAGAGGCGGAGCTCTTTTAAAAATCTGGTTGTCCGTCTTCCGGTGAATACTTTCTCCTATCCGCGTTGCCACGTCTCACTCAATTCGAGCTCTCACTTTTTGTTCTTCTTAAAATTTCAGTGTTTATCCGATAGGATGCTCTAGCGACGGTATGTTTATGCTCACGCTACTCTCAGTGCTGTCTGCTGTACATTGTTTGGATTTCGTAATTTTTCTAACAGCTTCCCCATAGAGTCGCGTATACGAGGTGTAGAAGTTTTAGGGCCCAGGAGTTCTATGTTTTCTTTGTGTCTACTGCTCTGTCAAGTCTTTCATATAGAAAGAAGGACCGCGTCACTCTCTGCTGTCATATTTTCAATTGTTCTTACCCTGGGCATTTGGTAGAGGCCATTAACTAAATTCTCCGTTATCAGCTTACATCCCTTGCTCCATAAGTCCGTGTCCACCTTCTTCGATGTTCGTGTGAATAACTCTACCTAGTTCTTTTTTTGGCGGACTTGTGCTGAGCGAACTATTGGGTCGTTTATAAAGCAGGTCGTTTATATCTCGTGCTTGATGAGCTCTACGCCTGAGACTCAAGACTATCCACCTAAATTCAATGATATGCATACTACTATCAACTGCAGCCTCGGCGCATTGTCTTGTTGTTAGACTCTCGCCTTCCTTTGGCATCCTAATGTGGTATGCTCCACTCTTCGGCACGCCTGCTTCAAGCACCACCGACCAACAAATTTCCGGCAAAATTTCGAGCTGCGTTCTTCAGTTTATTCAATTTGGCTCGAAAGTCCGATATTGTATCATTAGCGGAGGGATAAATGGTAAACACAGTGAAACCTTGATCTCTCACCAATACCCGGCCATTGAGCCTTGTACGATAATTCTGAAGGGGCCAGCCACCCATAGGAAGAAACTCTATTCTTATACTGCTTCATGATTACCATAAAGTAAGTTGCAATTTGAAGGAGCTTCATTTCATTAACTTCCGTTTGGCTTGCAATGCCTTTCTGGAAGTCTGATAGGATCTGGTCCCTTGCACGTGGTTGGACTTCTATACAGTATTAAGTTGGTCTATATATGCAACATGGACCTACGACCATGTTGAGGCCTGATCTATTCCCGCCTATACGAATTAAACAGAGAAATTTTCATATCTGTGCTACCCTAATCAACGCAATTCCATTCGACAGTTTCTTTACTTCGTCCTCAGACTACCGAGGATGAACACCTTCATCTTCAAACGCCGTGTAAGCAGTCGTACTTCGATATCCTGTTCTATTATAGCGCGTAAAGCTTTTTGCAGTTGCCTCTGTCTGTGCAATTTCTTGGACCTCTACATCCTCATCATTCAGGCAAGTGCTACCACGAATGAGCCTTAGGCTGCCGGCATAGATCTTATCTGTGGTCGGTTTAACCAGAATGGCGTTATTCCGGTTTCTGAAAGGTTCCAATGTCTCTGGTTTTCCCATCGAAACTTCGAGTCTCGCGAACCTATTATGAAGCCGGTGCGAAGCGGATCGCTTTTTCCATGATTTGCGTTTTAATAAATGCGATCCGCTTCGTATTACATATTGTATTATGAAATCTCATTCCTCTTTAAGAAATTTTGATCTGTCAAATTATTAAAATATAATAAGTTGTCATTATTTATTACCATTTAAAACTTTTGAGTTGCAAATTTTGACATTGCAAATGCGATATCCGAGTATCCGACTAAACAATTAGCTAAAAATCAGAAACAATTAGCAAATCGGATTGAATACTAGCTTAAACAAAATAAAAAAATGTATATGAAATGAAAATGTGAAAATGTGAAATCTATATATTGATTGTCTATTCTTACACTACTAGAGTCATCTACCGAAAAAATAAAAGTCTATAAAGTACCAATAAAAATTAAGAGTGGTTTCCAATATATTCAGCAAAAGTATTCAGCGTACAATTTCGACCACTTTTTCGATTTCGTCCAGTTAGCACATGTGTTTTCTTCCAACCAATAAACAAAACCATCATCTGTCAAAATAACATTGCCGTCAAACATCAAAATTTTATTTTTTATGTAATTGGAAAAAAAAATTCTTTGTTGTGCAGCTCACTTTGCAAAAATTACGAAATCAATTTAGGAGCTGGTAATTTTTGATTGTGAATACAAAATGAAATGCCACTACGATGTGTTGGGATTGCAACGTAATGCTGATGATGCTGAAATAAAACAGGCGTATCGAAAATTGGCGCTTAAGTGGCATCCAGACAAAAATCTAACCAATCCAGAAGGTGCCAAGGAACAATTCCAATTGGTGCAACAAGCTTACGAGGTGTTGTCGGATTCACACGAGCGGGCATGGTACGATAATCATCGTGAACAAATTTTACGTGGTGGACACACGGAGTACGAGGACAATTCATTAGATGTGTTCCAATATTTCACAGTGTCGTGCTATAAGGGGTATGGTGACGGCGGAACGGGTTTCTATGCTGTGTATCGTGAAGTTTTCAGAAAAATTGCGACCGAAGATATTGAATACATGGAAGAGGATGAACACGAAAAAATTCCAGAATTTGGGAATGCATCGAGCAACTATGAAGAGGTGGTTGGCCCATTCTATGCATACTGGCAGAGCTATTGCACTAAAAAAAGTAAGAAAATCATTTCGTTAATTATACGAGGTTCTAATTGCAAATACATCTTATATTTTAGGTTATGCTTGGCTTTGCCCACACAATATAGCAGAAATACGTGACCGTCGTGTGCTGAAAGTAATTGAGAAGGAATCTAAGAAAATTCAACAAAAAGCTCGTAAAGAGCGTAATGAGGCCGTTCGAAATTTAGTTTCATTCATTAAAAAACGGGATAAACGAGTGCAAGCCTATAAAAAGTATTTGGAGGAGAGAACACAGATGAATCGAGCCAAACAAGAACAGGTACGGCTCGAGCAGATTCGAAAAAGGCGACAAGAACTGGAGGAGCAGTGCCAGAATAACAGCACTGTGGATGATGGTTATGAGCAGCAGTTAAGGCAGTTAGAAAATGCGTATGCGTCAGACAACTCAGACGTAGAAGAAAGTGATGATGAGGATAATGACGAAGATGAAATCGAAAATGTTGATCCAGAAGAAGTCAAATTGGATGACGAGGAAGTGACGTACGAACTGGATGATTTGTATTGCGTGGCGTGCAATAAAACTTTCAAGACGTTTAGTGCCCGTGAAAATCATGATTCATCTAAGAAACATAGGGAAAATTTAGATCGGTTGATCGAAAAAATGAAGAACGAAGATGATAATTTTAAGGAGACTAACAATCTACATGACGAAATCCCAATCGAATCTGATGATCTAGAGTTAAGCGAGGAGGAGGAAATACCAGAAGTATCTAAAAAATCAAAAAAGAAAAATAAAAACAAATCAGCACATATTCAACACGACCTCGATGTAGAAGTTGCTGAGGAGGAACCTGCAGTATTGTCGAGGGTGTCGGAAAGTGATGATCATTGGACTAACACCAACTCTAAGAAAAATAAAAAGGTTAAGAATAAAACCGCAAAACAGAATAAATCTGAAGAACCTCAACCATCTCAACCCGATGAGAATAAACCGAATAATCCAACACAACAGCCACGCGATAAAGCGAAACCCAAAGCAGAAAAAAAAGTTGTACCCCCAATAGTTGACCTGGAAACTATAGGTGATGTGGATGTCGACCACAGCTGTGTAACGTGTCACGCAACCTTCGATTCAAAAAATAAACTATTCGCCCATCTCAAGAAAACGAATCATGGGGTGTTCATACCGAAAGTGGCACAACGAGCGGCTGATGAAGGGAAAGCGAGCGGCAAGAAGAATAAAAAGAAATAGAATATTTAGTTTTAATTTATGAATTGATTTATAGAGAAATAACTTAAAATGCAATAATATTTATTTGTTTATATGCAATTTTCGGTTTCTTCGATTTTTCCGCGAGAAATACAAAATAGCGAAATGTACAAAATATCGGAATAAAACATTTTATTTCATTAATAGAGCTAGTGCTGTATAGATGGCAGTGTTATACGGTTGATAAAATGCCCGATAGGTATCGTTGGTATAACTAAAATATGAAAATTACAAATATGGATGTCATAAGATTATTAATTAAACTTAAATTACAATTTATAAATTTTAGATTTGATTTCATGTACATGTGTTTTTAATTATTAATATAATTTGAACAAATTCATTTGTACAAATAAAAAACCATCTGACAGCGGTGGGATTCGAACCCACGCCATTACTGACTGGTGCCTAAAACCAGCGCCTTAGACCACTCGGCCACGCTGCCATATGAAAATGAAATAATTAAGTTTAGTTAAATACGTATTTTAGGTTATTTAAAATAAGCCATAAATAAAAGTTGTACCTGAAAAGCTCAAAGTTCTACTTAATCTTAAATCGGTAAGAGTCGCTTTTATATCTCACTTAAAGTGAGTCGTCCTTGTAATTTATTTTCTCGTGTAGATTTTGTTTATTGGTTCTTCTTTTGGAAGTAGTCCCCCTATTCCGTTCTTCGGTTTAATTTCCATCTTTCCCTCCACTCTGTTGCATGTAAAAGTTCTGTTAGTGTGCCGCTTTATATACTGCCAACAAACAAAATTTTAGAGTGGCCCTTTTTTATGCGGTTCTTGGCAATACGAACTTAGACGAGCAATAAACGACACACCACGGCACATGCATTATTGAACATTTATACGTTTATTGAATGTTCGATGACGTCATAAAGGAATTAAACCACATGGTCGACGGACGAGAAAAATTGAATGAACTGAATTCTGTGTAATAAACTAAAGTTTAGTTGGCCTCATCGGCTTATTATAAATAAAAGGTTTAATTCGAGCTAAAATTCATCCAGGAATTCCAAATTCCAAAATAAAAAACGCAAATTGCCTGCCATTTTGTCTGCCTAGAACGGTAAATTTGATGTATAAATTCGGCTTCATATGTAATTGACAACCTTCATTCTGTTCAGTAGACTCCTTCGTGCCTCTGCCTAAGTAGCATGGTCTAAGTAGCGAAATAATTTTATTTTATGGAGCAGATTTTGGTTGTTGCTGAAATAAATCCGTTTTAAACACTTTCAAATTAATTACGAGCAAAACAAAATTAGTTGAATTTTCATTCGGTAGTTTCAGTGCTTCGTACTGTATTTTGATTAACTTTGTGATTTGTGCAGTGTAAGTGTTCATGTTAATATAATGTAGATTTAGTGGTGAAATAAATTTAGATTTATTATTAAGTTTTACGTATAACAGTACTTTATTACCACGCGCATTGGGATTTTTTCATAACGGATTATTAAAGTTCATACTCTGTAACGAGTGTGACGTCAGATAAGTGGTCAGTTTTTACGAATAAGTTTTTTCGTTTTATTATTACATATACAACATTTCCGTTAGTTTTCATTTTTCTTTTATGTACCAGTCATTTCTGTAATTTTCTCATTTTATCGTCAATGTTGGCAAATTGTCCTATATTTGTTTATTTTCTTTCTTTGAATATTTGTTTGTTCCATTTATTAATTACGGTCCCTCGGTGGGCTAATTTTTTATTAACAGGAATTAGGTATGTTGCTTATAACATGGCATTCAGATAAATATTTGTCCAATTTATGAACCGTACTTTCTTGAAGGTGCTAGTTTGCTTAGTTTCTTTCTTATACATGAGTGGAGTTGAAGCGAGAGCTTTTCCGTTATTCTTTAATCGAATTCGAAATTGTCACTGGTCGTAGAATCAGTTTACCTTCTGATCGATTCCAATACAGCGGAGGAATTCTGCAGGGTAAAGTACGAATAGTAGTAAAGTACTTTACGACTAATCAGAATTATTTTAGTAAAGCCGATGCGAAACCAAAAATACATCGACTATTTGTGAGAAACAGAATCGTGATGTTCGTGAAGTTAGCCCAGAAAGTCATCCCGGAAAAAATAAATTATTGCATCAGGCAATACTTAAGTTATATGTTTTGGTCAAACACATGTGGGCCCGTAGTTCCTCCCATCAGAAAATTACGATTGACTTTAATTTTGTATGGCGTATAGGCAGTATAATGGCGAGTTATTACTATTAGGTTTGGTTTACAGAACTCTTTGTTTTCAGGAGTTTATAAAGCAAATCCCTGTCAAATGTATTTGTCCATTCAAATATAAGCATAAAGCGCCAATCGCATAACTGTGGGATTACCTTGAAACGTTTATGTTCAGTAACGGACTTCATGATTAATGGTTACTACGAGGCTTGGTTTCCGGAAGTTGCGGTTTCTTCAAACTATAAAGTAAAACAATTCTTATATGGGCCAAACAAGTGTTAGCCCGTAATGCCCGTCAGAACAGTATGATTAACTTAAAGTTTGTATGGTGCGTAGGCAGTATAATAGCGAGTCGTTACTATTACGTTTGGTTTCCGGAATTCTGTTGTCAGGAGTTTATAAAGCAAATCCCTGTCGAATGTATTGGTCTATCCAAATATAAGGATAAAGCACAATCGCAACTGTGGGATTACCTTGAAACTTGTATGGTCAGTAATGTCAGATTACAATAACCTGAATGAATGAATTTCATACATATATTGAGCCAAACACGTGTGAGCCTGAAACGCAAATCAGAACATTACGATTTACTTGAAACTTGTATGGTGTGTAGGCAGCATTATGATGAGTTGTTACTACCAGGTTTGATTTTATTATTTCTTTATTTCCAGGAGTTATTAAAGCAAGTCCCTGTCAATGAATTTGCAATATCTAATATGAGCTTGAATTTTCAAGCACAACGGTAGGATTATCTTGAAATTTTTATGCTCAGTAACGGACATGATGACAAGTAGCTACTACCAGGTTTCGTTTCCGGAGCTAATGGTTTCTAGGAAACATAAAGCAGGAAAATATTACTATGTTTGGACGCACTATAAAAATTTGAAGTTAATCGTTCCACTTTAATTAGCGCTACAGGCTCACATGAGTTTGCTTTAAGAAATATTTTGTTCTATTTCATGATTCATAGGAACATCTAGTCCCGGAAACCAAACATGGGTCAATTCATTTGACAGAGGTTTGATTTAATAATTCCTAGAAACAAAGAATTCTGGCAACTAAACGTTATAATAATAACTCGCCATTATATTACGCCAAAGGCTCACACGTATTTGGTCCAATATATGGACCGTTTTACTTCATGGTTCCCAGAAACCTCTAGTGCCGGAAACCAAACACCTGGCAGTAGCAACTATTCATTATCTATCATGTGCGTTACTGACCATACAAATTTCAAGATAATCCCACAGTTGTGTTTGGCATTACAGGCCGCGAGATTTGCTTTAATGACAACATGCAAGTAAATGACCGTGGAACACAAGGGATTAAAACACCAATTTGGTTTTTATATCCCCTCTATTCTAGAAACGTACGCTACTCGCGATTTCAATGGAACGTAAATAGCATTGGTTTCTACGTTACAAGACCTCTTTGCCTTCATAGTAAATTGTGATTTGCATTTTGTTCACCAGATATCAGCTACTTTTAAAAAAATCGCGAATATACCTTTGTCAAAATTTACGACGTTCAATTCTTATTGGGTTTTGGCAAGAGTGTTGTATTACTTTTTGAAATCTTTTACTTCTTTTGCACGACAAAAGATACGATTTTGCATTCTAAATTTATTTTTTAACCAGTTCTATTTGGGTTGTGCGCGTTTTAAAATTGTAAACCTCATTGCATTGTTAAAATCGTCCGGTTCCTAAAATATTTATAGGGTGATTTTCAATTATGTTTCTGCCAGCTTCAAAATGAAAAAAACTTAATGTTGTTTCAAGGACGAATAGAGGCCAAATTTTTAATGCGGCATTTAAGCAGGCTGCAGTAAGCTTCTTAATAATTTACATTGGATTAGATTAATATTTGTTTTCTGTTAACGTCTTGTTAATGAGGTCTAATGAGCCTTAATTAGGAGGGTCGATCAATAAATTCCCGTGTCTGAAAAGAGATGGCGTTGCTGTGCGAAGTTGCCATTGCCATCGTGTATGTCATCTATCAAACGACACAATACTTTTTTCACAGGTTAGTTTTTATTTGGCAGCCTGTCATATATCACTCGAGTTGCTTGTTTCTAATTAAAATGGAAAAAGTGTAATATTAATCCGCAATTCGCTTTTCATTTTTGGATGGAAAAACATGCGATAGAATAAAAGCTATCTATGGGGACCCTTCACCATCTATAATAACCGTGAGATATTGGTTCGATGAATTTAAACGTGGTCGTACATCTGTTTTTGACGATGAGCGGCCAGGCCGCCCGGCAGACGTTGTTCATGACGTATGGAACGGCAAGAAATATTTTAAATAATAAGTGTGAGGTGTCTGTCCGATGGGTGCCGCGATTGCTCGCAATGGACAATAAGCGAACACCGCGAAATTATCGCGGCCTCCCTGCGATTTCTTTCTGTTCCCCAACTGAAAACATGGCTTGGAGGAAAAAAATTCAACTCAAACGAGGAGGTTACCGCCGAGTAAGAAGCGCATTTGGAAGAGTTTGAGAAATCGTATTTTTTGGAGGGATTAAAGAAATGGCAGAAACTTTGGAAAAGTGTATCGACCTAAAAGGAGATTACGTTGATAAATAAACAAATAAAAATTTAAAAAACTTGCGTCTTCACTCCTAACACGGATCCTTATTGATCGAGCCTCAAGTCAAGTTATAATGTGTAAACACAAGTGGAGCCAAAAATTATTAATAGGAAATTTCATTCTTCTATAATAAGTCTTTAACCACTTTGGTTTTACTTAAATCATTTTTTATGTAAATACTAGCTGACCCGGCAAACTTCGTTTTGCCCAAAATAGATTTTTTGATTGAATTAATTTCGAGCATTCACGATTCGAGCACCCGAAATTTGTGCTTGTGATCGAAAATTATCGATTGTTACCAGATGACGCAATAATATAATGTCAATTATAGATTGAATGAAACACCTCGAATTCAATATCCTTTATACGGAAAGCTGCTGACCCTTCGGACTTCGTGCCGCCCAATATTTAGCGAAAATAGAATAAAATCAATGGACAATGAATTATAGTCAATTTAAGGTTGCATGATACACAACATTTTTTATTTTCTGCTTCGGAGCGTAAATGAAGAGTGGGTTTGGTTTCCCAAATTGGGAACACGCCACATATAGCTGGCCGTGTGAAAAGCATGACATTTCCAGATTTATGCCGCACACTTTCAGCGACTGCCCTTGTGACTTGTTTATGGTCATCGCAAATGTAAGTTTCACTGGGAACTGAATGCGTTTGAACTGGAATGACAAATCGGTGGAAGTCAAGGGATTCGCGGAATTAGGCATTCGTCTCCCTTGAACGGTCCATTCAAAATCTTTGCCACTATCACATTGTTCATTAGCTTCGTCACAACCAGTCGGGTTCCATTGCACAGATCCAAAGAGTTTAGGAATTCCACTGGATAATTGACAACCTCGACTTCGTTTTCAACGCGATCGATCGATTTGTATGAACGCAATTCTCCCGGAATTTGATTTTGAATCGTCCAATTCAAGTCATTCACATCAATATTTTTCGCTGCTAAAATTGTGCGCGTGCGCTCAACCAATCGTAGTTACGATAATTTTAACCAATACATTAGTGATGAGTTCATCTTTCGTTGAAGTGAAATATCAAGTTTCAGATGGAATCGATATTAGTTCTTTGGAGAAAACTTCTGCGGTTCTATTATGTTCTCAATGGAATGGTTTTCACGTATCGCCACAAATACGATGGCTTCAGACATGCGTTTAATTCATCCGCCGCTGTTGATTTCAGAATAACGGGAATTGTTTGTCGGAAGTCGCCCGCCAAATGTTGCGCAAATCTTTCAATGTTCGATCGAATGCTTCTAATGATCGTTTCTGCGCCATCGTGCACTCATTTCACATAATCGATTTACAATTCTTCAACACTTTTGCCATGGCTGATTGCTTTGAAATGTTGCAAACAGGATTTTCGTTGATTTGCAGGTTTAACGGAGGATTCAGTGCTGAATGTGCCATTCTTCCAACTTTCCAACAGTGTTGCAGCAATTCCGGTAGATGCGAGAGCTAACGCAATACCACTTTGAGTACGTATTGCTGCTAATATTAATGATATCAGGAACGTTTTCCCAGTTCCGCCGGGTGCATCAAGGAAAAATAGTCCATCGTTTCCATCATCGACAGCCTTCATCAGTTGATCATACGCACTCTTTTGCTGTTCATTCAACAGTGGAACATTTGCTTGTACTTGTTGTTGCAAAGTTGTCGTATCGTAAGTATGCTCGCGTTCTAATTCATGTTTCAATACATCTCTAGTTTGACGATTTGGCGCTTGCATATGAATTTCAGTGAATAGTTTGCCACTCATAAGCAAACACAAATCTTCAATCAGTACTAACGCTTCATTGTAGATGTCAACGTTCATTTGCAATTCGAAATTCCCTGTCGTATCCCGTAATTGACGTGGCTTTGAAGGCTGACATGTCGAAATGATCGTAGCGAAAAGTATACGAATTTGATTGGCGGGCGAAGAAGCTATTGCATCGTCTAGCGTTTGATTCTAGTGGTTGTCGTGTTCAAGCAATTATAACTGTTGACATGCTTCTCGAAATGTTGCACACACCGTACCATTCACAGTCCGCAATGAATCAAATGAAGTTGTACCGCGCACATTAACCAAAAGCAACTGAAGGTAATGGATTGTGTAAATTCGTCCTAATGCATCATTGAAACACACCTGGATATCCATCAACTGGTTGACCTTGCTTTCTGCGTAACCATTTCTTCGATGATGCATTCCATGTGTAATATCGACGAGACATATCCGAGTAAAGCAACGTTCTCGCAAACGGATCACAGGTGCAAGTTGAAAAGAAACTCGTTAATGTTGTTGCTGGTGGTTTTTTCAGTCGCTGTGCTGCGTTCTTTGCGTTGAAATACACTCTTTGGCCATTCTCCAAATGAACTGTCAGATGCACAACAGTCGGGCTTCATTGCAGTTCACATATCGGCCCATTTGATACTTGTTGATTTCATCTCGTTCAACGCCAATAACCGCTATATCTCTTCCTTTGGTGACGTAATTACAAACATACTTCATCGATTTCACCGAAATGCAATACTCAACATTGATATGTGTTTTAAATGCCTTAGACAATATTGGCGAATATGGCACGATCCATGTGGTGTTGCTTTTAATTGAATGTTCTGCCATTATCATCTGGTGAGCGACGCCGATAGAGTGGATATTCATCGTTTCCAGTTTGAGTTTCCGAAATAAAAGTACGTGGATAGCGTTTCGTGCGTTTAGTCGGACAAACAAACCGATATGAGATTGTGTTGTCCGCATGGTCCGTGGAGCATATTGCGGTCTTCACCACTTCGTGCAACTCTGGGCCTATCTCAGGATCAGGAATTTCGGCGGAAGTGATGTTATTAATTTGGTCTGGTGTAATTTTGTCTACCATCCAAATAAGAATGTGTGTGTGCGGCAAACCTCTTTTGTGCCACTCAACTGAATACATCCAGGATCGAACAATGAAGTCCATTCGATGGCAAAATTGTGATTCGACAAACATCTGTAATAGTCTGCATGAATCGAATGTAATTCAGTCGTTCTGTCTCAACCTTAACGTACATATCTACTGCATATTGTTGAAACATTCGGCGATTTATCATGTTGTATCTCAAGTGATATCCGTCTTCACCGCGGCAGAACATAAGCAGATATTGCAGTGCATCATACGATCGATGTGTCTCACTTACTCGCTGTAGTACGTTTCCAGTTCGGCGTTTGATGTTTATACGACCCGATTCCAAATTCTCATCAACAACAACAATTGATATTTCACTAACTGTAGGTGGTATTGTCGTTCATGAGTTCTTGCTGGTCGTTTGTCCACTTTTATGACAATGCTGCAAGCATTTGCTGCAATTGCTGGACTATTTCTCTTTTCGTTGTATTAAAGATAGAAGAGAGAAAGTATATTTGCAGATATCTGTGTTCTTGATATGGATGCAGCAACAGCGATCCAGCAAGATGAACAATTTGCCCATGTATCTGTATAGTTGGAGGCAAATTATATAATTTTGCAATAGCATTCATTGCTGATGTTTGTGAAATTACCTTAAATGTTGGATTGTAATTTCGTTCATTTACAATTTCACCATCAAACGACGTCATTTGAAAACAATCGTTGTACATCTTGATGTGCTGCAAGAAATGGTTCCAATTGGGAGATTCCTCGTAAGGCAGCGTGCGCAATGGCTCTGGTAGTGGAAGCAGCACAATCCAGGCGGTTCTTTCTCAAATTTAACTGCATTGCAACGCTGACAAACGACAGACTTATGACCGAATTGAACTGAGGCGTGCGCACTGTGTTGAATGTTTGGCTCATATCGAAAGGCTGCACGTTCTATGTTCACCGGAATTTGTTGTGTTGTGAAGCAAGGCTTCACCACTTTGCCGAGCACGAACATCTCTTCTTTTCAATCGTTGTTGCTCATTGTAAGCTTCGTTGATCTCTTCTGACTGTCGCGCAATATTTTCCATCATTGTGATTCGAGCTGATTCCCTTTCAATAGCACGTTCCTCTTCCGTTCGACGTGCTGCGACATTTCGGTGTCACGTTGCATTCTGAGACCGCCAACCAATGTTACCATGACCTCTTCTTGGCATCGTAACAAATATCGAACTGTAAATGATTATCACTTTGTATAAATCGCACTAGTCAATAATTTACCTTTGAAATAGCCAAAATAAAGAAAGTAAACGAACAAAAAAGATGCAATTTAATTTTTGAAATCACCTGGAAAAACAAAACAAATCGTTTATTGATCTATTCCGATGGAAATAGGGTTAGGTTTTCGCCGACAAACAAAAAGAGTGAACTCACTTTTTTGTGATCGAAATATCAATAATATCATTCAGAAATAGGTACTTAACCGTGACCGCACAGCTCAAATTATCAAATCAGAAAGAGCAAACAATATGCTGAGCTGTCAAATGGAATGACCCCCTATACAGCATTGAACCGACCTGTTGAACTGTAATTGAATTGAACTCAAAACTAAATGTGCGCCTACAGCGCCACCTGTTGAGAATTTTCGACTTTTTTATTTTCCTAAACCTTCGCGTAGCAATTACGAACAAACCTGCTGAAGGAAGTCTCCAATTTGGTCCAGTCGGTTTCAACAAACCACGATCCATTTCTATATATATAAATGTTGCTAATACTTCTCAAGGTTAGATGCAAAATCCATTGTTGAGTATAGTTAAATGTGGTCAAAAACCAATAGTTGAGATTAACTATTTTGTGTGGGAGCGGGTTGATAAAATAAAATAAAGATTGCGATTTTTTTTCGTTCTGGTAAGGTTCGATACGTTTTGTTTCCAGTTTCAGCTCTGATTAGTCTGAAATTTTAAAGTTTACTATTTATAGAAATCGATATTATAATTTACTATTTGCAGTAATTCTGTTGTCTTGGATTTATGTATAAAGACCATTGGCAATATTACATATGTATTTTTATTACAACTCTATAAAATATTTCAACAAATTTTCAACAAATTTATATTGCAACTTATGTAAGATTTCATTTCTCTTCATCAATTCGAATCCAGCTAAGAACCGATTTATAAATTCTGCTACTATTACATCGTTAACATAAATCGTAAAACTATTCAAATATACATACGATTTATCTAAGAGTTCAAAGATAAAATAAATTTTCATCTACATAGCTTGAGATTTATTGCAATTTTACATTTTTAATTTTAATTTGGTTTTTAAACTCGATTTTTTTTTATTCATCTTCAACAATGCAATTAAAATTTATTTAAATCGCTTTTGGTTTTCTTCATTTCATTTCCAATTTTGGTTCGGAATTAATTGGAGTGTAATTTGTATTTGGAAATTACAGAGTACTATACGGTAATTGTTCTGCAATGTGGGAACGAAACAAGTGTTTTTTTCATTTTAGTAAATTGGTGTATCGTTACTCTAAAAACTACCAAATGTATTATTTTTGTACATGTGAAAAGTAGTATTTGGTATACGTACTACGTCCCGCCCCATTCAGTGAACCAGAATTATTGTGAGTAGCAAAATTAATTTAGGTACTCGTATATACAAATTTATTTTTTCGAATTACTCTGGCAGCTTAAAAGCTTAAATCAATTATACACAGAGCTTAAAAAATTACTCGATCGATTTCGACTTGTTAGGTCATCATCTAGAGTATCTACAGTGATGATGACCTAACAAGTCGAAATCGATCGAGTAACGTTTTAAACTTTTTGAACCAATTTTTTTAAAATTTTTTTTTTTGTTTTTGCGAAATAATTAAACAAGTGGAATAATGTGTTTATTAAGTGTTAATGTGTTTCGCAAAGTACCTACGGCGCATAGTGTTAAAAGTATAAATCAATTATGTTTTGTTTTCATTTTAAAAATATTTTTATGCGCGTTTTTCAAACTAATCAAATAATAAATGTCGGGGCTTTGAGCTTTAGGATATCCAATTATTCATGAAAAATTGAAAACCTAAGTCAAGTAACATTGTGTCCATATTCCATCAACATCCTTGCCCGTCCCTCTGTTGTAAAATATAATACGTGTACAAGTACAGTACCGGTCAGGAATATCTCATCATGTGGTACATCAGAAACGTTGTGCGGATTAGTACAGTGAAATCTGTAGCAAATCTTTCATATAAGAGGACCAATTAATTGTGTTCTAAACTGTTTCACACCTAAAAACCAATCACGAATGCTTCAATATTTTTAATTTGTTGGGTTTTCGACAGGATAACTCTAAATGATAATTTTTGTTATTATCCCTGCAATCTGTTCTGGGGCCAAGGCTCTCTCAACTCTTTCGCGGTTTGCTTTTTCCGTCCTTACTTTTACGCCAGTGTTGGTCAATTCGAGGACGTACGGTTATAGGTCCGTTTTCATCACCATCTGCACATTGCATAGCTTCATGCCAGCCTATTACTGGCATGGAAGATGGGTCGGCCCATGAGTTTTGCACTCCGACAGGGAGTCATAGATGTGTTCCGTTTCATCACAGATCACAAATGATAATTGCTCGTGAAAATTTAACAATTTCTTAACAAATAAATATTAAGTATCACTGCGTGCTTGAATCGCAAATTTTTTTTTTTGTGACAAGCTGGACACCCAGGGGGTAAACCTAATCCAAGTATGCTGAATTCAATGGTGCTAGTCCCATTTCAAAGTTAGTCCCCATTTTTGAGATATCTGTTTCGACATGTTTTGGCTCAAAAATTTGTCAAAATATAGGGTGGGCCAAATAATTTTTTTTTTAAATGCAATAAAACAAAAAGTTGTCAATATTTTTACAAATTTATTTTTCATTGTAAAGAACAATCCTTCCGATTCCGATGACTGCCTAGGCTATCCTTGACGTACTGCCTCGGCTAGCCTTTCGATGGTATGCAGGGTTATGTCTTCAATGGCAATGCGATTATTGTTCTTGAGAGCGTCAGTCGTTGCTGGTTTATCGGCGTAACACTTATCTTTTACGGCATCCTAAAGATAATAGTCCAACGGCGTCAAATCACAGCTCCGAGGCGGCCAAATCACATCAGCATTTCGGCTGATAACTCGATCTTCGAAGACAGTGCGCGAAAGATCAATTGAAACGTGTGCTGTGTGGCACGGAGCGCCGTCTTGTTGAAACCAAATGTTGCCTATGTCCTGCTCTTCAAGTGTCGGGAACAAAAAATCGTTTATCATGGCGCGGTAGCGCTCACCATTGACAGTAACGACGGCTCCTTGCTCATTTTCAAAGAAAAATGGCTCAATGATGCCACCGGACCAAAATCCGCACCAAACAGTCACTCGTTGAGGATGCATCGGCTTCTCTACGATCACGTGCGGGTTCTCCGTGCCCCAAATGCGACAATTCTTCTTGTTTACATAGCCGCCAAGATGGAAATGTGTCTCATCCGAAAATATGATTTTTTGCCAAATTCGGCATCTTCTTCAAGTTGATCGCAAACCCACTCAGCAAACCGCACACACAACCATTTTCGTTCAGCGGAAGGATAAAACTAACTTTCTGTCAAATCAGAAGTGACATAACTCTTACCTTACTCAAAATAACCGCTAGTTCAATTAAAATTATTTGGCCCACCCTGTATATAGGTTTTTCCAACAGAGGATTCATTTTGAATAACCTGATATTTGGGCAGCTTTCAATTTTGAAGCTGTCATCTTTTGATATTTGACAAGTAAAAACTAGGCCATTACTAAAAATGGTACGATACACGTTCTAACAACGCATTGAAATTAGTAAAAATTCACTACAAAAATGGTGAAAATTTTGCAGTCACAGTTCGCAAAACAAAAGCACTTTTAGGTCGTCGTGAAGCACCTTCTCGGCCGGCAATTGTGAAACTGGTGGAGATATTTGTACTGTTGGGACAAGTTAGTGATGTGAAGAATCGAAACCGCGTGCGTCGCTCAAAACCAACTGAGAAAATTGCCGCTGTAGCCGGTAGTGGTGTTGGCGAAAACCCAGGTTTGTCGATTCCTCGTTGATCGTTGGAATTAGACATTCCCCGAACGACAATTCATCGTATTTTGCATAAAGACTTAGGTCTTAAGGCTTTCAAAGTTCAGTTAACACAAGAACTCAAGCCGGCCGATCACCATAAATGTCGTATCTTCGCTGATTGGGCCCTTCAAATGCATCAAAATGATCAGGATTTTCATCGAAAAATCATATTTAGTGACGAGGCCCATTTTCACCTCGCAGGCTACGTTAATAAACAGAATTGTCGCATTTGCGGGTCAGCAAATCCAACAATGCTTGTTGAAAAGCCTCTCCATCCTCAACGTGTCACTGTTTGATGCGATTTTTGGGCTGGCGGTGTGATTGGACCGTACTTATTCGAAAATGAGGCTGGTGCAACTGTTATGGTGAACGGATTGTGCTATCGAGCTATGATTAATTATTTTTTATGGCCGGCATTGGATGATATTGATGTGGAGGTCTTGTGATTTGTTTTTTGGGGCCACGCGAAAGATAAGGTCTATGCCAATGCTCCACAATCGATTCGAGACCTTAAAGATGGAATTCGTGAAGTTATCGAGGACATACAGCCACAAATGTGCTAATTGGTTATGGAGAATTTCATGAAAAGGATATGGTGCTGCAAGCGTAGCCGTGGTGGCCATTTGGCTGACATCGTTTTCAAAATATTAATGGCATATACTTTCATTGATTTATCTTAAAACATACTCGTTTTTTATATCAAAATGAAACCTCTTATTGGAAAACCCTTTACGCTCATTTTCACGTTGATAACTCTTGAACCATCAAGATTTTCGTTTTGCTTTCTTCAGCAAAGTTGTTGCGCAAGCCAAGGCCAACAACTTTGCCGAACATATCAAGACCGAAAACCACATCTACATTCACATTTTTGTACGAAAAACACTTTTTTATGATTTTTTGTCTATTTTTGAATTTGAATCGATTGAAATCGATCGAATAAACATCGCATCGACAAATATAGATATAATGGAAACTATTTAAAAGAAAATTAAATCGATTTAGTTGACTTTATGGTGATTTTTCTTAATTTTTTCCTAAAAAATTAACATTTTTCTTAACTTTTTAATTATCCTCCATAACCGCTGTACCAATGTTCGAGCCTTGCCATCACTTGGTGAAAACGCTCGCCGTGCTCATTGGATTCGTTTTTCGACATTCGAACGTTTATATAATGAAAAGCGGTCAGCATATTTTCAATATATTTGCGCCAATCATCGGATCGATTAATTCCGAGAACATTCTTAATAACTTCTCTTCCACATTTTCATGCTCACAAGCTCTCGTTCACTGAGAGAATTTTCAAATGCATTATCGTTCATCAAACGACGAATATCTGGTCCAACAAGATGCGAAATGAAATTTCATTTGATCAAAACTTAGGAATCGATAAACAATCGTCAATCTTCGGATTATATGCATTGTGGATACCAAATCACGGATATCAGTTCAAAAAGTGAGTGAATTATTCTAAATTGATTTGAAAAAATTTGTAAAATGACGATGACGATTTATTGCTCCACATATCCGAACATTTGGAACCAAAATGTTCACTTGTTATTGATGCAGATGTTTCTCCAGATGTTTCATCAGATCCAAATGTTGGTGGTAAATATTCTTCAGTTGGGTTTGGCCTTTCCGGAACAGGAATTTCATCTGAACGCGGCAGCGGTAGTTGAGCATTTGTCGTTGCAGTGTATGTCAAAGTACCAATTTTTTCTGTTTGTACCGAGAATATAATTCATGCACCCATAACATTGAACTGGATCATGTTCTTGTGGATCTATCCATATCATCGGGACACCAAATGACCAATTATAGTTTTTAGTTCTCACTTATTGTGTCAATTTTTTAACTTTTTTTGGAAATATCGGTTACGGGAATAATCTCTTCTTCTGTTTATTATTTACTACTATTACGTAATTTATTTTGAAGCTGTTTATATACTGTTGCTAGGCGCTGCTGTTTGGCACCTCCTTTATTTTTAAGTTATAGATAATAAGTCATACATTTAGTACATTTTATTGGTTTTTGCGTTGATTTTGTTGTTAAGTAAATTGTTGGTGTTTTTGTTTTTGTATATTTTCAGGGTGTAAATTTTGGTCGCAATTTGACTCATGACTCATGAGAAATTTGTATACGTACAGTACACAAATGTCTCATGCCTTATGAGTCAGATTGTGCCCAAAATGTATGCCAAGATCTTCTAACCTGTCTAATTTCGACTCTTTTTTGATTCTATGTAAAATGGTTAAATTTTTATTGAATTTAGCGGACCTTTGATTTTCAGTTTCTACATATGTGTAGATCCAATATTTGTTTCTAAGATGTGACAGAGTTAACTAAATCCCCCCATGCAATGTTTTTACATCAATGTTTTGGAGGCAGTATCTTTGGATGTCGGGTATCATAGTTCAGGTTACAATTAGTTATTCTTCTTAGTATTTATTTACTCTTAGTATTTTATGTTCATCAATAAATGGATTAAGCGAGATGAGCTTGCTTTTTCTTGATACTGAGCCTTCTTTGTTAATCTGCATGCTTTCATTCTGGAACTCCGCGTGTTGAATTATTCTAACCAGCTCGTTGTAGGATTCATTAAGTTCTTCAGCAGAAAGTAAAGTTGGCGATTCGGTAAACTGTTTTTTCAAACATTTATGAATAAACCCTCGACAGAGCCCAACAAAGCGAACTATTTTGTTCATGTTTGAAAATCGTTCTATGTACAAACGGATTGACTGTTGTTGATGTTCCAAGTGTAACCAATTGTTTAGTTTCTAAAGTAGCTTCCTCTTGAGCAGTAGTTTGTTGTGGATGTTCGGTTGAAAATTGTAGCCAATCTGGACCCGTCCACCATAAATTGTTGTTCTTTAGTTCCTTCGGACTGGTCCCTCTTAATGCGTAGTCTGCTGGATTGTCGATTGATCCAACGTGATGCCAGTGTGACGAACTTGAGTATGTTTGAATTTTCGATATTCGATTGCCCACAAAAGTTTTATATTTATGCGGACGCCCTCGAATCCAACATAAGGTGATCATTGAGTCAGTCCAAAAGAACGAAGTTGTTTCCGGAATTTGCATTGCTTCTTTAATTTGGTACATTAGTTTAGTGAGCAGCAGCGCTCCACAAAGCTCAAGACGAGGTAGTGAAAGTAAGTTTTTAATCGGAGCAACCTTTGTTTTTGATGCGAGAAGCCTCACAATAGTAATGCCTTCTGAATTTGTAGATTTGAAGTAAACAGCAATAGCATAGGCCTTTTCGGAGGCATCGCAGAAACCATGAAGTTCTGTTATATTGTTCTCCTCAAAATGGATCCAACGTGGAATAAATATTTCTTCCAGGAGAGGTAGAGAATCTTTAAATTCCTGCCATTTTGTTGATATGTGTGAGGGAAGTTCTTCGTCCCAAGATAGGCTTGCTAGCCAGATTTCTTGTATCATCAGTTTAGCTACAACTGTTACTGGTGCCAGCCAGCCTAATGGGTCAAAAAATTTTGCACTATCCGAAAGTAGGTTTCGTTTAGTAGTCTTGCCAGGCGCGGATTAAATGACGATGAAACCGAATGTATCTGTTGCTGGATCCCAGTGCAGTCCAAGAGTTTTAATTGTGTCATCAAGCTTCAATTCCAATCGATTTTGATTCCTTAGATGCGCTGGTATGGATTCCAAGAGCACTGTGTTGTTTGTTGCCCATTTTCTTAACGTAAATGCACCGCAATTCAGTAAAGCAATGGTTTGTTTTTGGCTGATTAAGGCTTCTTAAAGTGTGTTTTGTCCAGAAATTAGGTCATCCACATAGAAATCATATAAAACTACGTTGGACGCTATAGGATAGTTTGGTTGTTCATAAGTTCCTGCTGCTGTTCCATATGTGACGGTGGTCAGCTTAAACTCCTGAATTTCTTATTGCGGAGGCTCTCTCCATAAAATACGTTGATAGTTCTGATCATCTTCATCAACTGCGATTTGTCTGAACCTTTTTCGATATCCGCCGTATGAACGTATTTATGCTTCCGCCACCTTAACAGTATGGATAATAAATCCTGTTGAAGAGTAGGGCCCGTCGTTTAGCGATGTTCCTGTTGTGGTTTTGGCAGAGCCATCGAAAACTACCCTCAATTACGTAGTTGTGGTCGAATCCTTTAGTACTGCATGATGCGGTGGGTAATAGTAACCAGTTTCAGTAGCTGTTTCAGCAACCTTTATGTGTTCCAAAGCGATATATTCATCCATGAACTTCTTATATTGAATGCTAAGGTTTGGATTTTTAGCAAGTCGTTTTTCTACTTGTATCAAACGCGCCGTGGCGACCCTTTTTGAGCACCCCAGTGGGTTGGCAGAATATAATTCAATGTCAAAAGGAATCTTGACTACGTAGCGGCCAGGTTTGAGACGGTTGTGACTGGTCGCGAATATTTTTCACACTCTAGTTCTTCTTTGGTGAATGCTCGTTTACGTGGCACCTCCTCTATTTCCCAAAAGCTTCTCAGCTGTTTATCTATATCAATTGCTCTTGTTGTCATTGATTGTATTACTGTTGAATTGTGACAATCGACTGAGGCACGGCCTAGGAATATCCAGCCTAGTTTGGTTTGTTGGGCTATTGGTTCGTCGGATGAGGCCTTTGCTATATTACTCATTAAAATTTCACCATAATAGTCCGCACCCAATAATAAGTCGATTGGACCAGGACTGTAAAATGTTGGATCAGCCCACATTAGATTTTTGTTGTGTTTCCAATTCCATGGCTCAAGAGGTTGCTCTGGCATATCCCGAGTTATGTTTTTGAATACTAATGCTTTTATGGCTAAGCAAAATTTGGATGGAAATCTTGGCTTCAAGGTAAATTCAACTTTTCAGTTTATTCAGTTCGCCACTCCAGCCTCGGTTTTCGCCATGCCTGTGACTTCTTCATACGCTGCGTTTTTTTGGTAATTTTAATCTCTTCTGTAATGAAGGTTGCTTGAGACCCAGGATCTATTAGCACAGGAATCAGTTCGTTGCGAGTACCAGAAAACGCTTTCAATAAGGCGGTTCCTAGTAAGATGCATTTGTGATTCCATGCATGTGTTACTTGTACGTTTGGATTGGCTGGTTTTATATTTTCTGGTGCAGATCGCAGGCTATTGTTACGATGCAGCAGGGGTTTGTGTTCTGGAAGCAAGCATCGTCGGCACACTGATTTATAATATACGGTCTTACTTCTTTCGATTTGTGGTAAATTTTGGAACTTCTTACATTCCGGTAGATTGTGCTCTCCTCAGCAAAAGCTGGATTTATATCTGGTTTTCTGGCTACAGCAACATTTACAGTCTTAATAGATGTTACTTGTTTGTTGGGTTACTTCCTTTTTTGTATACATTTTATTTTGGGATAGGGCCCCCTGAGATTGGAATCTTACTTGTAGAAAGGCAAAATCTTTGACTGTTTGAAGTTCCTTCGGGTTCTTCAATGACGCCTCGTATAAGCGATGAGTTTCCCTGTCCAGTTTTCTTATTCGAATGTTCAACAAGATAGCATCCCAAGAATCTGTATTTATTCCTTGGTTCTTGATGGCACGCAAACATTCCAGTGCATTATCATTTAATAGCTTTAGACCATGAGCAGATTCTGATGATAGATTTGGTAGTTCTAAAATTGTGTTGATGTAAGTATTGGTGAGAAGCCGTTTATCCTCGTATCTGGAGCATAAAATATTCTAAGCTGTGGAATAGTTCACTTGCGATATATTTAGATGGTTAATGAGTTTGGCTGGATCTTGTCCTATTACTGATAATTGATAATGCATCTATTCTTCATTAGATAAACCATCATTGCAATGGATAGTTTTGTTGAAACGATTTTGGAAGCTTGCCCATTGTTTGTAATCCCCATAGAAATGTGGTATTTCAATCCTCCTCCTTTTTTGACTTTGTTTCGAAGAATCTTTGTTGGTAACGTTTTCTATTTGATCTTGAAGATAGATGATTGTAAACTCATAATCTTGCTGTAGATTCTCGTATGTTTCTTGACTAAATTATTCGTTGTGAAGCTCTCCATCAATCACATTTCCAATAATCTCTTCATGATTGTTGGAAAGACAGATCCTTAAGTCGGTTAGTAGTCAACTCGTAATACGTTCTTGAGTGCTGTACCGCACCCTTGATTTGATGTATGGTGTTAATATTTGTTTGAAATATTTTAGCCTTGGCGTGTTGTATTTTATAGCGCCTCTGCTGTTATTGATCGTCTACTGGAACCACCTTTGGATCAGGTTCGCCTGATGGCTGCTTATCTGATAGTACAGTTTTTATTACGTATGTCTAAACGCTGTTCTTTTTAGCTCGAAGGACCAATGTTCGTGTCGTTGTAGTTTAATATTTGTGGCTTACCACTGATGAGGGCTCACAAATAGATTAAAAGGTTTTTGTTTTACAACTAGGTTAGGTTAGGTTACAATTAATGTATGTAATGTATGCAAATACAATAATTTTGCTTATCAATCAATATGTTACACGTGAGGTGACAGGTGTATTATGTGCATACATCATATTTAATAAGCAGAAGACGAAATATAAAAATACTGAGAATAAGCAAAATTACTAAAGTTGAAAATATTATGTTACTTACGTTGTTGAGTATCAACAGTGATATTGTTTGATGAGTAACTCCTAAACGCTTCTGCAAGTTCTTTTTGAGTTTGACACGGATTTTCATCCAGTAAAATTTTCATTTCTTCATATTCAAATTGTTTTACTGCACCTGAACGTGGATCGTCCTCAATACTAAAATTGCCGCCACGAAATTTTGCAGCCTACTTTTTCACTGTCGAACGATTCACAGAATGTTCACTCAAAGTCGAACGAATTAATTAATTCTACAGCTTGAGCAGCATTTTTTTCATTTGGAAACAGAATAGAATGCAATGATGTAAAGGTTGCTTATCGACATCCATCTCTTAAAATTGATGCACGCGGAACAACAATGACTACAATGACTAGTTTTTGCTAAGTTACGAGTTCAGACAAACTTGGGATAAAAGAGCAGCAGATTGGAAAACATTGCAACACTTCTGCTGTATCCCAACACTGGGTAAATTTCAGAAAACCAACAAAGTCAACCCTGGTTGAAAATCTTTAAATTAATTTGCAAAAATTGAAAAAGCTCTCATTGAAGCTGTAACTTGCGGTACACAGATTTGGACCAAATTTCGCAAGGATCTCCCAATTAATGGAAAAAGTTTATAGATGAAGTTTTATTCCGAACAGTTAATCCGCCTGGACCAAATCGAATTTTGCTGATATAATGTTTTATTTTTCAAAACTTGTCGTTTCCGGTAAATTTAAAAAATGATCTGAACTAATTATGTTTAAAATTTTATTTACAACAAAAGTAAGTTTTAATCGTTTTTTTTCGTAAATGCTATTTAATTTTCAAAATTGAAAAGAAAAACTTCCTGTGGAAGCTGTCACCTCTGGTGGAACAATTTCGGCTAAACATAATTTTGACCTCTCATTTTATGGAAAATTTATTATCGGTCTGGGTTATACAGAGTTCGAATTATTGTTGAAAAACTGTTTTTTTTGTCAAAATTCACAATTTTCACTTACATTTTGGACATATGCATTTTTAGCACAAGGCCACAAAATTTTAGTCTGCACAAAACAACTCTTTTGACTGCTGCGATATAGTGAATGGTAAATATGCAAAAGTCTCGTCTTTATTACGTAACTGAAATTAAAATAATGCTCACGACTGTAATTTTTATATACACCACTTTAGCAGCAACCAGCAACTAAAACCAGTACCGAAAAAATTTGTCCTATTTTCACTTTGTCGATTTACTCTATTTTGGTTAACAGATCAACATAACAAAAATAAACCTAACCCTCGTAAAAATATATTTTTAGTAGATTCCTTTGGGATTGTAATTCACACAATAAAAAAAACAACAACAACAACAATCTCAAATATCCTCAAATCACTTTCAGCTTCATTTTATTTTTTTTTCTCCTTTTTTGTATTTGGTTGTTGTTGTGGGAACTAAAAAGGAAAATCGAGTAGCTTTCATAGCACTTTGGTGGTGAAAAATTGGTTTTTACCGAAATGAAAAGTTGAATAAAGTTTAAAACGTATAAAAAAAACTTTTCTATCTTCATAGCATTGTTGTTGTGTACACATATTTTGTTTATCAACTCATCCTGAATATACCACATTGCCAGCTAACTGTATGTCATCAACTCTTTATCACTAAAAATCCTTTTTGTTCCTTTTTATTGTTGTTTTACAAATCACAAAACAATGAGAAAACTGAACAAAAGCGACAAATAAAGGAGTAGGAAATTGGTTTTGTACTCGACGTTGGTGTGCTTTTACATAAGCTCGTATTTGTAAAATGCGCTAACTACACCACACAAAAATCATTATATTGTTTCAATTGAATTGTTCAAAAAATAAATAGAACCAAGAAAAGCTCTATACTTTGTGTTTGCTTTAGTTGTTTGTGGTGCCATGAAAGCCGATCGGTGTTTGTTTTAGTTAGGTTAAAGTACAATCCTGAATCTGTATTGGGAGGATATGTGGAATATTGATAAATCACACGACCCGCACAGAAAAGTTGAAATATTTTTGTTTTCACAAAAATAAGAAAAATGTTTCTGGCTATGTGTCGTGTAACAGCTGAATGATCTTCAAGGATTATTTGCCACAAAAATATGGTAATGTAAATATCAGAAATAGAAATCTTGTTTTTAGTTTGTGAACGGGGTACAGGATTATAATTTGTATTAAGGGTGAAATAGTACCGCACGATATCGACTTTAAAGATTTAAGCATTAAATTGATTTTATCTGAAAATAATTTTGGTAAGTATCGATTCAAAACAATTACAGCAAATTGAAACAACCCAAAAATAAACATTGGTACCAATCGAGAACCATCCAGACAAACATCATCATTATAGCATTGAGGAATAAATCCAATCAAACTGAAAATTCGAACAATAAATGAAAATAAAATTCGTTTGTTCTATTGTTCTTCAATTACACTTAAAATTGATTGTGTTTTCTTCTGTCGTCGTCTTTTCGTTATCGTCTTTTGGAACCCAACCATACGGCTATATACCCAGGTTTTATTTTCGATATAATTCCAAGAAATTTCATCTCATTTATTATAAAATATTTATTGTGTTATTATCTTGTAGTGGGAAACTATTGTTTTGTGAGCACAGACAGAAACGCACCGGAGAACCAAATAATCGTAATCAAAAATTTATAATTGAAGTCGACGCGATGAAAAAGAAAAGAAACTTTAACATTTCTTTTCGTTTGTTTGGGTAATTCAGATAGATTGGTTGGGTTAAATTGCAAATTGTTTTTTCTATTTGTATGTTATAATTAATGGACAGTGAACTCAAATTTCTTCAATTACTGTTTAGCAAGGTAATACAGTAAACGCCCGATTTAACGGACTCCAATTTAACGGACGCTCGATTTAACGGACAAGTTTTTATTTTTCATTTTTCGGTTGACGATTAAGATGGGGTTCGATTTGTTGGATGGAAATGGGATTCTTAAATGATTTTTGGAAGAAATTCTGAAATATGGCCATCTGGGACAGAGCTCAGCCATTTTTAAACGATTATGGTCGGATTGGGTATGCCGAATGGAAATGGGATTCTTAAAAGATTTTGGGAAGAAATTCTGAAATATGGCCACCTGGGACGAAACTCAGTCATTTCTTCACCGGTTATGATGGGATTTTGTATACTGGATGGAAATAGGATTCTTAATTGATTTTGAAAAGAAATTCTGGAATGTGGCCATCCGCGACGGAATTCGATCAATTTTTAACCCATTATGATGGGATTGGACATGTTGGATGGAAATGGGATTCTTAAATGATTTTTGGAAAAAATTCTGAAATATGGCCACCTGGGACGGAACTCAGCCATTTCTTAACCTATTATGATGGGATTGAGTGTGTAGGATGGAAATTGGATTTTTAATTGATTTTAGGAACAAGTTCTGAAATATGGGCACTTGGGCCGGAACTCGATCAATTAACCGATTATGATGGGATGTGTTTTACTGGATGGAAATGGGGCTCTTAATTGATTTTGGGAGAGAGTTCTGGAATATGGCCACCTGGGACGGAACTCAGCCATTTCTTAACCGATTGTGATCGGATTGGGTATGTTGGATGAGAATGGGATTCTTAAATGATTTTTGGAAGAAATTCTGGAATATGGCCACCTGGGACGGAACTCAGCCATTTTTTAACCGATTATGATGGGACTGGGTACGTTGTATAAGAGTGGGATTCTTAAAAGATTTTGGGAAGGAATGCTGAAATATGGTCACCTTGGACGAAACTCAGCCATTTATTCACCGTTATGATGGGATTGGGTATACTGGATGTAAATAGGATTCTTAAATGATTTTGAGAGAAAGTTCTGAAATATGGCCACTTGGGACAGCACCGGATCAATTAACCGATTATGATGGGATGTGGTATGCTGGATGGAAATGGAATTCTTAATTGATTTTGGGAGAAAGTTCTGGAATATGGCCATTTGTGTCGAAACTCAGTCATCTTTTCACTGGTTATGATGGGATTGGGTATGCTGGATGGAAATTGGATTTTTAATTGATTATGGAAAGAAATTCTGGAATATGGCCATCCCCGACGGAAGTCGATCAAGTTTTAACTGATTACGATAGGATTGGGTATGTTGGATGTCAATGAGATTCTTAAATGGTTTTTGGAAAAAATTCTGAAATATGGGCACTTGGGACGGAACTCGATCATTAACCGAATATGATGGGATGTGTTATGCTGGATGGAAATCGGATTCTTAATCGATTTTGAGAGAAAGTTCTGGTATATGGCCACTTAGGACGGAACTCAGTCATTTCTTAACCGATTATGATCGGATTGGATATGGTGGATGGAAATGGGATTCTTAAATGATTTTTGGAAGAAATTCTCGAATATGGCCACCTGGAGCGGGACTCAGCCATTTCTTTACCGATTATGATCGGATTGGGTATGTTGGATGGAAGTGGGATTCTTAAATGACTTTTTTAGGAATTTCTGGAATATGGCCACGAAATTCGGTATTAAGCAGGCATTTTTCTTGTAGCAAGCGGCGTGTAATGCTAACAAGTTTCTGGTCATGCTGAACATCTATCACCAGTATGTAACCACTCGGTCACCCACCACATATTAAAAATATTTTTAATTAAATTTCGATATTGCTGCAACATATTCCGAAGCTACAGAAGAGATTGGCGTTGGTTTGGCTTTTAAGCGTCACTGGTAGAATCAGCACGGGTAAGAGGTGCTGGCGCTGATGACGGCCGTTGCGCCTTGAACTTCATTTTCCTTTATTGTTTTCAGCTCTCTTTCCAAATCTGTAGTATCAGGTGCTTGCATCAATGTGAGATTTTCGTTTAATGTTGTTCTAATTTTTAATTGCCGACCGAATTCCTTTAAATTGGTGGCTCCGTTTATCGTGTTGAATGATTTGCGAAAGGATTTACTAATATCGTTAGATGCTGTACAGATAGTAATGATGCGGAGATTTTCGTCTCTTAGCGTACAACCAGCGTTTATAGACACTAACCCAGATCCTTGAAAATTGTATGAGTCGATGTTGGATCCACATATGATACCAACTGTTGTTTCATTTGGAGCGTGAAGCTTTATTCAGTGGTTGGTTGAATTTATTGACTCAACGTTGCATACTCTGTCGAGCGCTGGTTTTCGCTGTAGGATTGCTGGCTGAGACGTGGACTTCGCACTGGCTTTTGTTTGTCACGGCGTTGAAAATTAGTGACACCTCGCATAAAAACTGTGCAGGTTGAAATACTTGGCAACGGTTCACTTCTTCTGTTGTTAGGGATGCAAAATGCTCTCGATGATTGTCTACTGCTAGGTACCTTGTTGATGTAAAAATGCTTGATTGAGCGTTGTTATGATTAATATCAGGAACTGGAATTACGACGGTATATGATGATTTCAATTATCACTTACGTCGTGTTACTCTGTTACGTATATTCATGCTTTGATATATATGAATGAGGTCATGAAGATTGTGTCCCGGTATGGTTATTGAAGCCGGTATGTGCTGACGAATAAATTGTAGATGGTCTTCTAGCTGTGACGGTGAGTAGAGTCAAGTAGTATTAGAGTCAATTCTATCATTCTTTCTAGTATTTAGCGGACCCTATCGTCGTATGTTTGATACTCGTTCAACAGCTACTTTTCCAATCTTAGTTTCTGTTGCTCTTTAATTAGATTATTCAACGATGTCACTGTTAGATTAGAATTGTGCTTTACCAACTTGATTGTGTTGTCTATTATTGATGTTTGGTTTCTCATCTGTGCCATTAGATGATTTTCGTTGTTGTTAATATTCTCAAATTGGATTTCATATTGGTCAGCTTCACGTTGGGTGAGAAGTCCAAACATAAGACCTACCGTGTCTCCCAAGCTCCGCTTGTCTCCGCTAATCTAGGATTGCTATTCTTGGAGTACATGTTAACGTGGTCTTCAGACTCGTAAGTTAATGGAAGACGGCATATTTTCGTAAGATTCCTCTTCAACGTGTTGTTCTTATATTTAAGTGTAACTACCCTGACTAGTCAGTCCATCTTGTCCTGGATGTAGTTCGATGACTCTGGCTAGTGGCCAATTCGTAGGGGGTAGTGTAACCATTTTGGCCTATGTTGTAATCGTGAGAGATAGCCCGTGCGCCATTTTTTCCAAATGCTTTGACTGAGCTTGGTCAGCAAATTTCACCTTATTACGGCCTTGATACCTTCAATGTCAGGCTGGGGTGTTGCTATAATTGCTCTGCCTATTAAAAGATGTGTCGGACTTAAAACACCGTCTTGATCTGAATCGTTTGAGAGAGGGGCTAATGGCCTGGAGTTCAAACATGCTTCTATCTGTGCTAGAAGTGTTGCAAGCCCTCGAAGGTTAACGTGTGAGTTTCTACTATTTTTTGAAGATGATGTTTCATTGACTTGACTCCGGCTTCCCATAAACCTTCATCCGGGGGCAAGAAGTGCCACTCAGTTCCCATCTGTGCCACTTTGTTTTGAATTTCATCTTACTGTTGTTTTGCCTGTCTTTGTAATTGTTTATCTGCTCCAATGAAGTTAGCCCCGCAATCGCTGAATATTTTCAGACAAATTCCTTTTCTTGAAATGAATCGCGTGATATGCGGCTAAGAAAGAATTTGTTAACAAATCACTTACAAGTTCTAGATGGATTGCCTTTGTGACTAGGCATATAAAAATGGCAATGTACCCTTCTGTTATTTTATTACAGCGGTCTTTCCACAATTTTATATTAATGGGACCGGCATAGTCTACTGCGCTGTTTGTGAACGGTGGGGCTGGTGTTACTCGCTCGTTTGGTAAGATACTCATGCTGTCTGCTTCTGTCAGTGCTTGAACATCAATATTTGTTGTTCGGTAGGTTGAACCCTTCAGCCACTGTGGCTCTTTCCACAAAATCCTGTGGTTTAATAATTACACGGGTTTAATCCTCGTGATGTGCAATCGGCTGGATTTTCGTTAGAAACCAAGTGATGCCATTGACTAGGGTAAGTGCTGGATTGTATGTCTGTTATTCTATTGGCGACAAAAGTTTTATGATGTTGCGGCTTTCCTTTTCTCCAACCTAGAACTACTGTTGAATCACTCCAGAAAAATGTTGATACGTTGCTGTTGATGTTTTAAGCCTGTACCAAATTTTTTACTAGTTTTGAGAGAAGCAAAGCAGCATTCAGTTCTAGTCTTGGCAGTGATATGGTTTGGTTTAGTGGCGCAACCTTTGTTCTGGCAGTAACTATTGATACTTCATTGTTTATGTTGATGTATACCACGGCGGCATATACATGATTGGAAGCGTCACAGAAACCATGTAGTTCAATTTTTGAGCCGTTGTTGTAGTTCATCCAACGATGAATTGTAATCTTCTCTAACTGTTGTAATTGTAGCTAAACTACAACCATCTATTTTCAAAATTCAAATGAAGTTTGTCATCCCATCCTACGCCCATAAGTTCTTTAAGATACGGTTGTATTTGTATCTGGCATGGATACTTTAAATTGAAACGTATCTGTTGTGGAGTTCCAGAGTAGTCCAAGTGGTTTTACTGTGTCATTAAATTCTATCTTGTGTAGTCCCGTTTCTTCTAGGTTTTCCGGAAGTTCTTCTAAAATTACCGTTTCATTGCTTGTCCTGAGGTTAAATCCTCCACTGGAACGGAGGTTCAATAATTCCTTTTGCGCGATTATTGCTTCTGTTATTGTATTGGTTCCCGATAAGAGTTCATCTACATAGAAATCTGTTTGCACAATCGTTGAACAAATTGGATATCTTGAAGCTTCATCTATGGTTAATTGTTGTAATGTTTTCGTAGCCAAATAAGTTGCAGATGCCGTACCATAAGTGACGGTTCCTAATCTATAATTTTTCATTGGTTTATTTGAATCTGATCGACAAAGTATTTGTTGAAAATTTTAATCTTTCCTGGCTACATTGATTTGTCTGAACATTTTCTCAATGTCTGATGCGAATACTAATATTGTGGTTAGGTTGTTTTGTAAAGTTGGACCGACGTACATCATTTCGTTTAAAGACGTGCCGGTTGTTCTTTTGCTGGAAGCATCGAAAAATACTCTCAACTTGTTGTTGTGCTGTCTTCTTTCATTACGGAATGATGCGGCCTGTACTAAACACAAGAATTATTTGCTATTGAATCATCTTTGATCAGTTCCTTGTGGTTAAGCTGGAGATACTTGTTCATGAACTTATGATATTGACTCTTCAAGTCTTCTTTCTTGAATCGTTTTTATATTTGAAGCAATCTAGCAGCTGCTTTGACTTTAGAGTCTCCCATTGCCACTTCTCTCAGTTTGTCGTTGTTGAATGGTATTCTAACCTCGTATCGTCCGTTCTCTGACCTCTTGTGCTCATAGTGTTTTTCACATTCTTCCTCTGTAGCAGTTAGGTGTCCTTCCGGGTGTAGTTCTTCGGCTTCCCAAAATCGTTTTAATTGCTTATCTATGTCTGCTAGTGTGACATGGATTTTTAATCGAGATATCGATACACTGCTGTTCTGGGTTAGGCGACCTGATATTATCCATCCTAATTCAGATTGTTGGGCTATACACTGATGAAGCGGGTCTTTCTTTATTCCTTCCAATAGTATTTCTCCGTAGATGTCAGCGCCTATAAAAAGATCAATAGGTCCGGGAGTGTCGAAGGTAGGATCGGCTAGGATTACTTCCTTTTGTTTGGTTTGGTAATAGTTGTTAAGACTAGAGCATTAGCTTGTATCTTAAAGATCGATGGAAATCTGGGACTGATGTTTATCATTATCTGTTGGTGTGATCGTCCCTTTGTTGCTGAAATTCAGGAAACTTCGGCTGGAACGCTTATCCTCGGTAAGCCGAGTTGTTGTGCTGCTTCTTCCGTGACAAAGGTGACCTGTGATCCTGGATCTACTAGTGCCCGCAACATGCTGAAACCACCGTATATACTTTGTACTTTTACCATAGCTGTTGCTAAGCGCACTGGGTCACAATCCTTGTCAAACGCTGATATGTTCAGTTTCGTATAACTGTTCTGCTATTCCGGTTTTTTATGTGTAGCAAAGTATGGTGGTTACCGTTCCAGGTAAAATAATTGGTTTTAATGCTGTAATTTGTTGTCGTATGGTTTTTGCTTAGACAATTTCTACACAAATTGTGCAACATAACTATTTGATTGCGTTCGAAAGTGCTCATGTTTTTGGCTTGTTTCTTGGAATTCTCTTGGGCTTTCAAGAGAACTTTCATATAGACGTCGTGATTCGTTCTCCAATTTTTTTAACTTTTTTAATTTATTTACTTACGATGATGAATGAATAGACATTCGGTTGTTGGGTCGTGTAAACTTTTGATCGCAGCGGCGGATTCAGTGTTGTTAGTTGATTGACTTAATAAGGTATTTAACAGATTAGATACAAGTAATCTTTTGTTGAAACGATTCTCCAGGATTTCTCGGGCTGCATCGTAGTTGTCTCCGATGGGTTCCAAATGGCTTACTAATTTTCCAGCTGACCCTTGAACGTGGTTTGTTAAGTAGTTCACTTTGTGCGTGTTTGTGAGCTGATTGTTATTATGAACTAGCTGTTTAAAAGTGTCAGCGAAACCAACCCATTTTGGTGGTAGACGAATTTCAAAAGGCTTCACTTTACATTGTTCTTCTTCTTCCAACCATGTCAGTGATAATACGATTCTGTCGTATTTGTTGTTTACGTTTTCGTAGTGTTGTTCTACGAAGTATTTTAAATTAGCTTTCTGTTCTTCGAAAGCTTCCATGCAGATAATTTCATGTAGCTCCATGATCTGCATCATCATCCTCTCCATATTCTTTAATTTAAGCCGTAACGCTGGTCTGGATCTGTTGTTGCTATTGCCAGTATGTCTTCAGCTTCAGTGCTTCTGGATGATTCAGACGATTTACTAGATGAAGCTCCATTTCCTTGGTCGTTATTATTTGACTCTTCAGGTTGGGCAAAGTTGAATTTGGAGGATGCACCTGGAGTTGGTGTTGACTGCAAGGATGATGAGTTTAGGCGTTGACGCATATCGTCAATATATTTTGTAAATCTTTCCCATACTATTTGCCTATCTTCATGGTACTGGTGTGTTAATTCAAGTTCAGGTTGGAATTCTCGTACTTTGTTGTCTACATCGACGTACTCGTTGTAAGTCTTTTTTAGAGTTGCTATTTTCAACTCATGATATTTTTTCGTTTTTTGAGCTGCACCATCTTTTTTATAGTTCGCGATGATGTGCTCTATCTCTACTGCCTTGTTTATGGCTGGGGTGCTGAACTATTGTTGTTCGGCGTAGACTCTGGTTTGTTTGCCGATTGTTATTTGACTGTTGAATTTCGATACCTGTTGTTGTGGGATCGAATTTATAATATATCTTGGCCTATAGCAATATATTTGTAAAACTTATTGAATGCTTATTTTTGGTGTGGTGGTCCGGAGTACACATCCGTCTAGGATGAATAAAGAAATGTCCGATTTCTTTATACATCCCAGACTGATTGACTGTTTCTTCCATAAATTGGGAGATCCTAGTGATTTTTGGATATCTGTTATATCAGTGCTAGCACTTGATGTAGCTGTAACAGTTTGCAGTGCAGTACAATTATACTTAAATTTTACTAATTGCACAAGAAAATATATGATTACAGTTATAGGTTTCGACTTAATTGAAACAACAAAAAAATATTTTATTTAATTTTTTTATTACATCTCACTATAACAGAGTTTTAACTTAAACTAAAAACAAAAATTATCTCTTAACTATTCTAAAATAACAAAATGCCTACTTTGCTAAAAGTTGGAATGGACATGTTTCCCACGTTTTTTTGGTTGTTCTCAACATTCTTGTTGACCTTATTTCAGATCTTGGGATTTGCTATTTAACAATATTACTAGACATGTTACATGTGCGGTAATATGTTATGTTGAATCAGCGGATCACACGAGCATAACTCCTCCCGGGGGTGAACAAGCTTTCGTCAACAACTCCGAATATGATGTGGTTTGACTTGTTCTGTGTTTCCGGATGAGAGATGCTAGATTTCTTTATTTTTATTATAGTAGTTCGCCTTTTGATGACAATATACCCGATTAACATGAGCAATCCAACTGCTGAGAAAGACACACCTCCAGACGGTATCCAGATCCAACTCTGGTGATCCACCTGCTTCAGATGTACATTTCTGATATAGTTCCTATTCTGAATGTTTTCCTTGTTAATTACCTCGATATCCCGCGTTTTTATTTAGTTACGAGTTGCTTGGATATATGCAGTGCTCTGTATTTCTGCATTTCATCTCTAATCTCATATGATTGGGACTACCTGTTATTGAAGTTTATGGTACAGTTCCAAAATGTTATCAGGAAGTTCCCTGACAATATTCGATCGTTGGAACGGCTCGTAAGGAATTCCACTTTTGTAGTTTAAAATCTCATAAACTTTTTTTGTACTCTTTCAAATATGAGTTTGTGACATCCATATACGGGGTTCCATATAGTAGTTACCGATTCAAGGTTGCTACGAATCAGTCCATTGAACATTGAATGATGAAGTATTTTTGAAATCACTGCAAGTCCTCATCATGAAGCCAAGGATTTTTAATGATTTGTTTGTAATGTATTGTATATGGATATTAAATTTAAATTTATTGTAAACAATAACTCCTAAATCTTTAACTTGATCTATTGAGACAAGGTCGATATTATTTATAGAATAGTTAGAGATAGAGCAAACTCTTGGTTTAATTTTCCAATCATGTAGACGGTTAAGATCATTTTGCAGTTTCTGACAATCAGAGATGGATTTAATTCCTGATTCCTTGTTAATTACCTCGATATCCCGCGTTTTTATTTAGTTACGAGTTGCTTGGATATATGCAGTGCTCTGTATTTCTGCATTTCATCTCTAATCTCATATGATTGGGACTACCTGTTATTGAAGTTTATGGTACAGTTCCAAAATGTTATCAGGAAGTTCCCTGACAATATTCGATCGTTGGAACGGCTCGTAAGGAATTCCACTTTTGTAGTTTAAAATCTCATAAACTTTTTTTGTACTCTTTCAAATATGAGTTTGTGACATCCATATACGGGGTTCCATATAGTAGTTACCGATTCAAGGTTGCTACGAATCAGTCCATTGAACATTGAATGATGAAGTATTTTTGAAATCACTGCAAGTCCTCATCATGAAGCCAAGGATTTTTAATGATTTGTTTGTAATGTATTGTATATGGATATTAAATTTAAATTTATTGTAAACAATAACTCCTAAATCTTTAACTTGATCTATTGAGACAAGGTCGATATTATTTATAGAATAGTTAGAGATAGAGCAAACTCTTGGTTTAATTTTCCAATCATGTAGACGGTTAAGATCATTTTGCAGTTTCTGACAATCAGAGATGGATTTAATTGATAAAACAATCTTTAGGTCATCAGCTAACAGCAATACCGGACACTCGAGACCTTCAACAATATCGTTTATGAATAAAATAAAGAGTAGAGGCCCTAAGATGGACCCCTGAGGAACACCGGAAGATGGAGATATTGTGCGGGATTTTATATCATTTATGATCACATATTGTGTTCTGTTTTTTAAATGAGAAATTATACATTTTAACATTAGTTCATGAACACAATGGTTATAATCATGTCCGTTACTGACCTTGAAAATTTCAAGATAATCCTACCGTTTTGATTAGCGCTACAGGCTCATAATTTAATGGGCCAATACATTTGAAAAGGATTTGCTTCAATAACTCCTGGAAGCAAAGAGTTCCGTAAACCAAACCTAATAGTAACAACTCGTCAGTATACTCGTCATTATTAAACTAGTTTTTAACCACTTGTCATTATGTCTTTTACAAATCATACAAATTGCAAGCCAATACTATTGTTGTGACCTCACATGTATATTTAGTTTAATGTAAATAAATTTGAAATTTTTCGTTTAAATATGTCTGGGTTCTGAATATATTTTTTATATTTCCAAGCAATATGTTCTATTACGAGGTTTTAATATTTCTTGGCCTGAATTAGTGTCAATTTAAATAATTATAGTGAAATCCTGGGCTTGTATAAAGATATAACTTTAGTGTTGCCTAATGCAAATTTTTTTTTTCTGGGCTAACTTCACATACATCTGCAAAGGTCATACCTCTTAAATTTATCACAACAGCCCATACCCATAAAAATCGATCAAAATGTATCGAACTTTCTTCCAATGCAAGAAATAGGCATCCCTGAATTAATAACAACAGCCCACACCCTGAAAAATTGATAGCAATGCATTGAACTACTTTCCCATGCACAAAATAGACATCCCTGAATTTATTACAACAGCCCACACCCTCAAAAATCGATCACAATGCTTTGTAATTCTTTCCTATGCAAGAAATAGGTATTCCCGAATTTATTACAACACCAACCCCACCCACAAAAATCGATACGAATGCATCGAACTTCCTTCCTATGCAAGAAATAGGCATCCCTGAATTTACTACAACAGCCCACCCTACAAAAATCGATCAAAATGTAGCGAACTTCCTACCTATGCAAGAGTTTGATCTTCCTGAATTTATTACAACGGCCCACACCCACAAAAATCGATCGTAATACATTGAAGTTCTTTTATATGCAAGAATTAGGTATCCCTGAATTTATTACAACTCCCCACACCCACAAAATCGATCAAAATGAATCGAACTTTCTTCCTATGCAAGAAATAGGCACTCCTGAATTTATTACAACACCCCACACCCACACATTTTGATCAAAATGTATCGAACTTCCTTCCTATGCAAGAAATAGGTATCCATAAATTTATCACAACAGCCCACACCCACAAAAATTGATGAAAATGTATCGAATTTCCGAAAAATGGATCGTAATGCATTGAAGTTCTTTCATATGCAAGAATTAGGTATCTCTGAATTTATCACAATAGGCCGCACCCACAAAAATTGATCAAAATGTATAGAACTTCCTTCCTATGCAAGAAATAGGTATCCATAAATTTAGTACAACAGCCCACATCCACAAAAATCGATCAAAATGTATCGAACTTCCTTCTTATCCAAGAGTTAGGCATCCCTGAAATTATTACAACAGCCCACACCCACAAAAATCGATCGTAATGCATTGAAGTTCTTTCATATGCAAGAATTAGGTATCCCTGAATTTATTACAACAGCCCACACCCACAAAAATCGATCGTAATGTACCGAACTTCCTTCTAATGTAAGAATTAGGTATCCCTGAATTAATTAAAACTCCCCACACCCACAAAAATCGATCAAAATGTATCGAACTTCCTTCCAATGTAAGAATTAGGTTTCCCTGAATTTATTACAACAGCCCACACCAACAAAATCGATCAAAATGAATCGAACTTTCTTCCTATGCAAGAAATAGGCACTCCTGAATTTATTACAACACCCCACACCCACACGTTTTGATCAAAATGTATCGAACTTCCTTCCTATGCAAGAAGTAGGCACTCCTGAATTTATTACAAGAGCACACACCCACAAACATGGATCGTAATGCATTGAAGTTCTTTCATATGCAAGAATTAGGTCCTTGAGTTTATCACAACAGCCCACACCCACAAAAGTCGATCAAAATGTATCGAACTTCCTTCCTATGCAAGAAATAGGTTTCCATAAATTTATTACAACAGCCCACATCCACAAAAATCGATCAAAATGTATCGAACTTACTTCCAATGCAAGAATTTGGTCTCCCTGAATTTATTATAACAGCCCACACCCACAAAAATCGATCGTAATGCATTGAAGTTCTTTCATATGCAAGAATTAGGTATCCCTGAATTTATTACAACAGCCCACACCCACAAAAATCGATCGTAATGTACCGAACTTCCTTTTAATGTAAGAATTAGGTATCCCTGAATTAATTAAAACTCCCCACACCCACAAAAATCGATCAAAATGTATCGAACTTCCTTCCAATGTAAGAATTAGGTATCCCTGAATTTATTACAACACCCCACACCCACAAAATCGATCAAAATGAATCGAACTTTCTTCCTATGCAAGAAATAGGCACTCCTGAATTTATTACAACAGCCCACACCCACACAGATCGATCAAAATGAATCGAACTTCCTTCCTATGCAAGAAATAGGTTTCCATAAATTTATTACAACAGCCCACCCCACAAAAATCGATCAAAATGTATCGAACTTACTTCCAATGCAAGAATTTGGTCTCCCTGAATTTATTATAACAGCCCACACTCACAAAAATCGATCGTAATGCATTGAAGTTCTTTCATATGCAAGAATTAGGTATCCCTGAATTTATTACAACACCCCACACCCAATGTATCGAACTTCCTTCCTATGCAAGAAATAGGCACTCCTGAATTTATTACAACACCCCACACCCACACAGATCGATCAACATGAATCGAACTTCCTTCCTATGCAAGAAATAGGTTTCCATAAATTTATTACAACAGCCCACCCCACAAAAATCGATCAAAATGTATCGAACTTACTTCCAATGCACGAATTTGGTCTCCCTGAATTTATTATAACAGCCCACACCCACAAAAATCGATCGTAGTGCATTGAAGTTCTTTCATATGCAAGAATTAGGTATCTCTGAATTTATTACAACACCCCGCACCCACAAAATCGATCAACATGTATCGAACTTTCTTCCTATGCAAGAAATAGGTATCCCTGAATTTATTGTGGGTGTGGGCTGTTGTGATAAATTTAAAAGATATGACCTTTACAAAGTAATATTGTTTTAAAGAGCTTTACTTTTTAGAGCCAGATTCTGTCAATTGAACTATTCCGCTATATTGTAATTTATTTATTAAAACTGCTAGTATCACCCTCAGTACGATACAATGATTTACATGGTTGCTCCTATTCAGGGCACTTTTCTAGGGGATTAATTATGCCATTTTATTGTAATTAATTTGTAAAAAATTACAGTACCACCCCCAGTACGATACAACAAATATTAACTGAAAGGGTCAAAGCATGGTTTAACGAAAAATGTGGTTTTTGAATAATTGCACCCCTTAGAGGTAGTTTTTGGGGGTTACTATGCCAATATGCTGTAATTTGTAAAAAATTCTAGTACCATTTTCGTTGGATTGTGCTACAAGTGCTGGTGCAGCATTAGTGTCATGAATTTGATACTTATTATAAAATTGTCCTATGTGTATTTTTGTAGAGACTTTTTAAAAACCACTTTGGTTATATAGCGAATGGTAAATCTGCAAAAATCTCGAGGTCAAAATTTTTCGTGATTTCTTTACTACGTAAACGACAGTGAAAGTTTGAATTCTTGGAAAATTTCACACGCAAGTTCACGTCAAGTTCATTATTAAAGTGGTTTAGTACGCGTTCTAAGCGTCATGCGATTTTTCTCGTTTAGTTCATATAGGTGTATGCAAATTGAAATATTAATTTCTCAGATAGAAACAATTTTTAAAGAACAATTGTATTGCTATGACAAACTTTAACAAAACAAAATAAATATTTGAAGTTTATAATAAGAATTTTTGCTATTATATAGCTTTCATATTTATGTCCTAATTTAATCCTCCTTGGCTTATGTACGGCCACAGTTTAATACATATAGGCAAACCCAAAAAGCTTCATATGTCGTCGGCACATAATTCAGCATAAAATAAGAAAAAAATTATTTTCCGAAAAACAAATGAAGAAAAAAATATTTAAAATTTTAAGAAAATATAGAAGGATCTAGTTTCTTTCCTTTTTTTATTCCGAATACTCTGTGTTGCCTTTTAGTTCTATCACATTTTCAAACATATCCGGGATTTTATTTTTCGATTTCCTTATATAAGTTGCCTCTGTGTTTACGTCCTACTTACGTATTTCCATTAAAAAAACCTTTTGGCACGAACCATTCAACCGCAATTTGACATTTTTATTTGGGTGGAAATTGGAAAATAAAATTTATAATGGAAAATAGGGATTTTCATTTCATTATACAATTTTTTTTTCCAATATTGGATTTATATAATAAACAAACAAAACCACCTTGTTGTCAATTGATATTACGAGTAAGAAGGAATATGCAATTTGAATCGTCCACATTTCAATTTCTGCGTAACACTCCTTGCAAGACAAATTTATAGAAATGTCCATCCTTTAAAAGGATATACTGGTATTACGTACCTACTACACAGAAAAAGCCAAAAGCGGCAACCATCCAAAATCGGGAAAAGTTGGGAAAACGTATATTTGTATGTATTTTGTATTTGCTCCTGGGAGTTATGAACTTCAAATTGAGAATCCAGGTTTTTATTAAAAAAAAATGGTTCTATGGGAATTATAGAAATCCGCATTTTATTTTCCGATTAAGTATTACGGAAAGTATTTTAAAAGTACAGAAATTCGTATTTTCAGATCTACCTGAACATGTAAGGATGAGTACGTACAGTAATATGGAAGTCATGTATTGTGCCATAACAGGGAAGTTTTTCTGCTTGCGTTTTACTTCAATTCAATTGTGAAAGTGAATTGAAATGAAAATGAAAATATTTTTCTCGTGTTTTCATTCCATTTCCGTTTTTTTGTTGTAAAATTAATATTTCATTAAAGTTGATTGAATTAAGAATTTGGTGTGGTGATATAAACAAATATTCCTGTTTTGGTTGCGGTGGTTTTTATCGGTGTTATTTTAGCTTTAAGTTAAACTGGGTAAATTTTTCCAGTAGGCGGGAAATTGGTAGGAAACGGTACTGAAACACAAAGTTTCGGTGTCATATAAAATCGGATTTACTTAATTATGAGAACCACGTGTAATTCACGACATAACTTATAAAATACTGTGCCATAATCAGTTACATTAAACCTCATTAGACATAGGATTTTACAAAGTCTAACAAACTAAGTTTTCAGTTCAGATTATTAAATGATTAAATTTTTTTGGTAATACGAGTATTTAATCCTAACCGAAGTAGTCGGAACAGTTCATGGCCGAAATGGTTTCGTTCTTAATTTTGCATGCATTTGTGGTTAATTGATATAGTGTGCTTCAAGGATGCTGTCTAGTCTTGCTTATTGCATTTGTAGCATGCCAAAATATTTATGCATCAATATTTGGAGTGTGTATATGTTTTTTACACAAGGTAAACGTTATGGAATGTACGTACATCCTGACAGACACTCGATTGTATCGAACTTATTAGAGGTAGTTTGATACAATCGAGTGTTAGTCCCAGGTATTTGGGAGCGATTCTAATGATGGTTGTATTTTTAACCCACAGTATTTATTTTTAATTGTTTCACGTGCCACTCGCTCCTAAAGTACTTTTTTTATTGCCTCCTCTTTAAGATGAATACAATCGTGGAAAAAATGATTCTGAAATATTTTAAAACTCTTTCTTAGTGAATAATCAAAGCTAAATATTCTCACCATTCTGGCTCGGTATAACAAATCCCATAGGGGTGTTAAATACCAGATTGTTGCTAGCATTTCGTTCTCGTTTTCTGCGTAACGGCGGTAAAATCTTGCCTTTCTTAGGAATGACCTACTTTTCATCAGCGTTTTCGGTATAGAGGAAACTGCTATTGCCTTTATTTTTTTATTGGCCTTAATGTCTTTATTGGATTTGACAAGTCCCTACATTTTACTCTCTATTGTATAAATTCGCATTTATCCAGCTGAATTTTCATTAAAGCTTTCTATATGACTTTGAAGATTACTGTCACGTTCCAAAAGTCCTCTTGTTAGTTTTTGCTAAATATGACGATATTACGTTGGAGTACGTTGGAAAATCGGACGGGCATTTTTGAGGCCGAAACGAAGCCCCCTTGTTTTGAGAATCTGGAGTTGCTGGCTCTGCGATGTTCGTGGTGTTGAGAATGCGTATCTTGTTATTTGCCTTACGCCTTATGATCATGAATGTTAACACCATGATGATAATTATTGAGAGGAGCCCCCCAGTCGTAATCTTTTGGATGTTTTTCTCAGTTTGTAAGAGCTCGATGTGATTAGTGTTGTTAATATGAATCTCTTTCATCATTTGCAGCGAAAGAGTTTCCTTAAATCCATTTTCTTCTGGTGTTGGTTGTAGAACAGCTGGAAGTACTTGTATGGTCGATTTTTCTTTAGAAACAAAGACATAGTCATTAACTACTATCGTGGTATTGCTAAATTTGAGTAAGTAAGTTCCATTCAATTTCTGAGTTTCATTTCCTATTTGAAGATTCCCGTCGAATTGATTCAATAGTACCAGACCTTCCGATATTTCGTTGACCGTTGGTATGTGTTGATCGTTGGTATGGTTACATTTCGAAGGACGACTTTTGAGTATATTGGGTAGACAGGTGTTGTTACTTATATCTAGGATACTATTTTGCTTACAAATTGATAATGAATTAACAGTTTTACATTCGTTCACTATGCTATAAATTTTGTCCTGACTTTTCATGACATTTTCATATTTGATTTCTGTAATCTTATTATTTCTTTTTACTGGTTTAACTAATAATTTCTCATATAGTTCCAGAGTTGTTAGTGGGATATAAACAATATAAAGCAAACATGTTTAACTACTAATAATTTTAATATTCGCAAATCTAACGCTTCCTCTGGAGTGCTATATGGTAAATTTTCGTTTTGAATTGTATTGATAGCTAATTTGATTTCTGAATTTGAAAGAATAAGAGAATTTATAATGCCCGCTTTGGCCCAATGAATTGCATACTTGATATTTACTATTTCTTCTTTCATTAATTTTAATTTGTACTGAACGTTTATTGCCAATTGATCATTCATTTTATTTTCTTTATGTATTGCGTTGGTAATTTCGTAAGCCATTCGGGTGATAATATGCCTAGTATAATTAGGAAATGGATTAACTATTTGGTAAGAAGTTTCTTCGCCTACGTTTAGTAACAATTGGTTTCTGAAAGCGTTAACCGGACTCTCCACTGTGGGAATTAGATCATGTGACGAGCTTTCGTCGCTATGTTGAGTAGTTGAAATTGCATTTATACTTGAAGGAAGTTGTATTCTGGATAATGCGTCTGCAACGAGGTTCGATTTCCCCGGTTTGTATTTTAGTTCATAATTATACTCCTGCAATATCGCTTTCCAGCGCTTCATTTTGGAATTATTATTTTTGTTGCTAAGGGCATATGTAAGTGGTTGATGGTCTGTATAGATCAATACTTTTTTTGATCCGTAAAGGAAATTTCGTAGAGTTGTTATTGCCCAAATTATAGCCAGCATTTCTTTCTCGTTAGCCGCGTAGTTTTCCTCAGTTTTATCTAAGGTTCGAGAAAGAAAATTTATTGGTCGACCTTCCTGGGAGAGCACTGCACCAAGTGCGAAGTTGGAAGCGTCGGTAGTGAGTTCGAAATCTTTTTGAAAATTTGGAAACGAGAGTATTACATCGTTTGAGACCAGTGAGTGTTTAATTTTATTGAAGGCACTTATTTCTGCCTCAACGAGTTTGATCTGTTTATTTTTCGAGAGGGCTTTGGACACGTGTCTGTCTTCCCCTCTTAAAAGCGAAGTCAGGGGCTTCGCTAGCTTCGCGTAATCGCGAATGAACCTGCGATAAAATCCTGCCATGCCTAGAAATGATCTCAGTTCTTTCACATTTCTGGGTACAGGAAAGTTAGCAAACGCTTTTGTTTTCTTCGGGTTTGTCTTTATCCCATCTTTCGAGATGAAGCTTAAAAATTCTACCTCGTCCTTTAAAAACTCGCACTTATCGAGTTGTATCTTCATATTGGCGTCTTCAAGAACTTTGAATATTAATTCCATATTCCTGAAGTGCTCGTCTTCCGTTTTACCAAATATGATGATGTCATCGATCTACACGTAGCACCGTTTTCCAATATGATCACGGAGTATGTCATCGAGAGTGCGTTGAAAGATGGAAGGGGCGTTTTTGAGGCCGAATGGGAGGCGCGTAAATTCATATTTTCCATGATTTACAGAAAACGCTGCCTTTTCGATATCGGAACATTTTAGTGGGATTTGGTGAAATCCGCTTTTTAGGACTACTATTGTGAAGTGGGTGTTTTCCCCCAGATTTGACAGAATGTCGTTAATTTCTAGTATAGGGTATTTGTCTGCAATGGTAATCGAATTTAACTTACGATAATCGATAACCATTCGGTACTTTTTTTCTCCCGAAGCGTCTTCTTTTTTCGGTACAATCCATACCGGGGAGTTAAATGGTGATTTGGACGGTCTGATCACGCCGTCATCTAATAATTGATTAACTTGTTTTTCAACCTCGTTTTTCAAACAAACGGGGTAAGGGTATGGTCGAGAATAAACCGGTTCCGAATTAATAGTACGAATTTCTCCTACGACACTAGTTGTGTAGGTTAGTTTCTCTTCGGGATCAGCAAAGAGACGGGGGCAGTTGCCAATTAGACTATTTAGCTTTCTTTTTTGTTCTTGGTTAAGATGAGAATCTCGAATGATTATATTGTTGACCGAATTGGATAAGTGTTGTTTTAATGGAATTTTAATGTCCGGATATATCGTCATGAATCCTTCGTCGGTGTGGATTGTCGCTCGCAGTTGTTTTAGGCTGTCGTTGCCTATAATACCGTCGAACGATTTTAGATTTGGCAGAATGAAGAATTTTAATTTTGTATCTGGCCCAAATAGATCTATCCATGCATGATGGGTAATCTTGATGCCGCCAGCTACAGAATTTGCAATGAACGGTTTTTCATTATTTAGAGTATTTCGTACATATTGTGATTTAATATAGTTTTTATTCAATCCTGTATCGATTAAAAACTTAAATATCTTCCCGCTCTTCGCCCTATGTTCTAGATAAGGAAGCGAAGAGCTCCTTAATCTAAAAAATTAACGTCATGTATGAGTCCGTCTTGATCCTGTCCTTCCCCGTAATTGTCGTCTTCGGTCGCTTCGTTCGTAGTCGGGTTTTCTTGAATACCAGTATATTCCAGGAATGACAGGTCGTCTTGTGAGTCATACGTATTCATTTGGTCCTGGAAATAAGTTAGATCGGATTCCTCATCCTGAGGTTCACAGTGGTGGATTCTTTGGAATTTGGCAGGTTGGTGAATTTGTCCAGATTGGATAGGTTTTTTATTCGGGATTGAAAAGTTTCCAGGTCCATTTTGTAATCCTTGGGGTCTATTTTGATAGTTGACTTGTTTCGAATGAATGGATTGCCAGTCCATTGGTACTGGTTTGGGTAGGGGGTTATTGTTGAAGTTCCTATTTGTATGCGGTAATGGTTATGATGTTGGGTACTTTGGGTATTGGTTTGGGAATGGTTCCCGATAAGTTTGTGGTATTTGCGGGCTGTGTAGTAATTCCGGATAAAAATTGCGCATTGGTGGGATTGAAAGGTTACACTGTTGCGCTGGATACCTTCTAGGTGGAATTTGTGGTGGTAAAGGGGATTGTGGATTTCTCGTATTAAAGTTACCGTGCCTGTGTTGTGCCCGGTATTGCATGTTCTCTAATTTGAGACATAGATGTAATGCCTCGGGTAGATCTGTGGGACCTCTCATGCTCAGCAGTCGAGGTAGATCACCTCTGAGCCCTCTGACAAATGTATCGAGTGCTTTATCTCGATATGATTCCGTCATAACATTCATGGATTCTTGACTCATCTCTCCATGGAAGACAGCTTATTTAGAATTAGTGACAGGTGTTGGTATACCTGTTGGTAATATTCCGGGACTGATTGATGCCGTTGCACCAGCGTTGTCATTTGGTACTCGAGTGTACCCAAATCACGTTTGTCTGCATAGTGTAATGTCAGACATCTCGCTATTTTGTCCCAATTTAGTGGTGTGTTATAGGACTCCAAGGCGGTGTCCGCTTGACCCGTAACCTTGTTCCTTATAACACTCAGCATTCCGTAATATTTTGGAGTGCCTTTTAGGTGATCGTAAACTTTTAGTATGCGATCAACGCTTTTTTTCCAGGAACCGAACTCACCCGGTTGTCCAGAAAAATCTCTTAAGCTTTTTACCACGTCAGGTATTTTGTCTAAGTCATTCAGGTTCGCTAGATACCTAGGGTCGATACCTTGATCTATGTCATTTCTGGTGTTTGTGCTATTCGTCTGATTTAGGTTCTGACATTGTTCTCTAACTATGTCACATATGACTTCTTTGAGTTGTGTAAGGTCAATGGTATTGTTTGTGTTGGATGCACCAGCTGAATTTACGCTGGCTGCAAGAATTGATGGTTTAAGGACGTTGTCGTTACCCATTTCTCTTTATTTAGTAGCGATGTGATAAGTGGAAATTTGAAGCAGATGGTTCAATATAAATTGAAGGTAAATTGAATATGAATTGGCAATAGATTGAGTAAGAATCGGTAATAAATGGAAATTGAAAGCAGATCGTTCAATATGAGTTGAATATTACAGGTTTTTCGACAAAATAATATAATGAATGGAGCAAACAAGCAGAGAGCAAACAAGTAGAGCAACAATTTAACACTAACACGTTTTGTATTTTAATATTTTTTGACTATAATTTGATTTTACTGAGAATATTTATTTATATTTACTATCTTATATATTTTTTTATAATTCTCAAATTGATTATTTTCTTTATATTTATGTTATTTTAATTTTCTTATCAATGATTTTTTCTTTTTTTTTAAATTTTCTTTAGAATCTTCTTCTATTTAATTTTTAAATTATATTTATTACTTATTTTTGTTATTTATATTTTTTTCATAGAATTTATAATTTAATTTTTAATTCTTCGCTTAATATGAATTTAAATTGACTTACATTAAAATTAACAGATGTGGGCACATCTGGAGTCGCAATTCGTAGTTTTTTTCAACCCAAGTACTCTTGCCGTCCTTCTAACCTCGATTGGGCCGCAGTTGATCAACTAGTCGGGTTTGGTTATCGTCGCTTCGTTGGCTCAACACCTTTTTGTCGTGTGGTAACGTCTACTAAGGAGCTTCTTTTCCCAATTCACAATTTTTTTTGACACTTTTCAAATTATGGTTAATTTGAATTTTTTAGTGAAACACTTTTAGCTAATTTAAATTGTGGTTAATTTAAATTATAGAAGCTAAACACTCTTTTTAAATTTTGGTAAATTTAAATTTTGAACTTTTTACAAGGAAGGGTCCCTGTTTCGGCGCCAGTAACAAAATTCTTGTTTAAGTAACATAAAAAAAATATTTTTTTATCTTAAAATGTTTTATTTAATCTTATTAACAATATTTTACTTTCAATACAAAATTACGACTAACTTAAAATTACGTTACATAAAATTATCTTACAAATAAAATATGATAATACTGCATTATAGGAAATGCACGTCTTATCTAGGTTGTTATTCATATCGCATATGTGCAATATGAGACTCCTGTTCAACTGTGGGAATCGGCTCGTTGCCGCATGTTAACTTATGTAATTAATATCAGATATTGGATACCAGCCCGAGATTATTACCGAGTTTAGTTTGCGGAAATCAATGACCATCCTATATTAGTCTCTCCGAAAGCATCTTTTTTGGGTACGACCCAAAGAAGACGTATGATAACATAGCCACAAGTCTTTTCATTTCGGGCTGAAAAGGATTCGGGCTTTTGGATTTTGTGTTTTAGCTAAAAAAAAAACTCATCGGAAGAATTAATATTATTGGTATTCATATTTAAACATTTAAAAATAAAATCTTCACAAGGAAGAATTGTTTTAATGCCTCAACCACACATTTTAAAATTTTTTTGTGCCGATCTCATAAATGTCTTTGCGACACAATTCTAGACTTAATGTACTTTTTAATGACTTAGGACAAATAACCATCCAACTACCATTCAAATGGCAAGAGGATTGTTGGTAGAAATGATTTTTTTTATTAATCTATCAAATGCAAATTAAGTCAAACTGCGGTTAATTTGAAATATAGTAGTGCCGATCTCAGAAGAGTCTACGACAAACGTGTGCTTCTTAATAATTAGCTACCAAGGCAGCAAAATCCCATTACGATATGATGGGAACTACTAGTAGAAATAATTTATTGATTCATCCTACCTCTTGCGTATTATGAATTTCTGTAAATTTGGAATTTTTCAGCACCGTCAGAGAGGTCTGTAACAATTGAAACCTTGCTCAGAGAGGCCTGGACCAAATGGCTAGTGGTTTAAGGCTTCTGAATGGGACTACTGGTAGGAATAATTGATTGATGTATTCTACCACTTGCGTATTATGTATTTCTGCAAATTTGGAATTTTTCAGCACCTTCCTCAGAGAGGTCAGGACCGAATGGCTAGTGGTTTCAGGCTTCTGAATCATTAGCTAACAAGTCAGCAATATCCTATTGTGATATCATGGAGAATACTGGCAGAAATAGTTTATTGAATCATTCTACCACTTGCGTATTTTGAATTTTTGTAAATTTTGAATTTTTCAGCACCTTTCTCAGAGAGGTCTGGACCACATGGCTAGTGGTTTAAGGTTTCTGAATCATCAGATAACAAGTCAGCGAAATCCTATTACGATATCACGGGGACTACTAGAAGAAGTAATTTATTGAATCATTCTACCACTTCAGTATTTTGAATTTCTGTAAATTTTGAATTTTTCAGCACCTTTCTCAAAGAGGTCTGGACCAAATGGCTAGTGGTTTAAGGCTTCTGAATGGGACTACTGGTAGGAATAATTGATTGAGGCATTCTACCACTTGCGTATTATGCATTTCTGTAAATTTGGAATTTTCCAGCACTTTCTCAGACTGGTCTGGACCAAATGGCTAGTGCTTTAAGGCTTCTGAATCATTAGCTAACAAGTCAGCAAAATCCTATTACTATATCATGGAGAATACTGGCAGAAATAGTTTATTGAATCATTCTACCACTTGTGTATTATGAATCTCTGTACATTTTGAATTTTTCAGCACCAGTCTCAAAAATGTCTGGACCAAACGAGATGTTGCTGTCTTGGTAGTGGATTGATGCTGGAAAATTACAGATTTACAGAAATCCATAATAATTCATAATACGCAAGTGGTAAAATGATTCAATAAATTATTTCTACCAGCATTTCCCATGATATCGTAATGAGATTTTGTTGTCTTATTACCTAATGAATCAGAAGCCTGAAACCACTATCCATTCGGCCCAAATATTTCTGAGACTGTGGTTGGAAAATTACAAATTTGCAGAAATTCATAGTGCACAAGTGGTAGGACATTACTTCGCTCTTATAACGGACCATGGTTCACTCAAATGGTTGATGGATCAACGAGGTCTAAGCGGTCGGCTGTGGTGGTTCCGGATATGCTTTCTAGCGAATTTTGTGATGAGATCACCGAATTTAACGATAGTTTACCTAAGGTTCTACAACACCACTTCTATAATCCTGTATATTTCGAGGAGAAGGAATATCTTGATTTCAAATGTAAAGTTTTAGAATCTCCTTCTAATTACCCCGTGTTTATAGTAGTAAGCTAAGTATATTCGACTTGAAGCAAGAAGTCATCAACTCCTCTCTGGTTTATCAATGTGGAAACTGTGGGTTCCAAATGGTATGCGCGAAGTGGTTATAAATGAACACGATGGGCCCCTCTCTTCACTTGGAAGATTTTATATTTCGCATGCGATGGTTAAATACGTTCTAACTTATCTCAAAAAGAGGGATGTATGTAATACCATAAAGAGTCCCAATTTTTGTATGACTCCACCCTTGGGATTAAAACACGCAGTTGATCGTTCACGGCAAAGAGCCTATGTATATTTGTTATGTCCTTATCCTAGATCTCCTAAAGGCAATACTTCAATACAATTGTTCTTGATCATTTTACGAAATTGGTATTGTTGAAACCTCTCAGTAAAGGGACAACTAAACAGCTAATTGATTTTCTCTGTCACGAAGTCTTCTACCTCTTTAATGTTCCGGCGGTAATACATAGCGACAACGGCGCACATTTCTAGAGCGATGAGTAACGTTTTTGAAAGAATTTGGTGTAACTAATTTCAAAACGGATATCTACTCTCCGCAATCTAAGAGCTTATATTAGAGACAAACATACTCGATGGGATGACCATGTTGAAGAGATTGCAGCTGCGTTAAGAAATGGATTTCACGAAACTATCGATAGTACACCTCACTTTACTTTATTCGGTTACCACAAAATCAATCATGCGAACGATTACAAACTGTCGTCAGTTAGGTGGTTTTTCAGAAGGCGAAATCGCCTTACCACTTCCCATTAAGTTGGCTTTATTTCAAGCACGCTGAGGTCAAAAATAATCTCAAGAAAACCCACGAAAAGAGTTCAAAGCGTTATAATTTACAAACCAGATGTACCATGTTTGAAATTGGCCAAAAGGTGCACGTTCATACACATCCTTTGAGGAGATAGCAAAGCATCAGATAGGTTCTGTGCTAAATCTGGCCTACTAAAATTATTGGGGTGTTTCATTCGAATGATTTTAAGTAAAATAATGCCTTATTGCCTGGACTATTTCATACCGAGGTCACCGTGTCATATATACGGGCTTCGTCATTTATCTTAACATGCTTTATGGTAGTTCAGATAAACCGGTGCTGTAACACATGATGTTGGAGGGTATGTTGACGCATACGGAAATCAAAGGCATACGCTGTCTATGTGTTAACGACGGGCAACAATTATAGTATTGTTATGCTCTTGGGTAAACAATATTTTTGGTTTTCCAATTGGTGCGTACATAAATAAGTTTGCGGGTTTTCCGACGCGTGAACAGGCCACGTATAGCTGTCCATGTGAGAAGCCGGATTTTGTAGATTCAATCCACAAACTTAAAGCGACTGTGCTTGTGCTTTATTAATGGTTATTTAAAATGCGAGTCGCACTGGAAATTGCAATCTTTTAAATTCGAATGGCATATCGGTCAGTATCATTGGTATTCGCGGTAATAAGACATGTTATCCACTGAATTTGCCATTCAATATTGTTGCTTCGATAATGTTGTTCATCAATTTTTTAACTGCACGCTTGGTGCCATTGCATAGTCGTGGCGGAGCAATATTTCGAAGCATAATGATAGATGCACCAATTTTCACTATCAATTCGTGTGGTGGTAATTCTGGCAAATCAAGTGAATTCAGGAATTCGACCGGATAATTGACAACTTCTTGATTCATGTCGCAATCAGCTGACATACATTATAGAATTGTCAGATATTTGATTTTGAATAGCTGTGTTAATAGCATTGACATCATTGTTTTTGGCCACCAATATAATGCACATTCGTTTAGCCATTGGTGATTTTTGTAATTGCAATTAATGTTTGGAAATATGCTTTTAGTCAATTCGTCAATTGTCTGGGTAAAATTACAAAAATATATTTATGGTGCCATCGATTCGCATTTTCCCGTTTCCAAGATCAAAAAGTTGCTTGGCGAACTGAGCACCGGATTCGTCTTGTTGCAGTTGGACACGCATGTTGGTGGTCAATATAATTTTCTGAACATTTTGCCAAAGAACAGATGATTTGAGACACGCGTTTAGTTCGTCGGCTGGTGTTGAACGAGGTATAACTGCTAGAGTATGATGAAATTCACCAGCCAGCAAAATGAGTTCATCTCCGAATGGCTCTGTACTACCTCTTAAATTTTGGAGCGTCCGATTGATTGCTTCCAAAGATTTTTGTGTTGCATTCATCTCATGCTATTAGTTTGCATGTTTGCAAAGCTTTTCCCATTCCTGAATTCGTTTTTGTGTTGCATGTTAATAGCAATTTGAATCCAAAGATTTCGATGAAACCATCCCTAATTAAATGAGCGTTTTGTTGACGATTGATAAACACTTGTCCTCATTCTTGATTAGCGGCTTCGTTATACATTGCCGGTGAGAATTGCATGCTTGCGTTGTTGCTGGCTGTAAGCATTCGATGTACAATATCTTCACTCATTTGATCTTTGTATTTTTCCCAAAAATCTTTCGGATTAGACGGGATGCAAGTTGTCAAAATGATGGAAAATTATGTGCAAATTTGGTGCGGCTAGCAAGTAATTGATGCGTCCGCTAGTGATGTGTCCCAATGTGTATCATTTTCCAGTAATTATAATTTCTGGTATGCTTTACGATAAGTTTGGCATAATTGGGCACCAACTGTTCTCAATTGTTGAAACAATACGGGTCCACGTACATTAACCAACAATAATCGCAAGTATTGCATTGCATCGATTGAAAATAAATTATTGTATCCTTCTACAGCGTTTCTATGTTTGCGTCTTTGAAATTGTTTTGATGTTGCGTTTCATTGAAGTATGTTGGCATCTCTGAGTATGGCAAGGCCCTAGCGATTTTGGTTAATGTGAAGAATGCTGCCAATGTTGTGGCTGGTGGTATATTGGCTCGATGTCGTGCATTCTCTGCAGTGAAATACACACGCTGTTCATTTTCCAGATGAACATTGCCGTTCATGTATTGGAGATGTTGGCGTTCATGTATTGGGAAAGCCAAAACTCGCCAAATTGGCTAATTCCTACTTATATAGCAACCCGTTTGGTTTTTCGTGATTTTATCGTTTGTGTTGGTAAATGCAAAGACAGCCATGTCCAATCCTTTGTTGATATATTTGATCGATTTGAACGAATTACAATATTCCTATTGGAGAGCAATGACGAATACGGTACAACCCAGCGATTATCGATGTCGATGTCGTTGATTCGTGCTTTTATTATTATCGAATGCCCGTCGATAGAGGGGATAACCATCGTGATGGTTTCTCTAAATAATTTGTTTTGAGTATTTTTTTGTGCATTTTCCATCTGCCATGCACGGAGACATTGGATTGATGAGTGCGGATGGACTTTCTGAAGTTATTTGGAAACTCCATATTTTAACCTTTTATATTAATTTTTAAATGTTGTTTTTTTATTTCATTTATTTGATTAAGCTTCACTATTTTATTTGTCAGAAAACAGCTTAAAAATTGCAAAAATTTAATTTTAAATTCAAATTAATTAATTTTAAATTAATAAATATCTTTTTGAGTCCATCAATTTATTTCGACGGATCTATTTAATTGATTGCTGACGCAATTCGTTCCGTACAATGTGTCAGAGAAAACAATATGTTCTTCTATTCACTGAGGCGATTCCATTCCCAAATGCTGACGATTACATCCTTATAGAGATAAATCGTTAATATGGGCTCCATATATTTTAGAATGGAGTTTAGTAACGAACAATCAACTTATTATAAAATACAATTTATTGATAGCTCTGATTATTTTGCAATGCAATGTTGACGTATTTTGCAAAATATTTGTATGGAGCACCAGACCCAGGGACCCGATCCCTTCAAAAAAATTATGAAACCCTGCTCAAATATATAAAATCCCTATCCAATGTTTGAAACCGATTGGATGAATGGTGTGACAACTTATAAGAAGGAGCTTTTGACCTAGAGGATTGACCCCTCGGATTCAAGAATGCCACTAATATCATATAAGCTTTTTCCTTAACTGCTTGCCGTCAAAGAATAAAAAAAAAATTTAATTTTAGATAAATTTGTACCAAGGCTCCTAGACTCCGGGGTTCCAAACTCTTCAAAAATAGCGTAAGGTTGGTTCCGGACACGCAACTTATACACTGTCAAAATTTCAAGACGATCGGTTGGGCGGTTCGCAATATTTGGTAGTGTTTTACATAACTTTGTACCGGGCCCCAAAACAACGGGGTTCAACCTCTTCAAAAATATCGTAAGGTTGCTAGAGTTTTAGATAAATTTGTACCGAGGTCGCTAGACCTTGGGACTCAACCCCTTTAAAAATATCGTAAGGTTGGTTCTTGACATGCAACTTATACACAGAAAAATTTCAAGACGATCGTTTGACCGGTTCGCCGTATTTCGGCCCCAGACTCCGTGGTTGAACAACTTTAAAAATATCGTAAGGTTAGTTGTGTACATGTTCACGGTCAAAATTTCAAGTCGTTCGGTTGAGCGGTTCGCGATATTTGGTGGTGTTTTATATAAATTTGTACCGGGGTCCCCAGACTCCGGGGATCAGCCCCGTTCAAAAATATCGTAAGGTTGGTTCTGGACATGCAACTTATACACGGTCAAAATTTTGAGACAACCGGTTGAGCGGTTCGCGATATTTGATAGTGTTTTCAAAAATATCGTTCTGGACATGCAACTTGTACACGGTCAAAATTTCAAGACGATCGGTTGAGCGGTTTGCGATATTTATTAGTGTGACTCGTGCGCCACCTATTTTAAAAAAATCGTACTATGCTCATGCCCACCCCCTTAACGAGATACACATTGTGTGAAAGTTTCATGTCCATCGGCCGTGTAGTATTTGAGATTTTTGCGAACATACATACTGATATAATTTGACTTTTATATACAGCCTTGGTCAAAAGTATTGAGCACCGTGGATATCTTACATTTTTTTGGGAGTATCAATTTGACATAAATTGAAAGATATTTTATAGGTTCTAATTACTATTTATTTGTATAAAATTAATATTTTGTGGGTCCATCCTTTGCCTTATTTACGGCAGAAATTCTTTTGGGTAGAGTGCTTACAAGTATTTTACATTCTGCAAGACGTATGGCGCTCCATTCTTCAGTTTTAGGTCTTCTATGGGGTTCAGGTCCGAGGACTGGGCAGGACACTCCAGAACCTCAATGCCATTTTCTCGAAACCATGCCATTGTGCGGGCAGATTTATGACATGGCGCGTTATCCTGCTGGAATTTAACGCCATCCATGTTTGTATCACTAAAAAGTGTTAAAAATGAGGACAGCAACGAATATTATAGGACGTTTATGTATTTTGAAGAATTCATGTGGCCCTCACACACGAAGATTTTTCCAACTTCAGAATTAGTCGTGCAGCCCCAGACCATTATGCTGCCTCCGCCGTGTTTTACGGTTGGTACCACACACTCTGGACTAAATGCTTCGCCTACTCGACGCACAAAAAACACACGAGAAACAAGAAAATGTAGAGACTTAAAATATTTGTATCAATGAATTTTATTTTAAAATCATATTATTTAATATTATTAGGGATGGAATAGTTAATTTACTTCAAAGTTTGAGTCGTCTGACCACACGATATTTCACCAATCTTCTTCGGCGAAACTTTGCTATTTTAGGGCCCATTTACACCAAGCCTTATTATTTTTTTCGGAGAGCCATGGTTTCTTCCCGACTTTACAGCCTTTCAAACCAGCTTCTAGAAGCCTTCTGTGAGTGGTGCGAGCAGAGATTGGTTTTTTAATTGCTACTGACAACTCAGTAGCGAGGTCTGAAGAAGTTTTTTTTACTATTTTTTAAAGCTTCTCTCACTAACTTTCGGTCCTCACGGTATGTGGTGATGCGTTTGCATGAGGTTCTGCACCTATTACTGTGCGATCCACTAGCGGAGAATCGCTCTCACGTTGTTCTAAACTTAACTCTTTTTGTTTCGGCATATTGCAGTAATACCACTAAATTTAACAAATTAAAACACCAAAAACGCATTAGATCACTGGATGTGTAAGTAATGAGCGAAAGTAGCAAACTGATGAATAAACACAACATGGAAAACAAATTTTATTGCACCAGATGGTTTTATTGAGTCATTGTTTTTAACCCTTTTTAGATGTCGAAAAACTAATCAATAAATAATATAGGTTGTTTTCTGCTATACTTATCGTGTACACTTGAAATTTATAGGGTGCTCAATACTTTTGGACAAGGCTGTATATACACCCCAATTGTCATAGTCGTTTCATTTCAAGTGGTGTGACTAGAGTCGTGTCACGTCGCTCAAACTTGGTATTGTTGAAATGGATTCAAGTGCCACGACGACAATTAAGAGAAATAAGAAGATAATGCTAGTCACTTCTTCTCACTTCTAAAATTAATCTGACAAGAATGTCATTTTAAGTGACATTTGTCGATTAAAATGACTATTGGCGTAAGAATCGACGTTTTTTGCATACGCTCAAACCATTTATTGAAACACTTTTGCCAGCCCGAAGATGATAGCTCCAAAACATGGTTTTTGAACGCTTGAATCTTCTTCAGGCGGTAAAATTTGTTGTCCACGTCAAGCCCGGCAAGGTGGATGATCCATCAATACGATCGTTTGAGTGCTCAAATACTCGCTTGTTTGATGTGTGAGCTCGCATTATCGTGATGCAAACTTATTCGCCGCTTTGGATTGTTTTTTCTCAATTTGTTGAAAACCTCAGTAAAACCACAGTACCCACATGATCGATTTTTGTGAAGAAGCACGCTACCATTGGCTTACCTACGCTCCGAGCTCACACAACTTTTGTTGGTTTTTATTCGAATTGGAAGACCCAAACAGTCGATTGGCCTTTTCTTTCCGGCTCACACGCATATATTCATGACTCGTCACCTGTCACGATCTTGTATACGTTTTTGACGAATTTTTCAAGCATTGTGCTCTTTTTAGTGCGTCTGTCATAAATGTGCAATCTAATGTGCACATAGCTTCCGCACCTTTAAATGTTCATGTAGGATTGTATCTACGCTGGTGTTACTAATGCCTAGGCATGCCTCAGCATCGATGTTTTCCGGCACAACAGTTGGTTTGGACGACCTTCACCAGGCTCGTCTTACCAATAACATACCAATTATAAACACTAGCCAAGGATGGTGTTTAGTTTTTCACTGGAGTCAGAAACGATAAAGTCAAGTGTTTGTTAGTGGTAACCGAAGGAATAACCTCCACCAAGGTCATCAATCGAGAATCGTGGTTACAAGAGTGTGCATGAAAGTTAACGTATCGTTCTTCAATTCATCTTTAATTATTTTTATAATTTTTTAGTAATTTCTTTCTTTTGTTCTATTTTTATTTTAGATTTTTCATTTTCAATTGTAAAGGAAAAGAATTTGAATTGGACTGTTGAACTGAAACCTTAATGAAATCAAGCATCAATTTATTTAAACGGGTGAGTTATAATACTGTGGGAAAAAAACAGTAAGACTGTTCATAATTTTAAAATTCTTTATTTATTTCTCCAAATCTATTTCGTCCCCCTCAAAGTAATCCCCCCCGGCCTCAATACACTTCTGCCAACGTTTTTTCCAATCCTCGAAACAGTTGTTAAAGTCAATTTCCGGAATAGCCTCCAATGCGCGTAGCGGTTCACGTTTAATGTCTTCAATTGACTGAAAACGGTTTCCTCGGAGCGGTCGTTTGAGTTTGCTGAACAGCCAAACGTCACACGGAGCTAATTGAGGTGAATACGGTGGTTGCGGAACGATATGGGTGGAATTTTTGGCGAAAAAATCGCGTGAAACCAATGCATTATGAGAAGGTGCATTATCGTGGTGCCAAGAGTTGTCGACCCATAATTCCGGCCTCTTTTTACGAATAGCTTCGCGCAAACGACGCATAACATTCAAATAGTATTCCTTGTTAACAGTTTGGCCAGTCGGAAGGAATTCGGAATGCACCACACCTCGATAATCGTAGAAAACTGTCAACATCACCTTGATTTTTGACTTGTTTTGACGCGGTTTTTCGGCTTCTGCTCACCTTTGGCACGATATTCGGCCGATTGATCGTCTGGTTCCGGGTCGTAAGCATAGATCCAAGACTCATCGCCAGTTATAATACGTTTCATGACATCCTGGTAGTCGAAAGCATTGTTTCACAGACGTGAACGCGACACTGTTTTTCCAAAAAATTGAGTGATGCTTTCAAAATGGTTTTCACTGATTCTTCCGATATTTCAACGATGCCAGTAAGGTCTTTGACTGTTAACCAATTCCTTGATTTTATTAACGCGTTGATTATCAGTTGATGTTCATGGCCGTCCTAGACGTGGTTCGTCGTCAACACGTTCTCGACCCTCTTTGAACAATTTGTACCAATCAAAAACACTTACTCGCGCATACAATTATCACCGGAGGCCTTTTGCAACATTCTGAACGTTTCGGTACCACAAAATTGATTCCGCACACAAAATTTAATGGAACTTCTTTGTTGAATAATTTCAATCATTGTAAAAATCGTCGAATGCACTTTTTGTACTTCAGAAAGACCAGCGTATACTAAACACTAATGATTATTTTGATGTGACATTTGGCACAGATGTCACTGACAGTCATACCAACATAGAAAAAAAATATTTCGACGAATGGTTTTCAGCACGGAAATTTAAATTAAATAGTCTTACTACTTTTTGCCCACTAGACCGAGTAATCTTTAATTTCTCATTCGTTTCGCGCTAATTTATTTTCCCACGACATAATCTGTACATAATTACTTTCGATTACGCAACTTTGTACCAATATTTTCATTTTTCGAGACGCTCACTATAACTTCTATTAATCAATTAAAATGTCTGATAATGACGAAGAAAATAAAATTTCCGTTAATGAAGCAGCGACACCAATACCGCAATTTTGGAGGGACCTTCTAGAACTGTGGTTTAAACAACTTGAGTCATTGCTAAAAATCAAACGAATTGCTACTGACGAAAACCGATTCAATTTTGCCATGCTCACCTACCAATGGATGTTATTGCTCCTGTAACCAATATCGTACGCAATCCTCCCGATACGAATAAGTATGAAGCGCTGCGAAACGAAATTATTAAACGTCGATCCATGTCAGAACAGGGAAGAATTGAAAATCTTCTTAAATTCACCGATATGGGTGATTTCACTCCATCAGACTTTTACAGACATCTCGAGGAGAAGGCAGGTTGCTCGACTGCTGTAAATGATCAACTTCTTAAAACCCTTTGGTTAAGTCGACTACCGGATTCTATCAGGTCTATAGTAGCAATACGTCAGTCCGATAAAATTAATGATCTAATAAAATTCGCTGGTCGTATATTCGAAATATACAAACCTAATTACGTTTGCAATGCTTTCGATCATGGATCCACGACACCTCCGAAAGCTAAATTAAATCAATCAGAAATTTCGCAAGCCTACAAAAATCAATTGATCAACTAACAGCTAGGTTCAATCGCGAATTTAACAATCTGGCTCAGTCAAGGCCACGGCCGACTAACAGAACTACTAACCGATCTAAATCGCGTAGTATAATACGAACACGAAGTGATAATTGGGTTTGTTGATACCACAACAATTTCGTAATAGAGCCAGGAAATGTGAAGGTTGTACATATGGCAAACAGTTTAACTCGCAGGCACATCCCAATGCGGGAAACTAAGTCGTCCCTCAGTACAAATGACGAGCGATGGGATGAAAACTAAGTTACGATTTCTCATCGATACTGGCGCGGTGAAATGTCATACAAAAAATTAATTATAAAAATCTTCCGCAAGATTCAGAAATTCGATCTAACGGGTCTAAAATTATCACATACGGAAAAAAGCTGTTGCATGTAGATTGAGGTTTACGTCGTGACTACTGACACCCATTTATTGTAGCTGCAGTTACTAGACCTATAATTGGTGCTGATTTTCTCGTAAAGTTTGGATTGGCGGTTGACTTGAAACTGAGATGGTTACTGGATACTTCCACACAATTATCAGTCAACGCGATAAATGAAACAGTCTTTGACGAGAATACACCTCGATTATTTTCTATTGATGGTCCATATGGTGAACTTCTTCGCCAATGCCCAAGCTTAACACAATAACCTCGTTATGATGTTCCCATGAAGCATAGTGTTGAACATCGCATTGTAACTGAGGGTCATCTTCCATTTTAACGTCCAAGACGGTTAGATAGTGAAAAACACAAAATCGCAAAAACTGAATTCGAGTACATGCTGAGTCTAGGATTATGTCGACTAAGTTCTTCCAGTGCAGCTTCGCCTTTGCCCTTAGTACCGAAACGTGATAGCAACGACTGACGACCTTGCGGGGATTACCGCCGATTAAATGCAATTACGATACCTGACAAGTACCCTCTTTCTCATATACATAATTTATCCCTTAATCTTCAAGGCTGCAACATTTTCACTAAAATTGACCTTGTACGCGTTTATCATCAAATACCAGTCGCGAGAAAATACAGCGCAGATGTTTCAACGTCTAATGGATGAAGTAACAAAGGGTCTCGATTTTGTATATGTTTACATCGATGACATATTGGTGGCCAGCAAAAACGAATCAGAACATAAAAATCATTTAAATATTTTATTTGCACGTTTAGAAAAGTACGGCCTCACAATCAAGCTGTCAAAATGTGAATTCGGAGCAGCTTCCTTAAGCTTCCTTAGCCACGAAATCACCAAAAATGGTGTCAAACCATCTGCGGATCGAATCTTGGCAATTCAATCATTTCCCCAATCAACTTCTATCAGGCAAGTGCAGCGTTTCGTGGGCATGATTAATTATTATCATCGCTTCATCCCTCACTTAGCCGAACATCTAGCTCCAATACACAGTCATTTAAGCAATCTAGGCAACACTCGCTCAGGCTACACTTCTTATTCACCCTACGAATTGTGATCCACTACGTATTAGCATAGATGCTTCTGGAGGTGCTGTGGGCGCTGTATTGGAGCAGTTACATGGTAGAAATTGGAAACCTCTTTCCTTCATCTCCAAAAAGCTTTCACCTCCGCAACAGAAATATGATGCTTTTGACGTCTTGGCCATATATTGCGCCATCAAACACTTTCGTTGTTTCGTCGAAGGTAGAGAATTTTTCATCAATACCGACCATAAACTCGATTACATATCTCAATTTACATCGGATATACGATATGTGAAAGGTGAAAGTAAAGTTGTGGCATATACTTTGTCACGATCAAATGAATCCGAAATATCTACGATCTGCCATACTGCGCTCGATTTAGAAAAACTAACCTCACTGCAAGCAACGGACGACGAGCTGAAAACTCTTTTAGAGTAAAACAAAAACTCTCGTAGTACAATCTCGCACTCGTACCCGATTTTAGATCAGTTATTTCTATTTGGTGCGAAACTTCTACCAGTGCAAAACGCCCCTACATTCCAGATGAAATGCGTCGAAATATGTTCGAGATGCTTCATGAACTTTCTCATCCAGGAGCTCGTGCCACACGAAAACTTATCTCGTCCCAGTATTTTTGGCCTAACATGAATGTAGACACGAGGTACTGGTCCAAACCATGCATCGCTTGCCAGAAGTTAAAAGTTAACCGACATACTCACTCTGAATACTGACTGTTTAATATTCCTTCTGGCAGGTTTGAACATGTACATTTGGACCTAGTAGGACTATTACCTCCGTCAAACGAAAAGGTTCATATTCTTACGATAATCGTAGATATGAGAGCTTCCACCGTAGCGAGAGCATTCCACTTGACAAGAATTGACAAAATTGTTAGGTTGTCACAGAATACGCACGACAACGTATCACCCTCAGGCAAATGGAATGGTAGAACGTTTCCATCGCCATTAAAAGCATCAATATTTGCTAGATCGAACACCATTAATTGGGGTGAAGAACTGCCATTCGTTCTTCTTGGAATTAGAACGTCGATAAAAACTGATCTTGGATGCACTCCTGCTGATCTTGTGTATGGACAGAAGCTAAAGGTCCCGGGAGAACTAATAATACAGTCCAACCCCTCGCAATCGGCCGATCCAACTTCACTGATCGATAAATTACGCGAGTCGTTGCGTAACGTCGTTCCCAAAGATACGCGCAATACCCCTCAGAACAATATTTACATCCCGAAAGAATTAACGGACTGTGACTTTGTTTTCGTTCGAGTGGACAACTTTAAGACAGGATTAACACCACCATACGATGGACCCTTTAAAGTTGAGCGAATATTGCGCAAATATTTCGTTATTGATTACAAGGGTAAGACAGAATCAATTGCCATCGACCGACTAAAACCGGCATACTTGTCATCGAGAAATGCATAAATACGCCATGTCAAATTTAAAGTTTCGGAAATTTTCAATATTTACCAATTTTCATCGGGTGAGTCTGTTTCTGCAGGGTGAGTGATATAGTGTTATTACAAAACACTATATATAGTACCCCATCTGCGCCCTATTATTTATTATATATAAATATACAAAATTCTGTGATCAACATAATTATGTATAAAGACAATAATTTAGTATATAATCATCAATATTACTAGACATTAGACAATTACTAGACAATTATTAGACATTAATTAAAATTTAATTAATACAAAGTTAATAAAAATTGTGTGGTGTGTGGTTTTTACTTTTTCACTGGAGTCAAAAACGATAAAGTCAAGTGTTTGTTAGTGGTAACCGAAGGATAAATATACACTATAACCAACCGTATCGAACGGTACCACTACAGGTGCTTCTGGAAGCACTGTTGTTAAGTTAGCCTCTTTTGAAAATCGTAAAAAATCATCACACGAAAATTTTCACGCGATAATTCCTTTTTTTCACTGAATTCAATTTTTCAGGTAAATAAAAAACAATGTTGCGATGCAAACTGACAGGTGACTTTTGAGAAACATAACCTCCGGAAACATGTTACACTTTTTGACTGACAAACAGATTTGCATCATAAAACACTAGTATTACCATTTTCTAAAAATTTTTACGGCAGCCTATGTATTCGGAAAAGGTATATTGGCACGAGTAATCTTTTTATGTAATGAAATTTTCACAAGATACTACCACCGATGAGTGTGTAATATTTATCTGTATAGTCAAGTGGTCGTACATATTCACATTAACTGATGGTCGAGAATTCTATATAATTGATGTGTTTGTGTGTTTCCTAAATCTTAAACCGCGTAATGGCTCCAAATAATACCGCAACAATATGTTCGTAGACGACGAGGTAACTTTCTCTAACATTTGACGTAACTGAGGTAACTGACGATTTGAGGTAACTTTCTCTAATATGCTTGGATTTGACTAATTTTCTAGTAATAATAAAAGTTTATCCATTTTCCAGCAGCTCTGTTTGCCGCCCTTCTTGGAAAATCTCGTAACAACGTACAATTTCAAACAAAGCGTTCAAAATCCTCAATCTATTTTAGCCACAAACGAAATCCATTTCTATGAAAAGTAGTACGAACATAACTTAAATAGAATAAAACATACAAAGTAAAATAAACCTTTCAAAAGAAGTTATTTTCAATTTACATAACTTTACGGAAATGAAAAATAATTTTTCCCTCACCCCCTCGATTCCTAAATAAAGCACATCTCAAAACATTACCATGACAATTAACGTAAAATTTTTAATTTAAAACACAAAATGGATAAAAAAAAATTCCATTTATTATTAAAAAAAAAACTAATTCTTTGTATATATTAAAAATATTGAAAATTAAATAATTTTCGCGCGAATAATTTAAATATCGACTAATTACAGGTAGTCGCAACATCTAATTTTTAGTACGAGAAATCATTTTTTTCGCCAAATTAAATTTATTAAAATTTTATTTAAAAAAAAAAAAAATACTCGATTCCATCGTCTTTCTAAAATATGAAATTAGAATAAAAATATGTATGAATAAAGAATGTACGGGGAATGGGGAGGGAAAACAAACTTTTCTCATTTCAATTACATCAAACAAAACAAACGCACAAAACACAAAAATCCGGGAAACAGACAAAAAATTATTCAAATTAAATAAAAATCGATTTCAATTTGAGAAAAGCAAAAAAAAAAAAATGTTTTCCTTTATAACTATACTGATTATTATCATATATATTCGTGCCCATCCTCTTTACTAACCTCCTGCTGCTGCTTATCTATTCAGCAAGTTCAGGAGGAAAAGTTTCATAATGAATTCCGACAAACCTAACGAAACAACACAAAAAGTTACAAAAATGGAGTTGGAAAGCAATAAATGGCAAATAAAACACTTATAATCTAGATTTGAGAGATTTTGTTGTTCTTCTTGCCTTGTTTTCATTTTATGCAAATGGTCAGTATATGCGGTGATGGAAGCTTGAAACATGAGGCATTTGCATAATTTATGCTGTAAATGTGATAAAGATTCGTTATACTGTCTATCTATTGTGGAATGATGCTTTAGCATCTTCTCGTATTTTAACAGATGTGATAGCGCTTAATCTTATTCGATTTGAATAACAAGTTTTGCCTTGTTTATCTGGTAAGCAGCTGCTTTATAGACTACGTTTGTCTTTCCGTTTCTATTTAATAACTTTCTGTGACTATTTCATAATAATATATTCTTACATTTTATTGTCGATCAAACTCATTTTGGTACGAAAATGATTTATTTCTATTTATGAAAATGCTTAAGAAAAGTAAGGAAGTTTCACATCCTCACTATTAAGGTAATTCCTTATTCTAGAATAGAACGGCGGTACGCTAGACTTTATTAAATATTTTGAAAATAATATAGGAATGGTGGTATCGGATCTTGTTTTGATTAGTAAAACGCATTTTTTTAACCATCCAACATTAAAGTGTTAGGAGTATTTAAAACTTTAGAAAAAGTTAGTAGAACCAGAATCAAGAAATGATTTATAAACAATTGGAAAATAAATGTTAATTTTAGGCTAATTAAATGCCCTATTAAATTTTTATTGTCCGCTCGTTCTAGAAAAGGCATTAGCCTTTTCCACTTCAAAGCTAGAAGAACTCAAATCTAAAGAGACAACCAGCAGCGTCTTCGATGCCGTACAGTTGTAATATAGATGTTTTATTGTTTTAAAATTCTGATTTATCGAAAATTTGGAATAGGTGAAATATTTAGGAACAAAATTTAAACTTTATTAAAGAGAATATTCTTACATAATTAAGAGAAAACCTCCTGATATACCACATTGTCGGTTACTGTGACCCCATCAGCAGTACTTCCTTGTTTTGCTCCTTCAATAATTTTAATTTTTAAACCAGTAGATTGTGTTGCTCTTGATAGTGCTGTGTAAAGCTGGACATGGATAAAAATAGGTTCAGGAAGATAAATGCCGATTTTTGGAAACCAAACTGATGTTCTGGGATAAGATGTCTTTTCAATCTTTTGAGCAACAGCCTCTCAAACAATTTCGCTAGCGTTGGTAGAAGTGAAATTGACCGGTAAGATTTTCTATCATTCAGTCGCTTGCCCGGTTTCAGAAATCATTACAACTTCTGCTACTTTCCACTGGATTGGCACACATTTTTTCTTGAGGATCGCATTGATTATGTGCAATATTTTACGGATGCCTTTTTCAGGCAGCTGCTTTATTATTTGCCCTGTTATCAGATCGTAACCAGGAGCTTCCTTTGCTTCTTAATTTCTTAGTTTCTTAATTGCTTTTAGTTCTTTCAATGTTACAGGCCTGATATATTTGAAGTCAGATGTTCTGGGCGTATCAGCAGCGTTTTCGTAACTGGTCTGCCAACCTAGAAGTTGAAATGCTTCTTCAAGATATTTAGCAAACAGGTCAGCTTTATATTTCGCACTTCTAGCCCATTTCCCATCGTTTGTTTTGATTAGGGAGATCTGCGTTTGTGGAGAGTTGTCGGTATCTTTAGTTTGAGCTAGAGAACAAAGGTATTTTCCAATTGTTTAATTTTTCACTGCTTTTATGAGTGCCTTAAGTTTGATGCACAATTTGTTTAAGGTGGCTATATCTTGCGGCGCACGCGTAGTCTGCCATTTCTTTCTAGTTTTGTTACTTCTATTGGGTAAACAAAGGAGTTTTCTACCCTGGGTGATAATTTGGGGGTGTATTCCCAAACAGACCATTGTATGACATCAAGGAGCCTGTCTAGTTCCCCTTCTATTTCATTTTTACTTTTGAATGGCACATGTAGTTCTATTTTTTCCTCTACTAGCTGCTCAAACAATTTCCAATTTGTTTTGTTGTTTATGAGCTGTGGTGAATTTGTTTTTTTCTATTACATTTTCACTAACCGTCATAATAAGAGGAGACTGTGAGTATTGGCCAACTGCAAGTAATTCGTTGCCTTTTGGAGAGATTAACCTTGAACTCCAGAAGGTTTTTTTTGTATTAAAGTCACCTCTGATAATGAAGTAACTTCCTAATTTCTGGAACAAGTTAATGTAGTCGTCTTTGTTTTTGGTTATACCGTGGGGACAATATATTACAGATATATTACACGTGTTGTGATAACCAAATTTAACCGTCACGGCGGTTACTTGCATGGATTATTTTTCTATTTTTATTTCTTCAGGATGATTAATATTATCCCTAATAAATATTGCTGACCCTCCTCTTGCCCGTTCTGCTGGATGTGTGATTTAAGAATAGTTATAACTCTGCTAGGTGTAGTGTTAATCCGTGTGAATTCCATATGGCTATTCTTAATGAGTAGTTTCGATGGCTAGATTCTGCCCGGGAATTATGAATTGAACTATTTATTGCCGACATTATTTATTTTTAGCTATTTTAGAACTTGGTATTTACAGCAGATTGAGTCGATCCAGAATTAACTTATTTCGATTATTCTGTTCCTTAAGGCTACTTAAAATTGCTTGGTCAGTGGTTTTGCAATTTTCGATACCGTTTGTGTCATTTTCTTTCGAATTTGAAGAGGCCTGCGCATATGTATAATCCCCTACGCATTTCATTTCTTGTTCGATCCTTGTTTGGGCGACTTAGAGGGGGTTTGCGTGCCTGATCCCTCATTTTCTGTAGCTGCTTGGCAACATAATCGGTAGCTGTCTGGATGTTGCCCATTACAATTTATACATTTTGCTAGTTCTTCTGTAGAAAAAGAAGTTTGCAAGTTTGTGATGGGTGCTTTCCAGCACATTTGACACATCTTGGTTCGCGCGTGCAATATCGTTTCCTATGGTTATAGCCTTGGTGTATGGTTATAGCCTTGTACTGTTGAGTATGCCAGTTATATTGTAAATTTTTTCTATTTGCTCGGATTTATCAAACGTTAGCATGAATAGGGGAAGTCCTCTTTTTGAAACGGATTCTAGTCGGTTCTCTCCGCTACGTCTCCCTTTTTTAATAATGTTCACGGCATCAAGGACTTTAAATCCTTTATTTTCTAGGTCCTCCATTATTGAATTACTTTCACAGGTTGGATGTAGACCTCTTGCCATGACCTTGATGGGACGATCGTTTTTCTTTTCGTACGTGTACCACTGATATTTTTCCATATTCAGCTTCATTGACAATTTTCTGTATGCGTTTGAATTGAAAGTGATAATCTTCCATACATTATTGTTCAGAGCAATGATTTTGTACTCTTGTTCCGAAACATTACTCATTACACTTTGGATTTCTGAATAGTTGGCTGCTCCTACTATAAAAATCGGTGAAGGGGTTCGGGTGATTTTTCTACCTCTGGTGAAGACTAAGCTTTTCTTTTTTTATTTCTCTTGATTTGTTTAGCTTTTCCCTTCTTCAACATCCAGTTAGATTCCTTATTTAACTCGTCCTCGTCTGTTGAGTATTCAGTCTTTTTGTGTTTTGGTTCATTGTATTACAAACTGTATCACTAATACAAAAGAATTGGTTACCACAACCGTTTGTGTTACAATACATTGTTAGAAATGCATTCGATAGACATGCTATAATCATACATTAACGAAGCGGAATTATTAAACAAAACGCATCGATCGTATGATGCACAGCAATATCCACTAATATTTAGGCAGGGAGAGGTTGAATAATCACTTCAATATAACGCAAATATTAAGAGGCAACGTTTTAACCAATTTATAGTGGATATGTACGCAAAAATTGAAGCGTACGCCTTTTCATTCTAATCCATACAATCTTTTCTGCATAACTCCAAGCCAGCCTATAGTACTGCACGTAGAAGATGGATCGGCCCAAGAGTTTTACACGCCGATAGAGGATCGTAGTTGTGTTCCTTTTAATCACAGATCGTAATCTGTTGATAAACATTTCTTTTTGCGTCCTGCCCCGGGATTCGAACTCCGTACCTCCCGACCGGTCGGTGGCAAACCAAGATTCACCAACCGATGAACTTATGCAATATCGGATGGACCGTTACAAAAGCAACAACAAAGCAGTTTGAAGTATTCTTTATTTCACGCACGTTATCCAGCTGTAGTTCACCTCAGTGTGCATTTAGAAAATAGGCAACGTATGTTTAGTTCAGGTCTGACAATGCCCAAGAAAGAGCTGAACAACCACCACACACAACTCTAACTGCTTAGTTTATTTTATGCCAACAAGACGAATTTGCTAAAATTTTATTGTACTCTGAAATCCCAAAGTATTACACTTGGAATATATCCAGGAAAATTTTCCGAAAGAAGAAACAAGTCACCAGAATTCCTGGTTTTAGTGATATATGTGAAACTGCAACAATAAGAAGTCCATCTAAATAATACTGAATGTTATTACTTGAGATTGTTACTGCATACAGTAAGGGACCAACATTTTTTATTCCTCTTAAAACCGTCAATGGAGAATTGTGTGAAACTTTCAGAGAAACTTGCCCGAAGCTTGGCTTACTCGAAAGTGTTTATCATTGGAATTTTACTTTATTGGAGACCGCCATGACGTGTTTACCGTCGTAGCTAATGAATCTGTTTGCTGTTTCATTAACAACATGTAGACCGTCAAATCCATTAGGTTTATGAAACAAATTGTTCAGGATCAGAATCTGAAAAGAAAATCATGGAATAATTTTAATGTTATACAAGTAAACAAAATGAATTGTAATTAAGTTACTTATCTTATATTTGGTTGAGGTTGAATTCCCTTAATTATTTTTTGCATTAGCTATTAAATATATAGCTAAATAATTTAAATTTATTTCCAACATTTGTCTATAATAGGTAAAAAAATTGTAAATTAGTTATTATGAATTTGTTAATTTTACTTACCTAAAGATGTTGATTGAAAGCAGCTGTTCTGTTTACATTTAGAATTGTCATTTGCATTCATGATAATGTAGGAAATTGTTTTATCGGCAGTTGATATTATAAAGTGCGCTCTATGTTTGAATAGTTTAACTAATAATTGTCAGCACAAGTATTCAGCATAGTTATTTGAATTTATATTAACGATTTTTATACGCTGATAAGCTCAAGCTGATGATTTTTACTTTTTTTCTCGTTCACTTACTTTTTGACCGCAGAGCAGCTTCAAGGTTTTCAATAAAAAATTTTTTTGTGAATAAAAAATAAAGAGTATTATATCGAATATCGAACAGTAGTTTTGTTGATTGTTTTTCGTCAAATTTTTATATTGGAATCAGTACACATCCGTTCATTTTTTGGTCCTTCGAGCCGGATCGCTGTTTACGATCCAGAATTGATGAAATACAGACAAAACCACATGGAATGGAAACATCCAGAAAAGAAAAACGCATTGAGTATCAATTTATTTTATATTATTATCAATAAAGTTATACAAACTATATTAAAGTTTTTTTGAGTTCTCAATTACATTTAATCATCTAAATTACATAAACTATAATATTAAAATAGTCGAGCAAATCATTTAGTGAAAAGTTAGTAGTTACATCGTATATTGAGCGAACTTTCCTAAATTGGCGTGAACTATACTTATTTGAGTGCCAGTGAAAATTGAAACATTAACATAGTGCTAAGTTGATATAATTTAATAGAACTATTAGTGAATTCTCGAGCGTTCTTTCTTATTCCCACGTGTTACTGTGTAGTAAATTATAGTGTTCTGTCGATAGTGAAAATTGGTGCATCAGTTATTTTAAGATGGAGGCTCTGAAAGGAAAAAGAACATATGTTAAAGGACAAATTACAAGACTCGAAAATTTTGTTCGTACAATTAAGGACGACATGAGTGTAGATGAATTAACGGTCAGATTAGAGAAAATTAATCAACTATATAAAGATTTCGTTGATATCGAGCATCAAATGATTGAAATTTCGGATGTAGTGCAGACTGATATTGAAACCGTCGATGCTCAGTACTATAGCATCGTTCCTAAATTACAGAGCGCCATACGTAAAAGGAATGTGAGTCCACCCGTGCCAAACTTAGATCAATCACTCAATACGACACAGTCGGCGTCTAGCGATTTTCGTCTACCACGTATTACTATTCCCCCCTTTAATGGGAATTTTAAGGAATGGCAATCGTTTTATGACCTGTTTGGTTCGACGGTGCACGAGAATCCAAACCTGTCGCCTGCCCAAAAATTCCAGCTACTTAAGGGACATTTAAGAGATGAAGCATTAGCACTTATTCGTCATTTTCCAATAAATGATGCTAATTACATTGAGGCATATCAAAAATTGTGTAAAAGGTACGACAAAAAACGATATATTGTTGAGTCGTTTGTGCAAACATTTTTCGATCAACCAATTGTGAATCAAGCGACAGCACAATCTATAGCACGCTTACACGATACGTGCGATGAAGTGATACGTGGTCTTAAGGCGCTTGGTACGGAAGCAGAGAGTCGAGATCCATGGCTCATCTACATAGCTACCCAGAAGATGGATCCCGAAACGAGACAAATGTGGAAATTGGAAACAACGGAGCTGGAATATCCTACAATAGACAATTTATTATCAATCTTAATGAAACGAATGGATTCCTTACAAGGAATCAAGCAAGAAAACCGTGGAAACCGATCACCTACAAAACAACCGCAACACCTAAAGACAATGCACACTGTGCATTTTGCAAACTGTGTATTTTGTGGTAAAGAACACAATTTAACTGATTGTGTCAAATTTTTAGACCTTGAGATTCAACAAAGAAGAGACTATGTAAAAAAAATTCACTATGTTACAATTGTCTAAAAAATAACCATTTGGTATTTCAATGCAAATCGAGGCGAAGATGCAATTTGTGCCAGAAAAAACATCATGACATTTTACATTTAGAAACCTCTGCAAGTAGCTCCGACCAAACTAAGTGTGCCCATGCCAATTTATTAAATAATACAATTCTTCCCACAGTACAATTGGAAGTAGAACGTCATAATGGAGATTGGGAACGGTGTCGTGCGCTTTTGGATTCCGGATCACAAACATCTTTCGTAACCGAGGACTGTTTTCAACGACTCGGCTTAAAAAAGGAAAATGGTCGAATCTGGATTCAAGGACTAAACGATGTTACGTCAGGGATTTCAAAGGGCATTTCGAGCATACGCATTAAATCCAGATTCCAGGATGATAACTATAGGACCACAGCAAAAGTTCTTATAGTACCAAAGATATCATCATATCAACCATCGATGACAGGATTGGGCGATCTACGAAGTTTGGCCAATATAAAACTCGCGGATCCAAATTTCTACAAGAACAGGAGAATAGATATCTTACTAGGCAGTGATGTATTTTTCGAGTTACTATATAATGGCAAGAGGTACATTCCCAATTCCAGGCTAATAGCACACAATACGAGGTTGGGGTGGGTCATAGCAGGAACGCCAATGCAGAGTGACGGTGTCAAAGCATTTCCGGTAAATCTACATACTGATATTGACTCGACTCTTCGAAAATTTTGGGAGCTCGAAGAAATCAAGAACATCATTCCCTACACAGATGAAGAGAAATTTTGTATTGAGCACTATCAAAATACAGTTCAAAGGGGAACAGATGGAAAATATATAGTAAGTTTACCGTTCAAGGCAGGTTTACCCAGTCTGGGTAATTCAAAAATGATGGCAGTAAAACGAATAAATCAGACAGAGAAAAAATTCATTCGCGACTCTGAATTTAAACGGCAATACATCGAATTTATGGATGAATATCGCCAGTTAGGTCATATGGAGATATCAAGAGACATTGGTGGCCAACAGTATTTTTTACCGCATCATGGGGTGATCAAGGAAAGCAGTACGACCACCAAGCTGCGGGTTGTATTTGATGGGTCAGCCAAAACATTGCAAGGAAGCTCACTGAATGACCAGCTGGCAGTCGGACCGCAGGTGCAGTCAAGCTTATTCGAGCTATTGTTAAGATTTCGCACGTACAAAATTATCTTTACGGCCGACATCGAAAAGATGTATAGGCAGATCTGGGTCAACCGAAGAGATAGCGACTACCAAAAAATTGTATGGAGAAAGAAGCCTTCGGAAGAATTGCAGGTGTATAAGCTACTTACTGTCACGTATGGTACGTCATCAGCTCCTTTTTTAGCCACGCAAACGCTAAATCAACTTGCGTTGGATTATAAGGAAGAATATCCAGAAGCCGCAAAAATAGTAGAGCGAGATTTCTATGTCGATGACCTAATGTCGGGGACGAACAGCCTAAAAGATGCTAAAATTATAGTTCAGGGCCTAATCAACATAATGAATAAGGGAGGATTCAATCTTCGGAAGTGGGCATCTAATTGTGAAGAACTCATGAGTATTATTCCTGAAATAAACCAAGAGACCACAGTTTTGGATATTGAAGATGGGTCACAAGCTATTTCGATACTTGGGGTTAGATACTCGACCAAAGAAGATTGTTTCCAATTTAAAGTTAAATTAGACGATCAAAAACTAACCAAACGATATATGTTATCCGAGGCTTCGAAGATTTTCGACCCGATAGGTTGGTTATCGCCAACAATAATTAAAATTAAGATTATCTTCCAGAAATTGTGGCTAATAGGAATCGATTGGGATGAACTCCTACCGGACCCAGTTTATCAAGAGTACGAAGCGATTCGAATCAACTTAAAGCGACTAGAGGACATCAGAATTAATAGGTGGTTGTACACAGAGGGGGAAATAGAATTGCACGGATTTGCGGATGCCTCCGAACTGGCTTACGCGGCAGTAATTTATAGCAGGGTGAAGACCAAAGACGGGTACAAGACCAACATAGTTACTGCAAAAACAAAGGTGGCACCAATTAAATCGATCAGCATTCCACGTCTTGAACTGTGTGCCGCTACATTGCTTACAAAATTATTAATGTCCGTTCTGGAAATATTTAAGAGTAATGTCGTTATAACTTATCGTTTGTGGACAGATTCCACGATTGTGCTCAGCTGGTTATCATCATGTCCAAGGAGGTGGCAGACGTATGTGGCAAATAGAGTGTCAATTATATTGGAGCATACAAACCGAAGTCATTGGAGCCATGTATCATCAAACGACAACCCGGCTGACTGCGCTTCGAGAGGTTTATTTCCGGAGGAGTTGCTGAATCATGAGTTATGGTGGAATGGTCCGTATTGGTTGAAGAAAATCGAAGAGGAGTGGCCAAGTCAACCTAAGCTAAATATGGATCTATCAGAAGCAGCACTGAGGGAACAAAAGATTAATTCAGTTGTGTTGAGCAATACGATTAAAGATGACAGAAATGATTGGGTGTTTAGACTCATTGAACGCTGTTCGAAATTCACGAAAGTAATATTCACCATTACTAGAATTCTGATGCTGTTTAGAAGAAAATCAAAGACCAGAGCAACTGAGAAGTTCGAGCTTTCGAGATTTGAGAACGAGGCCAAGATTGATGCGTTCAATTTTGTAATCCGACGAATCCAATTGAGTAGTTTTCCAGCAGAAATAAACGCGCTCATCAATAACAAACCAATTTGTAAAAATTCAAAATTAACGTCTTTTTTTCCATTTCTAGACAAATCTGGTTTATTACGAGTTGGTGGCAGATTGTCTAACGCGAACGTTACATTTGACCAGAAGCATCCGATTATTATACCAGCAGGGCATCAAGTGACAGTATTAATTATAAGGGACGAACATCTTAGGCAGTTCCATGCAGCCCAAACCATTTTAATATCAAGTCTGAAGCATAAATATCATATACTCAGATGCAAGGATCAAGTTCGAGCAGTCGTTGGGCGATGCGTCAAATGTGTCCGGTTGAAGGCTAAACAACAACATCAACTGATGGGTCAACTACCGCAATGTAGAGTGACATTGCATCGTCCATTCTTGTTCACGGGTGTGGATTATGCAGGGCCTCTGTTTATCAAAGCGTCCAAATTGCGAGGTGCCAAAATAATCAAAGCGTATCTGGCACTTTTTGTATGTATGGCGACCAAGGCGGTACATTTGGAATTAGTCGGTGATATGACCACGGAAGCGTTTTTGGCAGCTCTAAGACGATTTCATGCACGGCGCGGCATTTGCAGTCACATATACAGTGACAATGGGACGAATTTTGTAGGTGCACAAAAGGAACTACAAAGAAATTTAGAAATGGTATCTAAAGATGAGGCAATTATGAGGTACATCACTACAAATAATATCGAATGGCATTTTATTCCTCCAGCTGCTCCTAACTTTGGTGGTTTATGGGAAGCAGCAATTAAATCAACAAAATATTACATGAAGCGGGTACTTGGAGAATCACGGCTTACATATGAAGAAATGTTGACATTACTAGTCGAAATTGAAGCTATCCTTAATTCACGACCACTGTGTGAAATGGCAGCGGATGAATTGGATCCCCTCACACCAGGTCATTTGTTAATCGGGCATCCTCTTAATCTAATACCGGAACCCAATCTGTTACCTTTAAAAGAGAACCGGTTATCACGTTGGCAGCACATTCAAAGGATGATCCAGCATTTTTGGCAGAGATGGCATAAGGAATATATATTGACATTACAGCAACGCCATAAATGGAAGCATCCCACAATGAATCCAAGCATCGGAAATCTGGTGGTAGTGATGGATAATGATGTTCCACCAACAAAATGGCTCATGGGACGTATTATATCGGTGATTCCAGGGCAGGATGGTTTAATCAGAGTCGTCATCATCAAAACAAAACTGGGTGAAATTAAGAGGCCAGTTACAAAAATATGTATTTTACCTGCTGGCTCTGATGAGCCAACCGGCGCGGGATGTTCAGGATCAGAATCTGAAAAGAAAATCATGGAATAATTTTAATGTTATACAAGTAAACAAAATGAATTGTAATTAAGTTACTTATCTTATATTTGGTTGAGGTTGAATTCCCTTAATTATTTTTTGCATTAGCTATTAAATATATAGCTAAATAATTTAAATTTATTTCCAACATTTGTCTATAATAGGTAAAAAAATTGTAAATTAGTTATTATGAATTTGTTAATTTTACTTACCTAAAGATGTTGATTGAAAGCAGCTGTTCTGTTTACATTTAGAATTGTCATTTGCATTCATGATAATGTAGGAAATTGTTTTATCGGCAGTTGATATTATAAAGTGCGCTCTATGTTTGAATAGTTTAACTAATAATTGTCAGCACAAGTATTCAGCATAGTTATTTGAATTTATATTAACGATTTTTATACGCTGATAAGCTCAAGCTGATGATTTTTACTTTTTTTCTCGTTCACTTACTTTTTGACCGCAGAGCAGCTTCAAGGTTTTCAATAAAAAATTTTTTTGTGAATAAAAAATAAAGAGTATTATATCGAATATCGAACAGTAGTTTTGTTGATTGTTTTTCGTCAAATTTTTATATTGGAATCAGTACACATCCGTTCACAAATACAACTTGGCTTAGAAGGTTCAAATCGAAATAAGTCTATTGAACTAAATATAAATGTTCTTAGAGAAAGGAATTATAAGTCTGATCTGTTACAAACATTTATAGAAACTAATAAGCCGCTCCTAGTGGATGACCAAAAATTAGCATACGATGCAATTATGGAAACGATTGACAACAGAAGGGGAGGCATATTTTTTCTTGATGCATCAGTTGGAATAGGAAAAACGTTCCTAATCAATGTAAGTATGTTGTATGTATGTTGCATCCTCTGGAACAGCGAAGTAGACTGTTGGAAGGAGGCAGAACTGCTCATTCAGCGTTCAAGCTACTATTAAATCTTACACATTGTGAAACTCCGATTTATAATATTAGCAAAGGAGTTGGACAGGCAGAAGTACTAAAAACGTGCAAACTTATTGTATGGGATGAGTGCACAATGGCACACAAAAGAGAGGACTCTGCAAGATTTGAGTGGAAATAATATGATGATGGTAGGAGCTTTCGAACTTCTTTGACTTTCGACAAAGTTATACTACGATCAACACCAGCAGATGATCTTAATGCATGTCTTAATTCATCGTATATTTAAAAACATGTTCAGAAACTGGATTTATCAACAAATATGAGGAGCCGTTTGGCTGGAGATTTAAATGCTAATACATTTTCCAAGCAGTGATTGTAACTGGCAGATGAAAAATTCCCATCCGATCCAATTGGTCTGATTTTTTTGCCATCAGATTTCTGTTATAAAGTAATTTCAGTAAATCAACTTGTCGAAACAGTTTTTCCAAATATAAGTCATTGTCTTAGAACCCTCAAGTTTCTCTATGAAGATCAATTTTGTCTGCCAAAAATGAAAGTCTAGATAAAACAAACTTATATGTTCAAAAACAAATTCCGGGCTTGTCTGTAACTTGTAACTAATATGGGCTACCGTACTAACTGGTAAGGCAAATGAGGAAATGTTTTACCATAAATTCCATTAATAACCGCTGACATGCCTTTTGAATTTAAAAGCCTCCAGTTTTCTGTTTGACTTGCGTTTACGATTACTAAATTAATTTGGAAAATCACTGCTTCTCTCATAGACAACTGTACGTTCCATGCTCCAGTGTGGGTTCTCCAAATCATTTATTTACAAAAATATTGTTTACAATCAGGTTTTGTACCTGCTGGTCTTAATTTGAAGGAACCTTCAAAGCAACCTATTTTTGCTTCCAATGGGAATACCAACAACGTTATAATCCAGTAACTTAAATGAGCAAATAAATGTTCAGGAAAATAACGGAAACTTTTGTTGGTATTCTGGTAACCCACAAATCTTCAGTTATATTTCCCCGGGTAACACCGGGTATACCATGTCATGTCTTGCCGGACGGGTTTCGCTACTTTTACGGATGTGTCAAATTAGTAGTTATGGTTTTGTATTTTATGGTAAAGATTTTTGGTAGCATCTTGTTGATGATCGTGTTTCAAATTAAAATTCAATTTAAATTAATTTCTTTTGTTGGCAAATGATGCTTTTATTACTTGATCACTGTACTAATTGTGAAAGCTATTATTTCAGGTCATTTTGGACACCTTGATTGATTCAAAATTGAGAAAATGGTATAAAAATATAAAGTGATCGTGGAATTCCTCAAGTGCCTAAAATTTTCGTATTACCACTAAAATCAATTTGCTTGTGGTACAAAAACTCTTAGTCTCAAAATGTCTAAATTAAATATTGAAATATCGTTAAAATCAATTCCGAATTTAGACGGAAATTCGGATAATTCGTATAAACTTCTTTCCAGTTCTGATGTAGTGAATGACACTTTGGTGAATATTGGAAGTAAGATTTTTTAAATTTGTTAACAACTAAGCTATCAGGTATAGCTTACAACGGAGTAAAATATAAAAGCTGGATTCGGGGAGCGACTTTGAAATCGAATTAAAACGTAAATTTCAATATTCACTGACACGAAAGTGTCATAACTTATCCAAAACATCGAGGCGGAAGGAGCTAATTTTGCAAATATTATCGTAAATTTGAAATCTAAAATAGCTCTTAAAGCTTTTCAAACTTGTTTTATTAGAATTCAGAAATTAGATACTAGTTTCAAATTTAAACGGATGTGTGCTAAGATGTTGCTAAGTTGGTGTTTTAAAAAAAAAGAAAATTATATTAAATAATATTTTAGCAATCGGGAAATTATGTTTGAAGTTCATATTCGGTAGTAAGAATTAAGCGAATTCCAATAAAACAACTTTTTTTCCGGAACATATTCGAAACACAACCTTGCAACATCTCAGTACAGTCGTACATCTAATTTTCGAATTCTAGAAAAACATCTTTCGTAAAGAGCTAAAAGATGTAAACTGGAACTCTAGTCCAAGATATAACGGTATATGCTAGTGAGTAGCGGAATTTTCTCACAGTAGTTTGGAAAGAGTTTTCTGAAGGGCCTGCGTAGAGATTCTTTCCTCACACAACTATAAGGCAGTCAATAGGTCGCGAAGGATATTGTTTCCGAGAGCGCGAAACGTGTTTTGAAAACTCCGATATTCGATGGCGATACTCCGTTCAACGACTTCAAATTTCAAATAGGGTAAAGAATTAGGACGATTATGTATGCAGAACGGAGTGACACATAAAATCAAAAGAAATGCGTTAAACAACGTCGGGATAATCATGTCACGAGCAAGAAAACATAAATCCTAGCGAGATGGACAGAGTCTGGGGAATACGCAAAATTACGTAGCTTAAATAACGAACAAGATCATACAATGCTCAGTATCAAAAAATGGCTTGACCAAACTTGGATTGAACAAGCTCACACTGCGCTCATCCTTAGAAAAATCCTTGATTGTATCTCAAGCGCAAATCTACGCATAATAGTGGTCAGAATAATTTTCAGCAATATTGCTAAAGCTCTACCTAGCCTTCTAGTAAATATAACCTGACATGCGAGTGTTATTACATTTTAAAATAAATGTGCTAACATTGTCTATGCCAAAAACACTTAAATATGAGAATTATAGATTGGGAAGAAACAGCATCGAATAAGATTGGGAAACATTGCTTGGGATAAAGTTTCTTATTTATAGACGGAGTGCTCAACCGAAAGAAACTTTCAAAACTATATTGTTCATATTTGAGGTTTACACTCTTAATAGATTCAGATTTTTATAATATAAAACGGCCCTACATTAAACCAAAGTCTTTGAGACCAAACGTTCAATATAATTTTTTTGCTATTTTTATACCAGGTCTTTGAGCACTTTTCTTCTTGCCGCCGACCAAGGCATTTGTTTATGTTATTGGAAAGTAGTGTTTGGAAAGTAGAAAAATTTTATTCTTTCTAAAAGCTGTATGGCCTTATCTGCTTCAACACATTCCATCTACAAGGGGAGGGGGGGGGGTAGGTAAGCAGCGTTGGTCTAGAAGGTCCATATACCAGACCAAAGGTCAATCTCACCTGCACGTGGGGCTCCCTACTAATGAACTAACGAGGCTCTAACGACCGAGAAACGGCGGGATAACCGACCAAAGAGAACCTAGCAAATGATTTTCTCTTCACTGATCCACTACCAATCGCACTGGTTAGATTGGTAGCTGCTGCAATAATCATTCGTTAAAGCAATGAGTGTACAACGAACGGAATTTATACCCGGAATTTGTTTATTTAACTGCACAGTTGGCCAATCCACTCTCAAACGAGGCAGGCTCGACGATATCTGAGGCCAGCCATTGCAAAATCCATTCATACCAAGCTCAAGAAGCTCTAGATCACCACCTACATAAATGCATCCCGCTACTCAGCAGGAGAACGAAAATGCTGAAAGCAAGGAGAACGTGAACCAAGAAAACCACCACGATGTCGCTAGAGGAAACGCTTATTGCAACTCAATGGGCAGCGATTCAACAGTTTAAAGAAGAAATTGCTATAACCAAAAATGAGAATACTATAGCCTATGAAACAGATGAGGATGAACTGGGGTATGAAGCGAGTTTTATACGAAGGCAAATTAAAGCTAAACGTAAAATAAAATAAGAAAACCATAATCTTCACCCTAGGTGGAACAATCAATACAGAGCGTAACAAAACCCCAACCCCAACAGCCTGATCAGTTATCCACGGACCTAGTGAAGATACATTAGAACATAACACTGCTACCCAAAGAGAAACCACTGCAACCAGTTAATACACACAACGTAATTAACCAAGGAAAAATGCAGGAAAATCAACCAATGCATTGAAACCAAAAATGACAAGAGCTATATTATACCAGCAATCTACTGTTTAACCAGATACAACCCCAAAAAAGAAGACTAAATCAAACTTCTTAAATCGCTTGGTAATAATCTTATTATTGGAGGCGACTTTAACGCGAAAACCATATTCTGGAGATCTAATAGAACTACTCCCAACGGCCGAGAGCTATTTGAAGCAGGAAAGACATTAAAATGTGAGTTTAACTCCTGTATTAAGCCAACCTAATGGGCAAAATAAAATTCATGACCTTCTGGATTTATATAGAAATCAAGAGGTATCTCCGAAAACTACTTAGCAGTCGGAAATGAAGAAAGGCTATCGTCAGACCATTCTACAATTTTAATGACAATACGCGGCACGGTAATAGCGAAAGCAAGCCCTCCAAGACTAATAAATAACAAAACGAACTGGGAGTACTTTCGGCAGCTAGTCGAAGAAAGCATCAATCTACGGGTGCAGATCTCGAACGCTTACAAGATAGAAGAAGAACTTGAAAGCCTCATTGAAAGTATACAAAAGCGGCTTGGGAAAGTGCACCTAATTAGCAAAAAATATTACAGAAAATTATATACGATTCAGTTGAAGTGAGAGAGTTGGTTAACAAAAACAAGAGCTCATATGACTTGGCAGATAACAAGAGCCCCTAAAGACAAACCAATCCTAAACAACTTGTGCTACAAACCTAAACTACTTATAGAGGAGATTAAGAATGAGTCGGTTGCTAGCTTCCTAAGCAACCTAACAGGTAAACCTGACATGGAATATTCGCTGTGGAAAGCCACCAAAGGTTGAACAAGGCTCAAAATACAAGTGCCACCCATAAAAGTGGTTGATGGAACCTGAGTTCGCAGCAAAAAGCAAAAAGCTGATTTGTTTGTCCAACATCTAGAAAATACCTACAAACCATCAACTGGACAAGCGGATAATGAACATTTAACACCTATAAGCAAAATAGTCGCGGTAACTGTGCTACCAGTAACTCTAAAAGAAATCAAACAAAAAGTAAAAAACCTCAAAGATAAAATAAGCCCCTGAATACGACTTGGTAATGGGGCAAACAATAAAAGTCCTACCTGAAAAAGCACTAAAAACACTACAACACATAATCAATGCTATCTTTAGACTAGACTGTTCCCAGACAGTAGGAAGTAGCAGAAATCATAATGATCCAAAGCCTAATAAACTGTATAGGTCTATTTCAACATCAAAGATTTTCGAAAGACTGTTTCTCAGGACACTACAGCCAATTATAGAGAGCAGAAATCTTATATCAACACATCAATTTGGGTTCCGAGAAAGGCACTCAACGATAGAACAGGTACATAGGATCACTGATACAATTGAGGAGGCGCTGGAAAAAAGAAAGTATGTTGAGCAATATTCTTGGACGTAGCCCAAGCCTTTGATAAGGTTTGGCACGGAGGTCTGTAATTTAAACTCCAACGACCGTTATTTCTAGGTGAGACAGAAAGGGGAATACTCAAAATTAAAGAAATTATGGGTAGGGGTTTCACAAGCCAGTGTTCTGGGCCCTGTATTATACCTCCTGTATACAAATGATCTACCAAACATAGTAGAAGCTAGAATAAGAACGTTTGCTGATGACACAGCTGTTATGACCACTGATGCTAGTATTGTTGAGTCCACAAGGAAACTACAAAATTCTATTAATTTAGTGGATGACTGGACAAAAATTGGAGAATAACACTGAACGAATCGAAGTCAACACATATCAACTTTACAAATAGGAAATTAGAATATATTCCGAACGGATGTGACGTTTTCGACAAAATTAAAAAATAACAAAACATGGCGGACTACAACATTTGTCGAAATAACAAAAATTCACATGTATTAGTTAAACAGTTGACAAAAGCAATGCTAGGATTATTTAAAAAATTTGCTATGAAAATCAACTGCTCGTTCATACGCAATTAGTAAACTAGAGACTTCGGCAGTGACAATAACAAAAAATACGCTTTTTTAAGATTAATACGTCGACCCGTTTGTTATTGACACCGAATTTGATCAATTTTTGCAAAATGAAAATAAATTGGATTTAGGCGTTCATTGTGTCGAGAATTGGCCAGCTCACAGATGTTTCTCACAAACATGGGTTGATTTTCATAGCAAACTTAGCAAAATAATCCTAACATTGCTTTTGTCAACTGTTTTACTAATCATGTATATTTTTGTTATTTCGACAAATTTTGTAGTCCGCCATGTTTTGTTATTTTTAATTTTGTCGAAAACTTCACATTCGTTATTCCGATTAGACTGAATTCGCAACAAATTCCATATTCTGATAACGCTAAGTATCTCGGCATGACGCTAGACTCAAAGCTCAGGTGGAAAGCACACGTTAAAAAGAAAAGGCAAGAACTGAATTTAAAATTCAGAAAAATGCACTGGGGCTGCACAAAGAAAACTACAGTTAAGATCATACAAACATTTCAAAACAAAGTACTACGTAGCATTGTGAATGCTCTTGAAGAGAAATAACAATCTCGCGACTAGAGCAGCATGTCAAGGAGGAGCTGCGGAACCTACTGGATCGCACCAAAGAATCGAAGCGCCTAAAGAGAACAAAGCCTTTAGAATTAGTGGTTCCCTGAGTCGCTGAAATCGAAGAACTGGCAGAACTGGGATGACCCGACAGGTTTCATCCCACAAGAATAGACTACTAAACTAATAAAACAATTACTATAGATAATCAATGAGATCAAAATAGGTCCAAATAATCTTAACCATATACTTCTTACTGTTACTTATCTATATCGTTAAAATATTAGCAACAACAAGGGTATACGACATGCAGAGTTTTAATGTTATGCACAATTTAAGAATTTGATCAAACCTACATTCAAATTCCATTCGGATGACACATAATTAAATTTTTTTTTATTTATATGACATCTGTAATTTGCAAATAAAAACAATTTAATTTATGACCGGCCGCAAACCACTGCTGGTATCATGAGTCACAATTTATTGAGGAATTGCATATTATATAAAACTAAGCGAAAAGAAGGTTAAGAATTTAATTTTGTGGTTTATTGGTGTGTGCTTGGTGGTCCTAAAAGCGATCAAAATTCTTTATCTTATTATCCATTTCATGGAACCTATGCTGTTTATTTACATTCCAATAGCATCAACCTCATCTCCTTTTCGCACTCGTACATGAATTTCTTGATATGTTAAAATGCATAAAGGGTTAAATATTAGTGAGAGTTTACAACAAAAATACTAAGAAAGTAACGGGTGTTTTTTTAGGAGGTTTGTTTTTCCGATAGATGTCGTTTTATTTTATGACAGTTGTTTTGACAGCTCAAAGTGGCATTTCTACTCAGTATTGTTTGGCAAATCATTATGAATAGGTTAACTCCAGAACAACGTTTTCAAATCGTGGAAATTTATTTTCAAAATCAGTGTTCAATTAAAAATGTTTATAGAGCACTTCGTGAATTTTATGGTGCACATAATCGTCCGTCAGAGACCACCATAAAGAACGTAATTACCAAATTTCGGTCTACATTCACTCTTTTGGATGCCAAGCCACCGACGATCGTCGCATTTGGAGCAAAGATAATCCACACGCCGTTCTAGAATTACCAATGCATCCTGATAAATGTACTGTTTGGTGCGGTCTATGGGCTGGTGGGATCATCGGTCCATATTTCTTTAAAAATGAGGAAGGACGACGCGTTACCGTGAATGGAAATCGATACAGAACCATGTTAAATGAGTTTTTGTTGTCAAATCTTGAAGATATGGATATGAATGAAATGTGGTTTCAACAAGATGGTGCCACTTGCCATACAGCACGTGAAACAATCGACTTATTGAAAGAAACTTTCAACGACAACATTATTTCGAGAAATGGTCCGGTGAATTGGCCTCCGCGTTCGTGCGATTTGACGCCACTCGATTACTTTTTGTGGGGATACGTGAAGTCATTGGTTTATGTGGATAAACCTCAATCGATTGACGCTTTGGAAACCAATATTCAACGTGTCATTGCTGACATACGCCCTCAAATGCTTGAAAAAGTGCTGGAAAATTGGACCTCCAGAATGACATTTGTGAAAAATAGTCGTGGTAGCCATATGCCAGAAATTGTGTTTAAATGTTAAATGCCAAAAAATTATCTACCAAATAAAAAAAAATTTTGGTCATTTCATAATTTTATATGTGTTTTATTCAAAAAAAAAATCGGCAACCTCTTAAAAAAACACCCTTATAAAGTAATCCCATGTTTACCATTTCGTTGTATTTTTTGTCAAACCAATTTGCGATATGTAGGAAGATAAGTCGGACGTTCCGATAATTCCTGTTGTTAAGGTACTCGTACATATTCCAAATAAGCATTTAAAAGTTGATGAATGAAAACGATGTCTGCAACAGATTCTTGCTTACTGAGTGGCTGCAATTTTTTTTTATCCCTGCAAGCTGTTCTGGTGCTAAGGCTCTCCCAATTTTTTCGCGGTTTGCTTTTTCCGTCATTACTTTTACGCCAGTGTCAGCCAATTCGAGAACGTATGGTTATAGGTCCGATTTTATCACCAATTGCTCATTGCATAGCTCCATGCCAGCCTATACTGGCATGGAAGATGGGTCGGTTCATGAGTTTTGAACTCCGACAGGGGACAGGGGGCCATAGATGTGTTCCATTTCATCATAGATCGTAATCTGTTGATGAAAATTCCCTTTCCATCCTGCCTCTATCGAGATTCGAACCCGGTACCTCCCGATTTAAATGCCAAGGCTTTAACCACTGTGCCATTTGGTCGGTTGGCCGTAAGTTATCAGTTATAAGTAAAACTCTGGCAACAACATCGCTGTTGATGGTAAACTCTCGACGAATGGAATTTGCATTTTTACTCACACCTAGCTATGGAAGTTATTAAAGTCCTTCTGTGACATGTTAACATCGGTGGAACTTGAAATTTGTCGATGGATTTTCATATCGCCTGCATAAATGGAAATTGACGAGTATTTATTCACGAAATCGATATCGTTGATGATAAGACGAAACAAAATTGGTCTAAGGTGACTGCTAAGCGGTACTTTGGAAGTAGCTATAGAAGGAACTGCTATTGATTGCTAAGTTACCGCAACACATAATCCTTCTAACCACACTATCATTATTAATTTGAATAGAGACCATAGATGTTTGGTGCTGTTATTCATGTAACTGAAGTAGTCAGCATCGGGCTCAATATCATTGTTGGAGTAGGTCGCATTAAAAAAATTTGCAAACAAGTCAGTAATGCTTTTGGGATAACCAGAACAATGATCACTGAACTTCATTGTAGAAGGTTACTCGTAATACCGTTGTAATCATTGTGGAGTTCATGAGACAATTTCGAAAATTTATTGTAAACATTTAGATAATTTAAATAATCCGAGTCCAATCTCGTCTATAAGAATTTAGCCCATTTCCCAACTCCCACTTGATTTTTTCGTACAGCATAAGGAACGGACTATTGGAAGCATGTAAAGGTTGCGGAATAAAAATTGGGTGTTTGGGTTTCCAGGTTGTGTATATTATCAAGAATTGGTCTAAAATCGGCTTTGCTAAAATTAAAACTAGGTGAAGCTTCACAGTTAACGTTAACTCTACATTGTGCGCTGGAAAATGCGATTAAGAGGACCAAATTTGTTTCCAAAACTCTGCAATTACTGGTATCAGAAGAGAACACTAAGTCAAGCTAAGCTGCCTGTTAGATTGTTCTTGTCGTTACTGAACTGTATCAAACCAGAATTTGAAAAGTTATCAGTAATCAACGTTTTTGTTAGATCGTGCATTCGCAGCAATATAACACTTCACCTGAAAAGTTCCCGGTATAACAGAAAATACAATTTTTGGGGGAAAATAGATTTTATTCATCAACATAATTTCCTTCTAGGGCGATACAATCAGTTCCACGTCCCTCTAACATTTCGATGCCTTTTTTGTAGAACGATTTATCTTCGTCTTCAAAATCAGATTCAGTTTCGGCAATCACTTCTTCATTGGAGCCTAATATTTTTCCCTGGCGATTTGAGGTCTGCAAAATAGTAATAATCGCTGAGGGCCAAATCTGGTGAATACGGCGGATACGGAAACAATTCTTTGGTGAAAGAGCAATTTTGTATTTTTCATTTGAGGTTGTTTTTTAGTGATTTCTTCCTTCAAATGCGCCCATAACCCGATATAACATTCGCTGTTGATCTTTTTTCTGTTTTCAAGGTAGTCAACGAATATTATACCATGTTCATCCCAAAATACAGACGCCATAACTTTCCAGCCTACTGTTGCGATTTTGGTCGCTTCGGATGAGGTTCACCGGCGTCTCACTATACCGCTGATTGCCGATTTGACTCTTGTGTATAGTGGTTGGTGGATCCATGTTTCATCCATTGTTACATACTGCATAAAAATCCGTTTTATTGCGCTTAAACAGCTCCAAAAAGCACACGGAATCATCGACGCGTTGTCGTTTTTGAACCATTGTGAGCGGTAAACTTAGCATACCAGTCAATGATGGTTGATTTTCCTGGTGTAGCACTGCTTTGCTTGAACGGTATTTAAACGGCTTTAACGGTATTTAAAAAACAGCACTTTCTTCAGTTGATCAAGTATTATGTTGTTCAGATTACTTCTAGCCGCTTTGTAATAGTTGCAATGCTTGTCATAATGTTTTCCATAATTTGGTTATTTTCGGTGCCCATATGTCTGGTTGAACCCAAACCTCGCACTACCTGCGCAAGTGAACTTATTGGCCCTATGTTGCTTGGTTGTTGTTTTTGATTCATCTAATTTGATATTTGGACCCTGCGATTTCCGTGATTTTTCAGTTGATTTCTTGTTTTATCTCTTAATTTCTGTAGTTGTTTAGCAACCTCGTAGCTTCGATAATTAGCCGGATGTTGGTCCTTACAATTTGTACTCTTGGCTAGCACATCTCTACCTATTGTACATGCCTGGGATGATTATCTGCCTGATATTTCTTGCATTGGGGTATGCGTGTTGTGGTTCTCCTCAGTTGTTCGATTTTCACCTACATGGGGAGGATTCCTTTTATTCCATAAATGTTTTGAACATTTTCTTTGTTGTCAAACACTAGCATGAAAAAAGGGAGTTCCATTTTACTGATAATTTGGTGTCCTTCCTGGATTTCTGTTCTCTCTTTTGTAACAATTTTCACATCATCTATAGTATTTTAAGACCTTTATTTTGTAACTCTTCCATTATTTCTTTACTTGAGCAAGTGTGATGCAAACCTCTTGCCATGACTTTTATTGGTCGGGCCTGTTTGTTCTCGTAAGTGAACCACTGATACTTTTTAACATTCAATTTCATAGATAAGGTTCTCTAAGTACCTGAGTCCAGAGTATTAATTTTCCAAACGTCATTGTTCAGCGCTGTTCCCTTATAGTCTCTATCAGTAACCGATTTCATCTTTGACAGAATTTCTGGGTAACTGGTTACATCCACAATATATATTGGTGGGGGTGATTTTTCTTTCGGTTGCACCTAATTTGGTGTAATGTTCTTAGTAGGTTTACCCTCTTTTGGTTGATTGGCTTTGGGTAGAACATATTTTGAATCTGAACTAGATTGTCCCCTGCCATTTAATTGCTCAGCTTCAGGTGACGATTCAGCTTCTCTTTTCTTACTCTTCCTGGATTGTTTTTCCTTCGTTAGGATCCAGTCCGTTTCTCTTTGTAATTCATCTTTGTCACTGGATTAGATGAGTTTGTCTGGTTCAATGCTCCTATATCGCAATCTCCTTTTGAATCCTGATTCATTTTTAGGTTTTCATTTTCTCGCTTTAGATACTCAATTTCTTCAATTGGCTTGGCAAATAATTGCTCCATATGCTCTAGTCTCGCCAAAAGATCCATATTCTTCTTCTCTAGGTCAATAGTTGTTTTACTAGACTGGCATCACTTATTTCGGGTATTGTTTGTCCAGTACATCTAGTTATAACGTTAGAAAAAGCATCGGCTTGGTTGGCTACCGAGTTGTTTCTATTTTTCTTTATCAGTGATCTTTGTAAATTTGATATTCTTTGGAACGGATTTGATTTCCCCTGATAAATCAATAGATGGCCCTTCCCAGAATCCAAATGGCCAGTCTCTACAGATAGTGGATTTCCCAATGTTGAAATTGGTTTACCACCTGTAGTATTATTGTCATTTGTTAGTACCATTGCATAGTTTTGATGCTTCACTACTACTACGAAGGGATTGGGTATCACAACCGTTCGTTTTACAAAACATTGCCCAGAGTACGCCCGTATCCATTTATTTATATATAATTCGTAGAGGCTGTCAATCCAGTACAGTATGTATCATTGTGGTCAAAGATATCTTCCACATTTGAGGAATATGACTAGTTCGCATGATCGCATTAAAAATGTAGGTTATTAGTGTTATGCATTTATCTGGTAATTCCCTCATCTCATTTGTCCAGTAATAAGGTCATATCCTGGAGCCTTTTTCGGGCTAATGCAAGTTTTTATTGTGTTCTTAACTTTCTTAACTTTCTTCCTTCGTGTGGTGAAAACACCGTCTTTAGATGTGCAACGAGAGCATTGGCTTTTTCTTCATCGCATCTCACCCAATTTCCAGTTGGTGGTCTAATCGGTGGATTCGACTTTGTAGGCCTTTTTAGGGTTTTTGTTGCCCTCCACAAAGAATATTCAGTTTTCCCTGTTACCGAGAGTTCACTTAAATAATTCAGGACACATTGGTTTTCTTCTTCCTGCAGTGCAAATTTCAGGGTTTTGAGAGCTCGATTTAATTTGCATTTCAACAATGGTGATTTTGTTTGTTGCCATTGCCGTTAACTTTTTCGCTTTTCCTGGATTATTGACCAGATATTTTGGCTTTTCTGCAGCCACATCAATATCTGCTGGTGTTTTTAGCGGGATATCAAGATTGCAATTTTGTTCGACTAGTCTCTTATATTTGTTTCGATCAGTTCGTTTATTTGTCAGACGTTTCGGTGTTTCTAATTTTAAGACAGTAGTACTCATTGTTACTATTATCGGTGAATGATAAGACGACAGATTATAGAGCAATCGGTGGCCTTAACATACGTACGCGCAATGCCCATGGTTACGCAGAAATTAATTAGATCAGGTACTTTCTTTTTATCCGTGGGCCAGTAAGTAGGATGACCGGTAGATAAAAAATCCAGAAACTGTTTCCCTATAGCTTCATAAAGTTGTTTGTCTTTAGGCGTAGTTAGTCTTGAATCGCATGAGGTATGTTTGGCGTTGCAATCACCCCCCACGAGAAATTTATTACCCAGCTGACCAAAATAATCAATAAACTGCAATTTTTTTATAGCGTGCCATATTACTATTTTGAGGAGAGTCATTTTTGATTTTTAACAACTATTTGCATCAGCGTGTTCATATTCTGCATCATTAGATTTGTAGTTCTCTCCATCATCGCCATGGAGCTTTGCATCATACCAAATAGCGTGTTTAAAACTGATGAGATGTTTCCTTCCTCACTTGCCTCCCCTTTTGAAATGGCACCCTTAAGTACACTTGCGTACGAAACCCCATGATGCACACTACTGTGTCGTATGCCTCAATATTTGACGGCTGAATTTTGGCTTCTTTTATATTATTTTTCTAATGATTTTCACTTTAATTATAGAATGACCGACTACGCATCCTTGAATGAATTTCTCAGCACTGCCGATTGAGATTTTTTACAGCGTGATGCGGATTTGAATGACACGGTGCACAGTGGTATCGAGAGTGGTATCGAGAGAAACGTTCCGCGGGTTATCAATAATAAATCCCGCTTTCGGTAGCCATGGTATAATACCGAGTTGATGCTGCTCGAGAAAAGACGCAACAAGTTTCATTTCCTTTACAGGCTTTATGGCGAAGAATATTATCCCGATTTCGTTAATGCCCGCAATAAATTCAAGACCCTTAATTGGTTCCTTTTCAATAACTACGTAGTGCAAATTGAGCAAGTTTTGACATCCAATCCCAAAAAATTTTGGAACTTCATTAACAGCAAGAAAAAGGTATCTGGTTTTCCGTCGGTCGAATATGTCTTACCAGACCTCCACCGCTAGTCAGCCATCCGACATTTGCAATTTGTTTGCCGAATTCTTTGCATCAGTTTACAAGCCACTTTGGTCAACAGACACCGGTTCTCCTACTACTTCCACCTCTATTGTACTCCTTCATTTAAAACTTACCGAACAGGAGGTTCTCGATCAACTGCTCCTTCTCGACGTTAGCAAGGGAGCGGGTTATGACAGTCTTCCACCGATCCTATTCAAACGTTGTGCCGTAAGTCTGGCCCTTGCAGTTATACCTTCTTGTTTAACGAAAGCCTTCGTCGTGGTATTTTTCCAGGTTCCTGGAAAATATCATGCGTTCATCCAAATTTTAAGGCGGGTAATAGAAGTGGGGTAAGTAATTATCGTGGGATCGCCATTCTCTCTGGCTTACCCAAACTGTTTGAGTCCATGGTTCACAGAGTGTTGCACTTCCATACCAAGAGACTAATTTCTCCTTTTCAGCATGAATTTTGTCCCGGTAGGTCTACTGTGTCTAACTTTTCCTCATTTTGTGGTCGTTTTAAGTTTGCCAATTGCCTGCACTTCGCAGATGACATAAACATTTTTGCCCGGGACTCTAGCGTGTTAGACTGCGAAATGTTACAAGGCGACTTAAACCGCTTTTGCAGCTGGTCAATTAACAACTAACTGACTTTAAACGTGAGTAAATGCAAAACCATTTCTTTCTTCCATATCCGCTCGCCAGTTTTTTATCAATACCAACTGTACAACGAAATCGTTGATCGGGTTGAGTTCATTTCGAGTCTTGGTGTGATCTTTGAATCTGATGCTACATTTACCAGACATGTTAATGCCATTATTTATTTATTTAAACTGCAAGGACTTTCGTGACCCGTTAACGTTGACCTTATTATACGTATGCTTTGTTAGGTCCATTTTGGAGTATGCATCTCCTGTTTGGTCATCCTCCCACCACTGTTATTCTGAGAGGATTGAGAGTACCCAGAAATAGATTATTTTGTTCGCGCTACGACATTTACAATCCAGTCGTGCCGTGGACTACGTTCTTCCGCCTTATCAGAATCGATGCAATCTTTTAAAACTGTTACGTCTAGACAATTGCCGAGACGTAGCTTCCGCGCTGTTTGTACGTGATATCATCAATTGCCCGTGTCGATTGTATCGAGTTACTAGCACGTATCAACGGTAACGAACTACGGTCTTTCTGATCCAATTCCGAAGGTGTCGCGGGTGTTTAAAAAGTTCTACGGAACTTTCGATTATCACTTGTCGAGAAATTCATTCAAGAAAGCTTTATATAATCTTTTGTAGTCGAGCCCATAATTTTTTGTGTTTTTTTTTGTTTACCAATTGTTTTGTTGTGCCGATTGTAGTCACTGGAGGCACCATTTATAAATAAATAAATAAATAATATTTCCTCGTTTAACCCCGGAAATATAAAAATTACCCTCCGTTAACGTGTCTATGGTTCTTGCTAAATCGCGCTTTGATTCTCCCCTGAAATGGTTTTTAATGATATTCCCGCAGCCGTGTATCTTAAAGTACTGAAAGGCTTCAACACCGGTCAGTTCAAGTGGTGGCAAACACTTACTTTATGACAAAGTTTTACTTAGATGGTAATTCACGAAATCCTAGAACTAGTTCTTCAAAACATTGGAGGTCGTTTATAAATTCCAAGGCACATAATTAAAATAATAACAGATATATACTTCAATATTTTTAGCATAGACTTTTTTTTGTCACAGTTTTGAACAAACCGTAGTGCCGTATTTTCAGTATCCGCCTCCATGTTTCGCAACTTTTTTCGAAATTCGATATAAACATAAATAAATATGTTGTAAAGAAATATAAAGTACTGGAAAATTGGGTTGCCAAAAATATATTCGATTTTCCCTTCGTTGTCTGTAGAAACGAATACGTACTTAAGTGGATAGGCGCTTAACTCTGTCGATACATAAACATTTTACGGCTATGAAAAAAACATTTTTATGCTCGAATATAAAATCAACACTAACCTGGTGCTTGTTGTTATTTTGAATTATTTACACTTGCAGGTAAGGCCTTTTTACAATGTTACACGATTATAGAATTTATGGCTTTCATTTTTTTACCTCCTTTCTTCAGTTCTGATGCAAATCGATACAAACAAATTTTATTAGTAAATCCTCGAAGGATTACAAAAACTATATAAGGATATGTACATATTTTACCATGTTCAACGGTCATTTATTCCCAAAATTTACATGAATGTATTCAATCTCAATAAAAATAATCAAATTCAAATTAACTTGGAAATTCAATTTTAAAATTCTAATGAAGAAATCGAAATTGTAAAACGGGAAAAAATGATTTGAATAATGTTTGCAAGTAAAGGGTGTTTTTTTAGAGGTTCACAATTTTAAATTCAAATAGAACAAAGAAAAACATTTTGAATATCAGTGAAACTAGCTTTATTGGATAAATAATTTTATGACATTTATGCTTGAATATGATGGCGTAATCTGGAGGTCCAATTTTCGATCACTCTCGCTAATAACTCCCCGAATATTGTGTTCTAAGTGTTCAATCGTCTCTGGTTTTATCGGCGTAGACAAGTGACTTAACATATCTTCGAGTAAATTAATTGTATCCTCCGCTGTGTGGCATGTGGCACCGTCCTGTTCCAACCACATATCAGTAAGATTTATGCCAGCCAATTGGGGTACAAAAAAAATAGAAATCATGTCTCTATACCGTTCACCGGTGACTGTAACATTCCGCCCATCGTCGTTTTTGAAAACATATGAACCAATGATTCCGCCGGCCTCTAAAGCGCACTAAACAGTGAGTTTCTCTGGATGTAATGATGTTTCGGCAAAGGCTTGGGATTATCTTCACTCCAAATCCGATAATTCGACGCACTGTTTTACGTCTTACTGGATGTGTATTATCATTTAGAGTATATATGTGGTGCGAGAACGATACATAGTTAACCGAATTACTCGCTCTGATGGACGATTATGAGAACCGTAAAGTGATGATGAGTTTGACGAGCAGAACCTTTATTTTGATAAAAACATTCAGCAATCAAACTAATGACAAAACAAATGTCAGCTGTCAAATCGGTTGTCAAACAGTGTTTGACGTCCAACGTAAAGATGTGAACCTCTAAAAAAACACTCGTTATATAAAAGAGATTTGCAGCATATTTTTCTATCCTATAACCCAGTCATGCCAAAAATTTTCTATCGAGGGCGCTTCACATTAAATTCTTGTGCACCGAAAAAGTTAATTCTTATCGATTTAAAGATTCTACTACTACTCTACATATTTGCTAAATAAAATTATAACAGATTTGTATATTTCGGAATAATTTGTGTTGTTGTTTTCAGTCTATGATACAACACAAATGAACAACAAACACAGAAAAGATTAAAGACAAGAAAGATAATAAATTTAAGAATTTTCACTGTGAATTATGCATGAACTGATTGATGATATACGATTATATCTCGAGGAGGATGTGATAAGATAAATATATACGTTAGACAACAAGCTTTTGTAATGATGCTGCTTAAATATTTATTCTTTATAATTGAGTTACTGCTGTTTGTATATGGCAGATGATACTTGCAGAAGCGATAATTTGTAATTATACATGCGTGGCACAAATATTGCGTGTTTTTTTGAAATTGTCTGATAGCAAAAATATAAATTTTGAAACAGCACATCATTTTTTGTATTTGGAACAATCCCAACTGAGTTGATTAATCGATGGTATACAATACGCTAAAATGGCATTTTAGCATGTATAGTGGCTCTTTGATTTCATTATAACACAGCGAAACACATCTCAATCAAAGAACGCTTTTGCGCCATGATATCAGCTGTTTCATTCTTCTCAAACTGAAGATGGAAAATTATCCACTGAACAATAATTTCTCTACCGCCAGATTTAATATTCTCATACTACATCATTACACAGACACAAAATTTTGCTAGACAACCGTGCTATGAACATTTCTGGAAGTACTATAGCGCCACTCTATTATAACCTCTACAATTTAATTTATTCATACGTAGTAAAATAAAGAATAGAAGCCATGAAAATTCTCGATCTCGAAAGTTTTTCAGATTTACGATTCGCTATATCGCCGAAGTATACGGAAAAATGCATTAAAATCCCATTTTAATCAGACAAAACGTGGTTCATTCCAATCTGCAAACAAGTCGCTTAGTTTTTCTTTAAACTGGTCATTTTTCATGAATTCATCTGGAACCCTATTGTGATCATACAGACCGAGTTTTATCCCGATCTGTTCACAAATGGCTGTGTTCTGACGTCCATGAGCCGTGTTCTCCAGATTAAAAACACCTCTAAACTTCTCCGTTCTGACATACAACGATAATATAATCGGGCTAGCTTATGGAACAATACGATTGCCTGCTAACTATATATTAGCGAGGTTAGTTTTGTTCGTTTACGAAATAAGAAAATATGTTCCTATTTATTCATGCGGTCAACTTAACCGCGTGTTCCAGTGATCGGACTCACATTGTGACCAACACTTCCGACGAGTTCATCAAAAATTGAGGTCGAACGTACATTTTGAAATGCAAGCCCGAAGAAAATTTCATCAACATTTACAACGTCATGCTGTTTAAATGCTGGATGGACAACATAAACATTAAACCGCGCGGTAATAATGAAGCAATCGCAATGTACATGGCTAACTAAGTACTGCTGAAAGAATAAGCGGGCAGTGAGTCTTCCGGTTTCCGAGAACCCAATCGAAAGATTTAACAAGAAGTCAGCAACACCTCAGCAAATATTTTCAAGATCTGCATGAAGATTCTGCAACTTTGCACAAATGTCGCTGATTTAGTTCTCTATGCTGTTTGAAATGATATTCATACGAAGGTGATTGTTGACAAAGGCGATTGAGATCAAGATGCATACGACGCACCGGATGCTCCTCAAAATCCCGTTTGCTGCCTTGATGCCGTTTCAGTGCCAGTTTTCAAATGATTAATTCGGCTAACGGATAATCCGACTGGCCTATCCGTCGATGACAACGACGACAAAGAACATGAAGACAACGTCGTTCGATCGAACATAAACGATCAATCGTCACTGACGAGGATGAAAGTTGGTCAGAGAAATCCCTTCAAACACATCACACAAAACATGGAGAAGCAGCTGGACGGATCACTGGAGAATGTTCATCCCTGGCAGTGCTGGAACTGGCAAAATGTTCACTATAAACTGGACCAAGGAGTAGATTCGGTATTGCTACAGTGGATAAAAGGATTATGCAAAGGTTGGTGCGCTTACTGGTGTAGCAGCTAAACAGATTTCTGGCCGCACTCTGCACTCAATGTTCAAATTGCTGGTTCAACACGATGGAAAGCTACTAAGACTACTAAATCTCGCCGGCGTTTACTTGAAACAGTTAGGACTACCATGGTGCAACACCGAGTTTCTTATAGTGGGCAAGATTTCCATTATTTGATACGAGGCGCTCGAACATTTAAACTCCCGTTTGCAACGGCTGAAAGACCGCACTCAACTCTTTGGGCCATAAACAAGGCAGCGCCGTTTTCAACCAATCGAAGAGTTTCAGTACTATCAAATCATATGTGGCGAAGAAGACACGACTTTCACCGACCTCCTGAATGACTTGCGAGTTGTTGAACTAAATGCGAATCATTTCAATATTCTTTTTGTCGCTGCAAACCAAGACCTCTTGAAATTTTAAATACCATTCGAAAGGCAAATGGAGTCGTCACAGATACGTGGCATTACACACGTTTGGAATGACTTAACTTACTACTATCTGACGAAAGTGAGTCACATGTAGCTATGCGTGAGATCACTACCAACAGTAGTTATACATCCACGGTTGCTGAGGACCCCTCATCTACGTAAGAAGAAGTCACCAGTGCTTTTAATTGCTTTAAACGAGACAAGTCACCAGGACTTGACCGCTGAAATAATTCAGCTTGCATGGCCTATCAAAGAGCCCAGCATAGTAAAATTATTTCTAAGTTGTGGAAATTAGGCGAAATGATTTTAATCAGGAAACCTGATGATAAAGATCCACTTTCTTTGAAATCTTACAGACCCATAATGTTGCTATCCGGTAATATGGAGAATCCTAGAAAGGGAACTAGCTTTTCGCATCACACTGCGGGTTGAACAGATCGGATGTTTAAAAATATTGATGCCAACTTTCGAGAAGATTTACTTGAATTTGTTATCTCAGGATTCTTCTATTATTGATTGGAATTTTTTTTAAATGAAGAAGTACCGTTAAATTGTAACTAATGTTATCAATAATCTGATTTGTCGAAAAAGTGACTTATGCCACTTTCAAAATAAACGGCTCAATTAGTACTGTTAAAACAAAAAGTTTATTTGATAACCTTACGAGTACCTACCCGGTTCCCTCCCCCCCTCCCGAGCTACTTTACGAATCAATCCGCAGTAATCAGGGGCATGTATGATATGTTACGAAGCAAATCACCAAAAGTTGTTCTCAAGGGTCCATTAGGTCTGGAATATCGTGTTTAACAGAAACATGATTAATGACCTTGATGAAATTGCATTCACAGATGACAAAGTCATTTTGGTGCAAGACAACTCGAGCCTCGAACTTCAGCGTCAAGGTCAAATCGCAACAAATAGTAACTATAAAACAGTGATGCTGCAGCTAAAAGTCCATTTTAACTCTTATCGACCTACAGCAATATCTTTAAACGGACGAAACATGTAAATTGCCAAGACTGTGAAATATTTGGGAGTTGACCTTGATAAACTAACTGTGTTAACTAACTCTGTTAACTCTTAGAATAAGTCTGTGAAAACGCTAAGAAAATATTCCACTACCTTGCGAGAGTGTCAAGAGAGGGATGGAGACCGGATCACAAAACACTTGTAATAATTTACGAGGGTGTGGCGAAGGCGGTATTCATGTATACCGCGGCTGGCTGGTATGATAGACTAAACTGTCACTAAATCAGATAATTAGGAAGTGCTCAGAATATCTTACTACGAGTAATAAAGGCTTACCAAACAGTGTCTAAAGCTGCGTTTGTGGCTCTGGCCGGCCTACTCCAAGTAGATATTCTAATCAAAAAGTGATGGCACTTGTACCACCTAAAAAGAACTGAACCAAATGAAATAGTTGACTCTGAATGTGTTGCTGACCAAAACCAATATAGAAACAGATCGGAAATAGAGTCAATGGCGATTGACTTGTAATTGCCAAGTAATCGTTGGACTTGGTAAGTTTAAAGCCTAACTACAGAGATTCAAAATAACTGATCAATGTCAATGTATAGTATATGCGGATCTAAAGTAGAATACGTTAAGCACCTAATTTTCTCTTAGTAAAGGTTAAACCTATGTATAAGAATTGATGCAAATTTTTCGCTGTAATGTTGACCACGATTATTAATGAACTATCAAGGACATCAGCAAAGTTGATACCGAGAAGCTCAGCCCAGTAGACATGAGACGTTGCCAAAAATACTCGCCCCTTTTTTCGGTACAAAGGTGATGCTTTCATATAATATCGACACAGCAAAGCTTCGCGAAGACGTGCTAAATGTGAAGAAAACTTTTGTTGAGATCGGCGAACACATCATCGAACCGCGAACAAATGAATTTTTTGCATAATTCTCAGCTGAATTTGCAGGACGACGAATATTTCCTCTAACCCTTTGGTGGTCTGTGATTGAGCACAAAATGCAGGGATCAGCGGTGGACTTTGAAGTCATCAACTTAGGCCCAAAAGCCTTTGTTCCTGGACGATTTTCTTGATTGCGCAAAAGTTTCCGGTAATCAGGTATGCAACACAAAAGCGTTGGCAGGAGCAAACGTTTTCAAACTTTTAATGTTATTTCAATTTTGATTTTGTTGATTACACTAAAAACTTACATCAAATTTATATTGACAATAATTGTCATAAGTAAGCAATTGATTCATTTTAACCTGATGATGGTGTGTGTTATTCAAATTCATAGTCTGAACATGGTTTGTGTGAAGCTGATTAGGAAAATGTAGGTCACATCATAATCCGTAGAGGCACAGTTTAACATGTACGACTACTAACACTGGGTATTATCGGTCTTTCCTTTTTAATTATTTTTACTCAATTTAAAAATAATTAAAAAGGATATCAGCAGATTCCGGTACTTTATAGGATTTATTACTCGAAAGTGCATTTTTTTCAAACATGCGCTACCTAATAAAATTCAAATACTTACTCGCCACTAACCACATTAAAGCCGTTTCTCATTTTACTCACCCAAATCATGACTAGACGACAAAAAAATTCGTTCAAAAATCGATACCTAATTAACACTTCTTGCCTATTTACCTAGTTAACCAAATGTTTTTTGTTTCGTAAATTAGTAACAACTTCCTGCTCCAGTTAAAATATCTCTACATACACAAAAACGTTTTCCATTCTTGGAATGTATTTTTTCTCACTTAACCAATTTTCACCATCCCATATTCCCTTTAAATGGAAATTTTGTTGTTATTATATTGTTGTTTGTGTATTATGTGTAATATCCTTTTTGAATGAAATGGCCAAGTTTTTATATTATTCCATCGTCCTTTTTTGTTTCCAGCACCTGACATAATATACGCACACATATTTTTTTTTTTTTGATCAAGAAAACCTATTTTGAGTTGGGAAAAATCTCTTAAGGATATATAACCTTCTGCCGACTCTTCTTAAATATTTTGGCATAGCCGAAATACACTTTTTTGTGTATGAGCGGTTGTTTTCCTTTCCGTATTATTATGTTGGGTTGACTTTAAGTAGAATTTATGATAAAAAGGAATTCGAATTTAAACCGAAGAAAAGATTTTATTTTTTATTTTTAAATAAAAATAAAATAACAACGAATTGAAATGGTTGTTACAATTGTTACGGTAAATTAAGGAAAGGGCTGGATAAATATTTAATGGTAGATCGTTATGTTGTTACGTAATAAGTACTGTTGTTGTTGCTATTGTTGTTTATATTAAATTTAAAATATAAATATTTCTATGTTTTCTAAGCTTGAATAAAGGTAAGGATGGAAGCTCATTTCTTCAGGTACTGCTTTAATTATTTTTCATGGTTTTATATTTATATAAGCTTATACGGTTGTACGCATAAACGAGTACGAGACCGGTCTGATGTCCTTTAGCTTCTCCCTTTGGCCCTTCTCATGAGTTTCTTCATAAATATACATACTAGTGAAGTTTATCAAAACTAATCCCAAAAATACAACAACAACAAACTTATTGTAATATTTTTTGGTGTAGCTGAACATCCAGGCGAAATAATATTGAGTAATTTAGTGGAGATGTGATTTTTTAACGGACCTTAGGTACATTCCAAAGTCATTCTAAGTATTTTCTAAGCATTTAGCATGAACTTCAGTGATACTGGTGGACTACTGAAACAAAAAGGAGGGTCCCAAACAAGTTTTACGGTTTTCTAATGGGTCTGACAGAGTGTTCCCTGGATCGATTAGGAAGTCATATAACTTGCGTGGGGCACTTTTTTTGTTTCAGTAGTATACCAGTATCAGTGAAATCCATGCTAAATGCTTAGAAAATACTTAGAATGACTTTGGAATGTACCTAAGGCCAATTAAAAAATCACATCTCCTTGAAATTACTCAATATAAATTTGCTTGAATGTAAAATAAATTTCACTAGCATTCATAATTTGCATACAACGGGCGTTTACCCCTGTGGTTGGGGGGGGAGGGGAAGTAAGCCTAGAATTCCACCACCCACTGTCGCAAGAGGCGACTAAAATGGTTGGATCGGTGGGCTGCATCCACACTCATATAACATTTTTCTTTTATCCTTTCTTTGCTTTGTAATTAGTATTCCACCGACCAAACGGCACAGTGGATAACGTTTTGGCGGTTGGGTCGACAGGTACCGGGCTCGCATCCCGATATGTATGCAGGATGGATGCAAAAGACATTTTTCATCATGTGATTACACCACCCCTGGATTGTAGTATCAAAGAAGTCTCCCTCGAGGGAGGAAATTGACACGCGGCTCGATATCTAACAGTATTTTTTTTTTAGTGGAAATGTGATATTTCTGTCAAGTGGTTTATAGAAAATTTATTTTTTCTTACACATCCCCCGAAAGGTTTTTGTGTTAGAGTCGAGTTGTTATTGAAAATTCGTTTCAAAAAACAATTTTGTATGTAATTTTTTCAATTTTTATAATTATTGTTCTGGGCCCCTGAGAACTGGCTTACTTTATCAGGGAGGTTCACTAAGGCCAACCAAATAAATTAGAATTGTGCTTATAATGGTGGTTGAATGGTATAAATTTTTGCTTTGTTTATCATTTTTGATTATTTAGATGGTGAATGGAGCATTGTCAATTGAATAAATTTTTTTTTTCATAAATACAGATTTTGGTGTGAGGAAATCGAATTAATAAATTATTAGTTAAAAGTTTTGACATTTTACTTTAAAACTAGAGCTGCCAATAAATATTTGCAGAATAGCATTCAGGTTATACTTAATTTAACATATTATGTCAATGGTGTAGTGTTCTGCCTCACAATATTTACATTCTTATTTTTCTTACCACTTGTGCTGTGAACTCAGAAAAATGCATATCACCACACTATGAGTGTTTTGTGCAGATACAATTCCTGGTACTTCGTGGTAAAATTCAAGGACTTTGTTTAATATAAAATGCGAAGATGAGAGCATTAGGGCAATTGAAACAACAAAGATATTCATTGAATGAGATGGAATTATAGAATTGCGTACAAACTATATCTAAAGAGGAGATCGTTCAGAGTGTGACGATATAGGGCTTTAAAAAGTAAATTGATGTGATAAGTGAGTGAGTTGATAAACGAAGATCACACGTTAATAATGAAATCTAGTTCAGCAAGAACCTTATCCGAAATTAGCGTACTACCACCATTACATTGCGATATATTTAATCCTCCTAGCAGTTCTTTTTTCTGTAGCGTATTACAGTGGCAGTTCCACTTTGTTGAAAATACAACATGTGGAATAAATAGTTTGCAATATTTCTGAGGTTCTATGCATCCCGAAGTGGCCTGTTCAGCAGCCATTGAGGTTTAAGTTTTTCCAACAACTGCCAACTTAACAGTATATGAACATTTAAAGTTTGCAGATCTCTTTCAGGTACTATTGTTATTGATGAGCCATGCCAGGTAATGGCCGGGTGTGAGAAATTCTAGATCGGTTATGTCAGATAATATTGGGCATAGGGTTATATTTGAGGTTATTTTTTTTGGAAATAACTCTTTTTTATTATTTCTTTTTTAATTACTACATTTTACTGAAATTTAAGGGGTCATCCATCGTTGTAATCCGTAACTTTGATATTTATTACTTGATGGCGCTTTTGTTGTGCGCTAGATAGAGATTAATTTTAGCCAATTTTACCCTAACTCAAAAGGCTTTACTCTTTTGAGCCTTCTAACTAAACCCACGTTATCCAGTAGCTGGATGGCCTCTGTGTTGACATGGTGAAGTAGCCGTTGTTCATGACTTCCAGCAAATTTCATAATTTTGGGTTTGATGGATTCTATGCCCAGGTTTTTGGTGGATGTTGCTACTTCTGATAAACCATGGTACGTTGACGATGTTTCATAGCACTTTATTTTGGAATTGTTGGATAATATCCATGTTGCTCTGCTTGGTTCAACCCCACAGCTGTATACCATAAGTCCAGGCAGGCTTCAATACTTGCTTATAAAGCAGAAGCTTACTAGGGATTGATAGATGAGAGTTTCTTCCCAGTAACCAATACATTTTCTTGTACTTTAATCCCAACTCGTCTCTTTTCTTCTTTACATGAGCTTTCCAGCGATGCTTAGCGTCTAATATCCAGTTGTGTACTTGCTCTATGGCGGTTTGTAATTTCTCTATTGTATCTGAGTTGTTATCATCTACTGCCATGATGGCTGTGTGATCGGAGATGGTGGCTATCGTGTTGTTTTGTGGGGTTGGAACATCTCGGGTGTATAGTAAATACAGAACTGGCCTAAGTACACTTCCTTGTGGAACTCCTGCTCTTATTACCTTAAGCTCAGAATATTCATCTTCTTCGGCTTAAGACTGAAATACCTTTCCGTTATATACGATTCCAGTATTACGCTGTACTGTTTAGGTGGGATTAATTTATGTTTGTAGATTAAACCTTGATGCCAAATCTTCTGAAAGGCCTGCACTACATCAGGGAATACTGCGGAACAAAATTTTTTCGATAGTTGAGTGCTCACTGCGAATACCAAATTGGTGATTCGGAATTACGTTATTTTTTCAATTATTACTTTGACTCTTTTTAATAGTAACTTTTCAAAGAGTTTAGACATTACTGGCAGCAACGATATAGGCCTATATGATGTTATTGGATGTGGCGGTTTTCCTGGTTTGGGAATCATGATAATCCCAGCCACTTTCCAAAGTTTTGGCACATATTTTAACCTGAATACAGCGTTTATGATACTAGTTAACTTTACCGCACTTTTTCGCGGTAGAAGCTTTATTGTTTCTCCGGTAATCAGATCAAACCCTGGTGCTTTCTTTAAGTTTAAATGGTTTTTAATTTCGTTTGTTACTTCAGCACGCGATGGTGGTGTGACATCTTCGAGAATTTGTATTATGTTTTCATTCAACGTTTCTCGTAAGTCGTAATTGCAATTCAAGAGGTTGAAATATATTTTCAAGATGATTAGCAAATCCTTCAGCTTTTTCTTTGTTTTTCTTTGCCCATGTTCCATCCATTTTCTTGATAGTATGAATCGGCATTATTGGCCTTTTCAGAGTTTAGTTGCTTTCCGGAGCAAATAATCCAAATTACTTTCATTCATCAACTTACTTAAGTAGAAATTAACTGACTCATTTTTTAGTTTCTGAATTTCCCTTGTTAATTGTTGAGTAAGATTGTTTAGTCTTTTTTTGTCTTGTGGAGCTCTAGTTTGGTACTTTCCCATGCTGATTGCTGAATATCCGTAATGAACTTTCCTACTTCTTTCTCCAGTTGATCCATAGTTTTTAAAGGAACTTTCAAAAGTATTCTTTGTTCAAGGTGTACTTTGAAACTTTCCCAGTCCGTATGTTTGCTGGTTAGTTCTGGATTATTCCATTTTTGGATGATACACTCGCTTAGGGTTAGGACTATCGGATAATGATCTGATACCGACCAAATGGCACAGTGGTTAAAGCTTTTGCGTTTGGATCGGGAGGTACCGGGCTCGAATCCCGATAGGGGCAGGATACAAAAGGAATTATCATCAACAGAACACATCTATGACCTCCTGTCGGACTGCAAAACTCATGGGCCGATCCATCTTCCATGCCAGTATAGGCTGACATGGAGCTATGCACCGTACGTCCTCGAATTGGCCGACAATGGCGTAAAAGTAAGGATGGAAAAAGCAAACCGCGAGAGAGTCTTGATCCCAGAACATATTGCAGGGATAATAAAAAATAAATAAAAAGTATAAAGAATGATCTGAGTTCATATGTTGGCTTTCTTCGACTTTCATAAAATTATTAGAAATATTTTTAGTTATAAAAAAGTCGATCAGGCCAAGTACTTTTCCTGGGTCAGTATGTTGTTTTTCCTGTTGAAATGGATTCACATCCATTTTCTTTAATGGCAATCATAGTTAATCTCTCCAGTGAGAATTTTTCGCTTTGAAGTCACCACCTTTATGAACCTTTTTCCCAGACGCTTAAAGAACTCTGAGTATTGTTTATTTTCAATAAAATGTCTTGGTGGACAGTACAATCCTGCCACAATAGGAAAGTTGTTGGTTTTTATATAAACCACTGTGGCCCGAATTTCTTCTTTTTGATACTTTGCTTCTTCAAAATGTTGGATATTTTTTTATGATGACTGCACTTCCTCTTCTATAATACGCTTGGTCGTGCGCTCCCAATCAATTAATCAATCAAGGAAAGGAACCCACTTATATGGGATTTTTTTATTTAATTTGCGTTTTTTTGGTTTGAGCCTGTGTTTTGTGTTCCGTTTCTCAACCGCAAAACGAGGCATCTTATATTCTATTGTACGAGCTTTGTGGTCCAAGTAATGGAAATAAAGTAATTTTTGTTAATTGTGTTCATACACTAAAGAATTAAAAATGTCTCCAGCATACAAGTTGGTCACGTTTTTGTTTAGCTCTCGCCGTACAGATGACATATAGAATAAATAATCTTAAGATAAAAATAAAGTAGATGGGTCATAAATTTCATGATTTTGTTGTTGTGTGTATATACTCGTACATGGTGGTTCAGAAACTGTTGTTTTATTACTCATAAAGTTAAACTTACAGCGAAATTTTTAATTTTTCAAGTAGTCTAGATTACACACTGTATAGATAACGAAATACATTCAACAAATATATACTTTCTTTAAGCCGCAAATATAGTAATTCCAACCGAATAATTCATTTAAAAGGGAAAGAACTCGATTTTGAAAATTTAGTCTAGAAGTTAAAATGAGCATTAAAATATATTTAACATTTAGTGTGTTAATTTCAATTTTTCAATTTGTGTTGTGCGGTCAAAACTATGTCGTCGATGGACAAACATACTTTAACAGCCACCCTTTGGTCTTAAATTGGCATCAAGCATATCGTTTTTGTACTAGATTGGGAATGTATCTGGTCGATATACGAACCGAGGAGGAGAACTCCCGAATTAGAAAACATATAAAATATTTCAATGAGCAACGTAATATCAAAACCTTGCCTGACTTCTGGACAAGCGGCACCGATTTAGGGAAAGAGAATGAATTTTTTTGGATGACCACTGGAGAAACATTTTTATTTTCTGATTGGTGCACACCAAATCCAGATAATTGGTTTAACAATACATCGCGAGAAACTGAAAATTGCGTTGGATTATCAAGTGTCCGAGGGTATCAGTGGAACGATATGGGATGTTCAGAAATGCATTATTTTCTATGTCGGGATTCATTTGATGTGCCATATTATAAAACACATAATTGCATCGGTTAAACTTAAAATTTTCGTGTACTAGTGGCTACCATAAAATTAAAAATAAATGAACATGTTGAATTTATGACCACATTTTTCAAATATTTCTTATTTTAACTTTGGACAATATTGAATTGGGCGTTTTTACATGAGACTTAGAGGTATGCATATCACTCAAATTCTACAAAAGAGAGCGTTACGCTAACGCTTTTCGTAAGAGTATCGAGTATGAGTATGAGTATGATTGGTTAAGATTGGCTTAGTTTCTTCTCAATTAGCCATATTCCAGAATTTTTCTAAAAAAATCATTTTAGAATTTCATTTACATCCTTAAACGATTTCATCATAATCAGTTCAGAATAAACCGGTAAATCGCGATCCTGTTAGCCATATTACAGAAATTTTTCAAAATTATTTTACTGTTCATTTCCAGCTAAGTTCCGGCTCAAGTTAATCATATTCCAGAACTTCTTCCAAATATCATTTTATACGATTTTCATACATCAAATACACTTGTTTCTGATCTTTGGGATTTTAGAATGCGATTTACGTTCAATTTTAATCGTCCATTTAATTTACCGATAAAAAAAGCATGCATATCAAGTGTTTCATTTAATTTCTGTGAGTGATATAATGAAAAAATTTTATAATTTAGAAAAAAAAATATTGAACGCCATGCTGCGATTTTAGTAACGTGAATATTTCATATAGATTTACCGAACTAATTGAACACAATTGGTCATATTATAGAACTTCTTCTAAAAATAATTTTAGAATCCCATTTCCACCCAGCATAAAAAATTTCATCTTGATCAGTTACGAAATACGTAGCTTAGTTCCGTTCTATAGTTAACCAAATATTAGAACATATTCTAGAAATCATTTTAGAATGTCGATTCCATCCAGCATAAAAATTTTTTTCATATTCTGTTCAGAAACAACCTAGATCCGTCCCAGATGACATTGTTCCAGAACTTTTCCCAGTCAGCCATAAATTGGAATTTTTTTCCAAAAAATCATTTAACATAACATTGATCCATCCACTGAACGATGGTGTTGATATGCTTCGCGACCTGCAACTGATCCAGTTTCTTCAAAACGTTCAAAAGGTTTGCGAATTCCAGGCTCTATAGGACATCCATGTTGACCAAAATCATGAAGTAATTTACGAACTTTGTGTGTTACAGAACGACCATTTTCGTAGTAAGTTTGGATAACCAAAACGCGTTGTAGTGTTATAAACTGACACATGACTAAAATGGTATAGTTTTGACTTTTCATTTGTCATCAAATTTTCGGGCTGCCACCGCGCAATAAAAAACCTACAAGATTTATAAAAACTATCCCGGCTTAAAATTCAGAAAAGCAACTAAGGACAACCATTGTTGAAGTATGAAGTTTTGGTGCCGAGATTGGAGATGCCGAATTTTGGTGAAATAAAATTGTTTTATCAAAACTCGTCATTTCCGGTAAAATTTAAAAAAATGATCTAAACTAATATTGTTTGAACTACAATCTTTTGGTTTTAATCGTTTTTTACGTAAATGATTTTGAAAGTATTTGCAAAAACTGAAATGGTCCTATGGAAGCTGCCACTTCCGGTGAACCGCTCACTGGGATCTCCCAATTTATGGAAAAAGTTTAAGTATTAAGTTTCATCACGATCGATCCATCCGTTTGGGCCATCCATCCCGGTTCACCAGTTTCAGCCAAAAATCACTGGTATAAAAATCCGCCGATCCGCGATCATTCAATCCGCCTGGGCTGTGGGGCTGATGGCTTCCGCAAAAGCTTTTTCGTGTTTGCAGATGTTTTGAAAAATATATCATTTATGAGAAAAAAGACTTAAAGAATCTAAATTATGTAAATTATATTTACAACAATATGGGTCCAGATCAGTTTTCCAAATTGTAAGCGGAAATGACGATGTTTGACGAGAAGCTGTTTCAGCAAGGATTCGGCATCCGCCATCACATTAAGTGAAACTTCATACTTAAGCTTTTTCAACAAATTGGGAGATCCCTGTGATGTTTGCCTAAATTTGGTTCACGAAGTAAAAGCTTTTTTACGTTTTGCCGATCTCTAAGATTCTAAATTAAATTTACAACAATTCCAAAATCAGTTTTTCAAAATTTAACGATTTTTGACACAAAATGTTTTAATTTCATTTACTTAGTGAAATGAAGAATAATAACCATGAAAAGTGTTGACCTCGAAATTTTTGCAGATTTACTATTCGCTATATAGCCGAAGTCAAAAGAATTATTCGTTAAAAAATCTATGTGTGTGTGTGCATGTGTGCGTGGTTCGGCGCAGATTAAATATCTGGTGGCGCTCTACAGCCTAGACGGATTGCGATTGATCGGGGTGAAACTTTATAATTAAGCTTCTTCAACGAATTGGGAAATCCGAGTGATTTTGGCCGAAATCGGTCCACGGAAATTGAGACATTCTATAGGAGCTGTTTAGTTTTCTAAACTAGTCTTGCTCAGGGCTCAGGGCTAGTTTTCTACAAATATTTTATAAAGTAAATCATTTACTAGAAAAACGATTATGAACTAAAAGCTTCTAAATTAAATATCTCCCAGATCAGTTTTCTAAAATACAAGAGGAAATTATGATTTCTGACAAACAACTGTTGTTCAATAAAAGTTCAGCCCTTGTACAAATACTTAGCTTTTACCATAAATTGGGAGGTCCGAGTGGTTTTGGGTCAAAATTGGTCCCCAGAAGTGGCAGGCAGAGAAGCTTTTTCGAGTTTTGCAAATATTTTGAAAATTATTCCATTTAACAGACAAACAAACTATAAACTAAAAGGTTCTAAATTAAATTTTCAACAATACAGTTTTTTTGTGTAGTAATCATAAATAATTTACGGCCCAGGCGAATCGGCTGATCGGAGTGAAGCTTCACACTAAAGCTTTTTCACAAATTGGGAGATCCCAGTGATTTGTGGCCAAAATCAGTCCACCGGATGTGGCAGCTTCCACAATAGATTTTTCGTTTTTTGCAAATACATATTTTGAAAAGTTTATAACATTTACGAAAAAAAACGTTTAAATCAAAAAGCTGTAGATTAAGTTTGAAACAAGCTCGGTGCTCAATATTTTTTTTAAAATTTTACCTGAAATAAGTAGTTTTGAAAACAACTTTTTTCCACCAAAATTCGGCATCTAAACATTCCAGGCGGATAACTATTTGGAATCAAACGTCATTCTAAAGATTTTTCACAGCTTTAAAAGCTGTGCACCGGAAGTGGTAGCTTCCGTAGGATCTTTTTCAATTTTTTGCAGTGGCGATTAAATTTTCAACAAGGATTGGTTTTGTTGGTTTTCTGCAGGAATAATAATTTTTTATTTTGCAAGACAGTTTTTACCAAAAGTTCGGTAGGTTCAACTTTTCGATTTAGAAATTAATTGTGGTGTATTCGAAATCTATGCACTTTTGTCGTGAAAGACATCGGTTGTTGGCCAGAAAGTGAAAGAAATAACAATATACTTTGTACCTGCATTATCATTTTGAGTGAAGTGTCGTTCTCGGTGAATTGTGGAATATTGTACCGAACCGAGAATTCGTATTTTGTACCATATTTCTGTGTACCATGATGTACCATGTACCATGATTCTGTTTTTTTCTCGGTCCATGATTTAATGATTTTTTCGTTTTTTCGAATAATCGAATATAAATTCCGGATTTAGCCGTGGAATATATTTTAAATGTGTTGATAAATTATAATACAAAGGACAGAAATGAGATTCCAAAGTGCTTTTTGTAAGAAGTTCTGGAATATGTCTAACTGAGACAGAAGCCATTAATTTACCGATTAATTTGTCGATTTTGGATAGAAATGAAATTTTAATAGAATAAGATACCAGATTGTACCTGCTTAAGCTAACACCTGTTTGGACAGCATTTATACTATTTGCATTTAAAACTTTTTGAGGGTATTGAAGAGTACCGGACAAAGAGCTCCTGAAAATTATCAATAGCGTGTTCTCAACCTTTTCATAGTATTTGAGATTAAAACCTGTCATTTTAGAAATTCTAGAGCAAACTATAAACTTCCGATTGATTAAGATGTCTTATGAGTCCCGGTTGATACACAGATAAACCCCAGTTGACCACATCCCAGAAGTTTTTCAAAAAGTCTTTTTTAATTTTCTAATTTTATCATCCTTGGTTGAGAAATGGCTTAGTTCCTTAACTACTATACCCGGAACTTACATTCCAATTCAACTTTCATCATTCAAATAGACCTTTACCAGAAAATAAAAAAAAAATGTGGGAAGCAAACGAGGGATTCTCTAAATGAATATTTAAAAGATTGGGACTTCTGTTGCACAAACATTTCTTAAATTCAACAGGAATATGACAAAAAATTTAAACCATGAGTATCTAATCATTTGACATACTTTCAGCGAATTGTCGTTTTCGGTGAATTGTTGTCACCGGTGAGTTATTGGAATATTGATTTCATAGAACTGGCGTCGTTAACCGTTATCGTTATCGTTAATTAATTAATTAGTTTCCGGTGAATCATAAATATCGATAAGTCCTAGGTTTATAGTCCGTACAGCACGAATTTGATCAAAATTGTTTGGAAATTAACCATTTTGAAATTTTGTGTTGAGCCTTAACACATTATGGATTACTGGTAAATTAATAATCAATAGTAAGATCAGGCCACCCGTAAAATACCACTGCGTATGGTCAACCCAACTTACATATAACGGGTATATTGAAGCCTGATAGAACTTGAAATTGTAAAAAATAACACAAAAAATTAAATTGTATGGGCACCGCGGTTGTTCTTGACGAAACGCATTCTTGACGTCCAATTTTGGGACACTTTTTCGAGCACTACTGGCCGTATGTCACGAACAACACGGACAATGGCTTCCAAGTCGTCAATTGTTGCTGCTTTATCGGCATAAACCACTGACTTCATGTAGCCCCACAGGAAATAATCGAGAGGTGTCAAATCGCACGACCTTGGAGGCCAATTGACAGGTCCATTTCTCGAAATCAACTTATCGCCAAATTTTGATTTTAAAAAGTCGAAAGTCGAGTTTTTAAAATGTCGCGGTCTCCGTATGGCACGTAGCACCATCCTGTTGAAAGCACATCTCGACCGGGTCAATGTCATCCATATTTTAAAAAATATATTAATCGTGGTGCGGTAACAATCTCCATTGGCCGTAATGCGATCCCCGCCCTGGATTTTGTAGAAATAAGGTCCGATGATGCCACCAGCGTGCAAACCGCAACAAAACGGTGCATTTTTCTGGATGTAATGGAGTCTGTAGGTAGGGTCTCTTGTGGATTGTTCTCACTTCGTATGCGGAAATTTTGTTTATTAACAAACCCGTTAAGCCAAAAATGAGCCTCATCGCTGAACACAATTTAAACACGATAAAACAATGGATCATTTACCAACTGCTATAGAGGTCAATCAGCGAAAAACGACGCTCATACTGGTATAGTGGCTTCAATTCCTACACCAGCTAGATCTTATACGTGTAGACCAAGATGTTGTGCAAAATTTTCCAGGTAGTGGGCAGACAGAGCCCCAATTCCTGCGAATTGTGTGTTGATGTTATTGCATCCTCTAGAGAGTATGTGGTACGAAATCTATCCACAGTTCAACGGATGGCTTGTTAAGATGGACGATTATGTGCGCCATAAAAATCACGAAGTCGTCTTTAAGTTGCGCGAATAGACGACTGATTTTCAAAGTAAATTTCAATAATTTCGTAGCGTTGTTCAAGCGTGAGTCTATTCATGATGATTTACCAGAGTATACTGAGATCTGCCAGAGTATATTTTTCATAATAATTTAATTTTTTGTTTTATTTTTTACAATTTCAAGTTCTATCAGGCTTAAAAAACACCCGTTATATGGCCGAATAAAAAATTCATAATATCCATTCACCTATATGAACAAGATTTGCCGAAAATGATTGATACAGTTCTGAGTTGAAAATTGAAAGGGAGAGAGACCGGGGTGAAGAACTTAACAAAAATTGTTATTTTAAAATTTACCCGAGTGTGCATTCAATATTTTAACAGTGTAATTGAACAAAAACTTGAACAGAAATGATTGAAAATCGCATTAAAATAGTTAAAAGTAAACTCATTCAATTTTTTGTGTTGTTCAATATATTTTACGAGCCCGATTATAGATCGCCCCACGCATTTATATTACATACATTAAATAGTTTTAATAGGCTTTCAAAATACAATGTTAATAGTAAAGGCGACGACTCATTCAATTTTTTGTGATAGCACCGGCTTGCTGTTTGTTATCAAGAGCTAATACTAGAGTTTTCCACGCGGTTTCATTATATGCGTTAAATCACCCAACTAATAGGCTTTCAAAATATCATGGTAAGATTTAGGGCTAGTGAGATGCAATATGAATTAACAAGCTTTCAATGGCAAATATTAACTCATTCCATTTTTTGTGTTGACACCGTTGTGTGTTTTGATATACGGGGCTTGTCCTAGAGTTTTCCACGCGGTTTCATTATATACATTAAATCACCCAACGAATAGGCTTTCAAAATATCATGGTAAGATTTAGGGCTAGTGAGATGCAATATGAATTAACAAGCTTTCAATGGCAAATATTAACTCATTCCATTTTTTGTGTTGACACCGTTGTGTGTTTTGATATACGGAGCTAATCCTAGAGTTTCCACGCGGTTTCATTATATACGTTAAATCACCCAACTAATAGGCTTTCAAAATATCATGGTAAGATTTAGGGCTAGTGAGATGCAATATGAATTAACAAGCTTTCAATGGCAAATATTAACTCATTCAATTTTTTGTGTTGACACCGTTGTGTGTTTTGATATACGGGGCTTGTCCTAGAGTTTTCCACGCGGTTTCATTATATACATTAAATCACCCAACGAATAGGCTTTCAAAATATCATGGTAAGATTTAGGGCTAGTGAGATGCAATATGAATTAACAAGCTTTCAATGGCAAATATTAACTCATTCCATTTTTTGTGTTGACACCGTTGTGTGTTTTGATATACGGAGCTAATCCTAGAGTTTTCCACGCGGTTTCATTATATACGTTAAATCACCCAACTAATAGGCTTTCAAAATATCATGGCAAGATTTAGGGCTAGTGAGATGCAATATGAATTAACAAGCTTTCAATGGCAAATCTTAACTCATTCAATTTTTTGTGTTGACACCGTTGTGTGCTTTGATATACTGGGCTAATCCTAGAGTTTTCCACGCGGTTTCATTATATACGTTAAATCACCCAACTAATAGGCTTCCAAAATATCATGGTAAGATTTAGGGCTAGTGAGATGCAATATGAATTAACAAGCTTTCAATGGGAAATCTTAACTCATTCAATTTTTTGTGTTGACACCGTTGTAGGCTTTGATATACGGGGCTTATCCTAGAGTTTCCACGCGGTTTCATTATATACGTTAAATCACCGAACTAATAGGCTTTCAAAATATCATGGTAAGATTTAGGGCTAGTGAGATGCAATATGAATTAACAAGCTTTCAATGGCAAATATTAACTCATTCAATTTTTTGTGTTGACACCGTTGTGTGTTTTGATATACGGGGCTTATCCTAGAGTTTCCACGCGGTTTCATTATATACGTTAAATCACCCAACTAATAGGCTTTCAAAATATCATGGTAAGATTTAGGGCTAGTGAGATGCAATATGAATTAACAAGCTTTCAATGGCAAATATTAACTCATTCAATTTTTTGTGTTGACACCGTTGTAGGCTTTGATATACGGGGCTTATCCTAGAGTTTTCCACGCGGTTTCATTATATACGTTAAATCATCCAACTAATAGGCTTTCAAAATATCATGGTAAAAATTAGGGCTAGTGAGATGCAATATGAATTAACAAGCTTTCAATGGCAAATATTAACTCATTCAATTTTTTGTGTTGACACCGTTGTGTGCTTTGATATACGGAGCTAATCCTAGAGTTTTCCACGCGGTTTCATTATATACGTTAAATCACCCAACTAATAGGCTTCCAAAATATCATGGTAAGATTTAGGGCTAGTGAGATGCAATATGAATTAACAAGCTTTCAATGGGAAATCTTAACTCATTCAATTTTTTGTGTTGACACCGTTGTAGGCTTTGATATACGGGGCTTATCCTAGAGTTTCCACGCGGTTTCATTATATACGTTAAATCACCGAACTAATAGGCTTTCAAAATATCATGGTAAGATTTAGGGCTAGTGAGATGCAATATGAATTAACAAGCTTTCAATGGCAAATATTAACTCATTCAATTTTTTTGTATTGACACCGTTGAGTGCTTTGATATACGGGGCTTATCCTAGAGTTTCCACGCGGTTTCATTATATACGTTAAATCACCCAACTAATAGGCTTTCAAAATATCATGGTAAGATTTAGGGCTAGTGAGATGCAATATGAATTAACAAGCTTTCAATGGCAAATATTAACTCATTCAATTTTTTGTGTTGACACCGTTGTAGGCTTTGATATACGGGGCTTATCCTAGAGTTTTCCACGCGGTTTCATTATATACGTTAAATCATCCAACTAATAGGCTTTCAAAATATCATGGTAAAAATTAGGGCTAGTGAGATGCAATATGAATTAACAAGCTTTCAATGGCAAATATTAACTCATTCAATTTTTTGTGTTGACACCGTTGTAGGCTTTGATATACGGGGCTAATCCTAGAGTTTTGCACGCGGTTTCATTATATACGTTAAATCACCCAACTACTAGGCTTTCAAAATATCATGGTAAAAATTAGGGCTAGTGAGATGCAATATGAATTAACAAGCTTTCAATGGGAAATCTTAACTCATTCAATTTTAAGTGTTGGCACCAGCTTGCTTTTTGTTATAAGGGGCTAATGCTAAAGTTTTGCACGCGGTTTCGTTATATACGTTAAATCATCCAACTACTAGGCTTTCAAAATATCATGGTAAAAATTAGGGCTAGTGAGATGCAATATGAATTAACAAGCTTTCAATGGGAAATCTTAACTCATTCAATTTTTTGTGTTGACACCGTTGTAGGCTTTGATATACGGGGCTTATCCTAGAGTTTCCACGCGGTTTCATTATATACGTTAAATCACCCAACGAATAGGCTTTCAAAATATCATGGTAAGATTTAGGGCTAGTGAGATGCAATATGAATTAACAAGCTTTCAATGGCAAATATTAACTCATTCAATTTTTTGTGTTGACACCGTTGTGTGTTTTGATATACGAGGCTTGTCCTAGAGTTTTCCACGCGGTTTCATTATATACATTAAATCACCCAACGAATAGGCTTTCAAAATATCATGGTAAGATTTAGGGCTAGTGAGATGCAATATGAATTAACAAGCTTTCAATGGCAAATATTAACTCATTCAATTTTTTGTGTTGACACCGTTGTGTGTTTTGATATACGGGGCTTATCCTAGAGTTTCCACGCGGTTTCATTATATACGTTAAATCACCCAACTAATAGGCTTTCAAAATATCATGGTAAGATTTAGGGCTAGTGAGATGCAATATGAATTAACAAGCTTTCAATGGGAAATCTTAACTCATTCAATTTTTTGTGTTGACACCGTTGTAGGCTTTGATATACGGGGCTTATCCTAGAGTTTCCACGCGGTTTCATTATATACGTTAAATCACCGAACTAATAGGCTTTCAAAATATCATGGTAAGATTTAGGGCTAGTGAGATGCAATATGAATTAACAAGCTTTCAATGGCAAATATTAACTCATTCAATTTTTTTGTATTGACACCGTTGAGTGCTTTGATATACGGGGCTTATCCTAGAGTTTCCACGCGGTTTCATTATATACGTTAAATCACCCAACTAATAGGCTTTCAAAATATCATGGTAAGATTTAGGGCTAGTGAGATGCAATATGAATTAACAAGCTTTCAATGGCAAATATTAACTCATTCAATTTTTTGTGTTGACACCGTTGTAGGCTTTGATATACGGGGCTAATCCTAGAGTTTTGCACGCGGTTTCATTATATACGTTAAATCATCCAACTAATAGGCTTTCAAAATATCATGGTAAAAATTAGGGCTAGTGAGATGCAATATGAATTAACAAGCTTTCAATGGGAAATCTTAACTCATTCAATTTTAAGTGTTGGCACCAGCTTGCTTTTTGTTATAAGGGGCTAATGCTAAAGTTTTGCACGCGGTTTCGTTATATACGTTAAATCATCCAACTACTAGGCTTTCAAAATATCATGGTAAAAATTAGGGCTAGTGAGATGCAATATGAATTAACAAGCTTTCAATGGGAAATATTACCTCATTCAATTTTTTGTGTTGACACCGTTGTGTGCTTTGATATACGGAGCTAATCCTAGAGTTTTCCACGCGGTTTCATTATATACGTTAAATCACCCAACTAATAGGCTTTCAAAATATCATGGTAAGATTTAGGGCTAGTGAGATGCAATATGAATTAACAAGCTTTCAATGGGAAATCTTAACTCATTCAATTTTTTGTGTTGACACCGTCATGTGCTTTGATATACGGGGCTTATCCTAGAATTTTCCACGCGGTTTCATTATATACGTTAAATCACCCAACTAATAGGCTTTCAAAATATCATGGCAAGATTTAGGGCTAGTGAGATGCAATATGAATTAACAAGCTTTCAATGGGAAATCTTAACTCATTCAATTTTAAGTGTTGGCACCAGCTTGCTTTTTGTTATAAGGGGCTAATGCTAAAGTTTTGCACGCGGTTTCGTTATATACGTTAAATCATCCAACTACTAGGCTTTCAAAATATCATGGTAAAAATTAGGGCTAGTGAGATGCAATATGAATTAACAAGCTTTCAATGGGAAATATTACCTCATTCAATTTTTTGTGTTGACACCGTTGTGTGCTTTGATATACGGAGCTAATCCTAGAGTTTTCCACGCGGTTTCATTATATACGTTAAATCACCCAACTAATAGGCTTTCAAAATATCATGGCAAGATTTAGGGCTAGTGAGATGCAATATGAATTAACAAGCTTTCAATGGCAAATCTTAACTCATTCAATTTTTTGTGTTGACACCGTTGTGTGCTTTGATATACGGGGCTTATCCTAGAATGTTCTAAGCGGTTTCATTATATACGTTAAATCACCCAACTAATAGGCTTTCAAAATATCATGGTAAGATTTAGGGCTAGTGAGATGCAATATGAATTAACAAGCTTTCAATTGCAAATATTAACTCATTCAATTTTTTGTGTTGACACCGTTGTGTGCTTTGATATATGGGGCTAATCCTAGAGTTTTCCACGCGGTTTCATTATATACGTTAAATCACCCAACTAATAGGCTTTCAAAATATCGTGGTAAGATTTAGGGCTAGTGAGATGCAATATGAATTAACAAGCTTTCAATGTCAAATATTAACTCATTCAATTTTTTGTGTTGACACCGTTGTGTGTTTTGATATACGGGGCTTATCCTAGAGTTTTCCACGCGGTTTTATTATATACGTGATTATATCACCATGATATTTTGAAAGCCTATTATTAGTTGGGTGGTTTAACGTATATATTGAAACCGCGTGGAAAACTCTAGGATTAGCTCCTTATAACAAACAGCAAGCCGTTGCCAACACTAAAAATTCAATGGGTCGTCGCCCTTACTCTTAACATTGTATTTTGAAAGCCTATTAGGTAAACTATTTAATGTACGTAATATAAATGCGTGGGACGATCTATAATCGGGCTCGTAAAATATATTGAACAACACAAAAAATTGAATGAGTTTACTTTTAACTATTTTGAAGCGATTTTCAATCATTTATGTTCAATTTTTTGTTGAATTACACTGTTAAAATATTGAATGCACACTCGCGTAAATTTTAAAATAACAAATTTTGTTAAGTTTTTCACACCGATGGCTTAGAGGGGAAAAGGGAGCAGTAGTATAGACTAACTCTGGCTAATCGAATACTATCAGAGGTTTAGAGGATTTGCGTAATTGGCCAACTAATATTGTTATTTTTGAACTTGTGTTACATTTTTTGTCGTCATGAACTCGATTATTGAAAAATGAACGAACCACATTGAACCAATGACCTCATTTTCGTAAAGGTTGGAAGAAGCGTATAGAGAATTTACTTGAAATTTTGAAACGTTTATCTATTGATAAGAAGTATAATCTCCCTCGGTTTAAAATTTACTGCAGTAGGTCCAAAGCTAGTTCCAAAGCTAATTTATGGATTTTAGGAGTGGCAGTTTGTTGTCGTTTTATAAAATATTTGAACAGAGATTTACTTACTTGCTGCTGACGCTACATATATAATGAAGGAATTTGGCCGCCTTCGGAACTGAGAATACTTAGGCTTATTTGTGACATTAATATTTTTCGGGTAACTCACAAACATGTAGACTCAATAAGATACAGTGCAAATTAGGTTGCCGTTTCTAAAGCAGGGACAAGCCAAGGTATTTATTTTAAATTTTGCACCATTTTTTATCAATTGACAGGCTTGTTTTTGGCAGTTTTGAAGTTTGCAAATATTAATTTTGATTTAAACAGTAACAAATTGTCGTACTTGGGTGGAACGTACAAGTATAGTATGTAGGTATATTCGTTCTACAATATTTATTTGAATAAGAATAATTTGTCTAAGCAAATAAATGTTTTAATAAATAAACAATCTCATATTATATCAAAAACAAATTTAACAAGGAAATCAATCATTTTCCACTTTCTAAATTGTAAAAAATCGAACGAATTACCCAAACACAATATTTTCACTTTGTGTACCTTTACTTGAATTTCAAATCAATAATAAACCAAACGTAAGATAATTTCAATTATAAATGTAAATATCGAAAAAATATCGAAAGCAAATCAAAATTTGAATATCGTTTCCTGAAGGGATCATAATTCTTTCTCTTCTTGTTCGATTTTAATTTAAATTTCCAAATTGTTGTAAACAAATTATTTGTATTCAAGCTAACCTACTTATCAGATTAATACTCACATAGATCAATCGAAAAATTACTTATAATTGGAAATTTGTTAGCCGGGCAACGTTATTGCTTGAAAATTTGAGAAACATATACAACGTCGCTACATCACATACTTGGTTAGTTCCTGGACCGTGATGGGTGCAAAGCACTCTCGAAACGCATCGACAAATATGTACTTTGTGCGATGAGGTTTATTTTTATCTGTGAATCGTACAGAAAAATTGGGACAGAGATGGCCTCGTAGAGCTGATAGTCCTATGATTGCACCAATGGTATTTCGTTACTTTCGTCCTTATTGTCATTAGACGATACAAGTTGTGTAACTCTAAGAGCCTATGCTTTGGAATAGGGCAGTTGGAACGTTGTTTTGAACCTGTAAATACTTCCACTATTCCCCCTCTCAATTGCAGGGCTAGACGAATAACAGTTAATGCTTTATTTTGATGGATTTGGTATTCATTGAGGCTGCTAACCTGACTCACTGTTGTTGTGCCTCCATTTGTTGTTTCATTGGGAGGTAATGTTGTTACTGTGTTTGACCAGTAACAACGTGTTGTCATGAATCGAAGTTTGATTTTCCAGCAATTTTAGAGTGTATGCTTCACTTGCCTTAATCTGGTCGAACTGATGTTCGTACTGTTCTGCTCTCTTTGTGAGAATATCCCGAACATGTCTCCCATTATGTGGCCCATTGTGTCGCCTCCACGTCTCGTCCTATGTTGTCCACGTCTCGTCCTTAAGCCCTTCTCTACATTAATATTCCTTGACAATAACTAAACAAGTTGTAACGAATTACCAGATCATATTTAGTCGAAAGAAGTTCTACTTTGGCAATATTGCCAAAGTATGCCGGAGTTATTCCGTGTAGTGACGGTAAAGAATAGATGGCTTTCGATCAACTTTGATTCTTCAGACCATCAACGTCTGGTGAATTACTTAGATTTGTACTTGAGGCTTGTTCCGACTTTCGACTGGGTTGTTCCCTTCTCGTTTTTGTTCTTATTGAGTTTCATCTTCGTTCAGTGGGTCTTGGCTGGGTGAAAGTGCTAACTTGCTTCTACATCTTTTAACATGCAGATTGTCCACAATTTTGAGCGTTACTACCCTGATCTGTCCATCGCCAGTGGTGTTCAGTTCTACAATTCGGCCGAGGTTCCATCTCATTGATGGTTGTAGTTCGTCTCGAAACAGGACGATGTTTTCTAATTTCAGTTTTGTCCGTGGCTATTTCCACTTGAGACATTCCTCCAGACGATGTAAATAATCTGATATCCACTTTTTAGTTCCATTATCACTAACTGCCACTTTTGTCCCACAAAATTAGTCCCATTGTCACTAACGTGGTGAATGGCCCTTTAGACGTAGGTTGACGCGATGTTTTCCTCCATCCGATGTGAACCATCCACCAACTCGAATTATGTTTTCTTTGTCGAGGAATGGGTTGAGCGAAATAGTTCTGATGCGTTTATTGATTAGTTAATTGTTTCAATAGCGAATATACTTCTGCAAATTCCACCGGTTGAACCGCTGCCGTGACAAGGCTCAGCCCCAATCTTGCTGGTCGATTAGTCCTTTTCGTTTACTTCGCCATATTGTTGGTTGCTTATTGATTAGGTTCTTAATTGGAGACTGGATTCACATCTAGGCCAGCGTAATCATCGAATCTTACGATAAGGTTCTTGTACTTATGTCAAGCTCCAGGCTCATTGTTGCCTGTTGAACTGCCGACAGTATCGCGCTGTATAACTCGAGTCGAGGGATCGTAGTTTTGATTTTACCGGTGCTACCCTGGTTTTCGCAGTAAAAAGACAACCACGTAAGCGTGCTCGGACGCACTACAGAATCCTTGCAGTTCAAACGTACAGTTATCTCCCGAGTAGTTAATGTTCGTTACGTTAATTTGCCGAGCGGCATTCAGCTGGAGTTTGAGCGATCCTAGCGTTTAGCAGTTTATGCTGTTAGCTCTTCGTCCTAGTCCAGATCAGGACTCCATAGCCTTTGATACATTATTTTATAACCAATGGTGGTTGGTGGTGGTGCCAGCCATCCCAAAGGTTCAACGATTTTTGACATTTCTGACAAAAATTGATGTTTCGTTATTTTCTTGTCCTTGGGTGGTACGTACTTTTAATACGAAGCAGTCGGCTGACGGATTGTAGCCTATCACTATGGTTTGAGCTGTGATTTCACTTGTACGTAGTGAAAACGTCGTCGACATAGAAGTTGTGCTTCATAAAATCCGTTGATATTTCTGATGTTCCTCTTGTACCAGTATTTGACGGTACATCTTTTTGATGTCTGCAGAGAACACTATCTGATGTTTTCTCCATCTAAAAAGGACTACCCATAGATAATTTTGTAATGGAGGGCCGATAAATAAGGTTTCACCACTGCATGATGGGGTAGATAAAATTTCCCTCAGCTGCGGTCAACCTGGTCCATGTGACCCATCTGGATGTACATGAAGTTTACATATAGTGATCTCGATTTTGGTTTTTTACCGAATTTCACTCCAGGTGTAGAAACTGTTGTAGTGCTCGCTATCGATAACTTCCGAGCAGATCCAATTGGCTTTCTTTGAATGGTAATTGTACTCTATAGCGGCCATCTTTATCTCGCTTGGTGGATTATTAGAAGAGTATTTCGCATGAAGAGTCTTCTACTAACCAGTTCTTGTTGTCTTTCGGAATCTCTTTTAACTCACAGAATTTCTCCATGGTCTGATGTAGGATTATGGTTTGTGATGGGTCCGAGATTATCCATTCCAAACTGGTGTGTATAGTGCTTGGACTGCCTCTAATTATTAGGTTCCCGATGAAGTCACTATAAACGTACGCACGTAACATCAGGTTATTTGGCGCACAAATATCAAATGGCCTCTCTCTATTCTATTTTGGGCCGATTATGATGGCATTTCTTGTGCGGTAGAAATGTGATTTCAAAATTCACTAACTTAATAGCACAAAAGTTAAATTACATGCAAATGTAATTGTTTACGGTTTTTACGATTGTCAGTAACGTAAGTTCTCCAGTGATTGTTTTTATATAGACACAAGCTGCTTATGCCTGCTCTGCTGCGATACTAAATCCATGAACTTCGTTGAGTTATTCACATATCCATCCAGGGATTTTTACCGTGTGAGTCACGCCAGAAATCCCATTTAGGAAATCCCACGGTTTTCTTATTTTGTCGAGTAGAATTTGATTGTGCAATTTTGTGCGCCTAACGATTTCATTAATAGTGGGATTTCCAGAAATAACTCATACAAAATTTTTCGAAAAGGATCTCTTGAAATTAGGGTTGAAATGAGGGTTTCCTACGGGTGGTTCTGGCTGATGGGTAGTAGGCGCAATCATGAAATGTGATCAGTATGTTCAGTACAAGCAGTTTAAGTGATTTCATTAATAAAATGTGCGATTTTCAAAAATCATTCATTAAGTGTATTTCAAAAATTTCAGTTTTAAATTAGGGTTGAATTTTGGGGTTTTTATTCCCAATTCTGGTGAAATGGAGTATGCCACCAGTGAATCCTGGTCTTATCAGCTTATATACTGCTAGTCTAAACATTGTGGCTAGAAAACTACGACTTTTTCTTACATAGTTGATCTACTTTAACAGATTTGCATAACGCATGTAAATGAGCAGATAAAGCCGTTCTAGGAGAAATGCTGACCAATTCTGGAGGAGAACTAAATTGGCATGCACAGTTTTGCACAATTAAACTAAAGCAAAACATATGCTCAAATCATTGAACGGATCTATGGAATTTCTGGAGTGACGTCAGAAATCTCACATTATCTCCCAAAATACATTATGCACAAATTTTAGCGTTAGACGCACAAATTTGCACAATCAAACACTACTCGACAAAATAAGAAAACCGTGGGATTTCCAAAATGGGATTTCTGGCGTGACTCACACATTTTTATCTATACATCTAGTGAAACCTATCCATCTAGGCGGTTTCAAATCATCAAGCAAGATAAGTTCTTCTATATAAATTAAACAATGAGGCGAAAATTCTTCCCAGACAAGTTCGTCCCGATTGAACCCTAGAAGCCAGAGTTTCTACGCATAATTTTTGGAATGTGTTTGTTACTTATGCTAGCTTTCTGATAGTGGATCAAATAACTTTAATGTGACAGAAATGATATTATGCTTCGTTACTAATCCTGTGTGTGCAGAAATTCAATCCAATAAAGCCGCAAAGCTGTGCTAGTTTCATCAATTTAACTTTTATATATGTACGTGCTTTCGGTCTCGGTTACGCTGTTTAGTAGCTTTTTGATCGCTTTTCTACTTTGTTAAATTGAAACTGCGTTTTCGGAATCGCTGAATTAATTCATTTTGAATGAGTAATTGCTAATTGTGTCGCATCCAGACATGAGTTCGTCGGCATACAAATCTATTTCTACCACCTGGTAAACAGATGAGAAAGGACTTTTTTCTGACCTTTTTGACCTGATGAGTTAACCATTGCGACATGCCAAGTTTCGTTATTTTTGCAAAGGCATCAAACACCACTGTTTACTTTGTTGTGGTGCTTGACGGTTTAAAGACGGCGTGATGCGGCATATGATTTCTGCCGTTGAGCTTGTTCGTATTCTTCCATATTGGGCTTCTAAGTTGTTGTTCTTTATGAGTTGTTTTCCAGTTGGTGGTATCTTGCCATTGCCATCGTTTTGAGCCCCTTAATTTGGTATTAATATTGTTAAATGGTTTTTTTTTACGATTTTTATTGTTGATGGTTTGATAGTATTTTGGAATAGCGATCCAAACCTTTCTTATTCGGTGACGATTTTTCTCGGTGGTAATCGCAGTTGTGTTTGTCAAGTGTTTGTTTGAATTCCTTGATTTAGTGAGTTTTTCCCAGAACTATCCCTGGATTACCTTGGATCATAATATCAGGTAGTATGATATCCGCAAAATAATCTGTTCCGATAAGTAAGTCTATCGGTGCTGGTGTATGATAATTAGGATCAGCCTAGTGTTTAGACTATCCCATGTTTGAATGACTATTGGATTCGATGGATGATCGTGAGTTATTTTGTTTACTACGAATGCTTTTAGAGTTGAATCGCAGCATTATAGATAATGTGGGTGACATTCCAATGCTTTTTGTGGTCTCCGCAGATTCCGGCAATATCAATTCCGGCTTTGCTTGCTTTTATTTTCAAGCCGGTAGTAGCACTCAAACTAATAAAGCTTGTTTGCTATTCATGTTGTCACACTCTACGCTCTGCGTTTCCCGTATAGGATTCGGCGACGCGCTTTTTGAAGAGCACAGCATTGAAGAAGCTCTACTGGTACTGCAAGAACAGCAAGCCCTCACAGCACAAGGTGGATTCATTTTGCGAAAATGGGCATCCAACTCCCCCAAACTATTGCAAAGCATTCCTAGAAAGCAACAAGCCAACGGAAATATTCAAATCAAATTAAATGACACCATTAAAACATTGGGAATACTATACAATCCGGCGGAAGATATTTTCGAATTCGATAAAGCCGGACTACAGCTGACCAACAACCAGCACACCAAACGCTCATTCCTGTCTGACTCATCAAAACTCTTTGACCCCGTAGGATGGCTGTCGCCGACAACAATCATGGCCAAGATCATGATGCAGGATGTTTGGAAAACGGGAATAAGCTGGGATGAACAACTACCAGAAAGAATAAGAGCCGTAAGACAAGTGGTACAAAAAAGCATTACCTGCTTTCGCCACAAACAAAAACACATGGAACAACTAATGGGTAGTCTACCATCATCAAGACTGAGCCCGGGAAGACCGTTTTCTAAAACGGGAATCGACTATGCAGGACCCATCCAACTAAGAACCACCAAGGGTCGGGGTAATAAATCCTACAAAGGATACATTGCCCTATTTGTATGCATGACAACCAAAGCCATACACATCGAAATCGTGAGCAGCCTAACAACAGAGGCATTTATAGCGGCCTACAAAAGATTCGTTTCCAGGCGAGGGCTTTGTACTGATGTATTCTCTGATAACGGAACCTATTTTGTGGGTGCGAATTCCGTAATGAAGAAGACGTACAGTTCAGCTATGGCCACATTACCTGACGACGTAGCAGCTTTGTTAGCCAGTGATGAAACGACATGGCACTTCATACCACCTCATACCCCACACTTTGGTGGAATATGGGAAGCAGGAATAAAATCCGTGAAATTTCACCTTAAGAGAGTAATGGGCGATTCAACTCTAGCATTCGAGGAATTAACCACTCTCACCGCTCAAATCGAAGCGGTCCTCAATTCTCGGCCGCTCACTGCACTAACCAACGACGCAACGGATACAACAGCGCTAACACCAGGCCACTTTCTCATTGGAGATGCCCTTAAGGCGATGCCGGAAGCGACTGACAGCAACATAGGATTAAGAACGAGATGGCACATGGTAGAAAAAATGGCGCAAGACTTTTGGAAGCGATGGTCTTCTGAATACATTCACCAACTTCAACAACGGAGCAAGTGGAAAACCTCCCAGCCAAATTTGGCAATAAACGATCTGGTATTGGTGAAGGATGATCAACTACCTGCAACACGGTGGAAATTGGGACGGATCACTGACACCCAAGCCGGAAACGATGAGTTGGTACGCATCGTGACAGTAAAGTGTCACGCGACCTACAAGCGACCAATAACCAAGCTGGGTAAACTCCCTATCAGCGACGATCGAAGTGAGATATTACCTATGAACGCCATTGCATCGGTCAAAGAAACAACCACCGGGAAGGCCAGTACCGTTACGAATCAAAACAACAAACCGGTATCCAGACAACAACCTCACCGTCGAACCAAAACGAAAGTATAGTTTAACAGATGTACGACATCAGCAAGGTCCGGGAATATGTTGAAACAACGTCAACATGCACAATAATACATATTTGAATTAAGCAAACATTTTCATTTCAACTTAAATAAAAATAGTTCCGAAATACAACATCACAGGCACAGGGTTATTCTTTTGTTGAAATTTTGAATAAGGTTTTCGCATAAATGTTTTCGCATATTTCCTCTTTAAGATGTTCAACTGTTTCAGGCTTATTCGCATACACCTTTTCCTTCACATAGCCTCAAAGAAAAAAGTTCATCGGTGTTAGATTGCACGATCTTGGTGGCCAATGTTGATCGCCAAATTGAGAAATGACACGGCCTGGAAACTTAGTCTGCAGTAACACCATTGTTTCACGTGCAACATGTCCTCCACATCATTTACATCCAATTCGGGCCACAAAAACTCCGTTAGCATTTCGCGATACCGCGCTCCATTAACAGTTATCACATTTCCAGCCGCATTTTCAAACAATTACTCGCGGTAGATGCATTGGTTGTTTGAGTATCACACGAGGATTTTAAGCACCCCAAATCCGACAGTTTTTCTGATTTACGTATCGTGTCGAGTTGAAAATGTGCCTCATCTGAAAAAATGATTTTCTTCGAATAATCCGCATTAATTTGATGATGTTCCAACACCCAATCAGCAAATTCACGGAGCTGCGCATGGTTCCTTTGATTGTTGGTTTGATTTAGTGCTTTAGATTTAAATCAGATTTAAATCCGGCGCTCTTGCTGAGACACCCTTTATATAACCGGAGCCAATCCTAATATAGAAATGCACCTAGCTATACACCTATTGCTGTACACCTTGCCAATAACAAGAGAAAATATTTATTCCATCCATCAACACTCGAACTCACCCAAAAATATTTTTCTCGAATAAATATCAAGTATCTGTTGATTTTGTTGCTCAAGAATCACTACACAAAAAATGAAACTTGGTAAAGCTTGTTTCTTTCTACGTACATTGTGTTCAAAAGGTAATAAAGAAAAAAGCTTTTCAAATCATTTAATTTTGATAAAGATATCATAAAATTCCTTGGATAGACGTTTTATTTTTGTTGTCGTCGTCTTATTTTGTCGAACTCGTGTAGGATATATTCGTGTAGGAATAGCAAAGATGTGTTGTGTTATATTAGCAAATCTAAAGAAGAGAACGCTGAACCACATCATGAAGTGTTTATTATTATGATTATTATGACTAGACAATTTACCGAGAATAGCAAAAATGTGTTTAAATGAAAGTATTCAGTTGGAATTAATTGTTTGTGATTTCACAAATGATAAAATGTTAAATGTATACGGGATGAAGGATTTTCTCGCTTCAGTTGATATGTGACCATACATTCTGATCTGTCAGATCTAAAATGAACATATTTGCTGCCGAAGGATTCTAATTCTAATGATGTACCTAGATGAATGTTGAGTGGTTCAATCTAGAAGTATGTTGATCAGTTACAATATTGACGTTTATTGAACGTTAAGCCTATTATCTGCCTACCGTGCCGTGGGTCGGAGCATGTAGAAATTTGGACTTAGACCACTATATTTCAAATTAAATGACGAGACTCTGACGTTTTGTAAAATATCTGATTTATGTATATATATGACTCCCATTTTATCAATAGTTTATTTTCTTCGATTTACGATTTATTAAGTTAAATCGTTTATTTACGATACCTCAATAGCAGTCGAATAATTTTCGTTTTTATCTAAAATAATGCGCGTCGCAATTTCATAATAGGGAAATTTGCGATCAGGTCGAAAAAAAGCGCGCGTCGAAAATTTCATAATAGACCCCGAGACGCCTCAGGATACCATCATTCCGGGCCAGGTCTTATTGTTGATTGCAGCCCAGGTATACATTGGTTCACTGTAGTTGTATTTAGATCCCGACGATGGAATGGCAATTACTAAGCGATTTTGGATTGCATTAGGACAGTGTTTCATTGCAAACACTGCATCGTTGATCATCGTCTCGAAACCTGCGGTTGCCATTTAATGGTACAGTGTTGAGTCTTGATGTATAAATCGCCATTCAGCAAACCTCGTGAAATTACCAGCTCACAATAAGTGGTTTGATACATCTGCTTGTGTCATTAAATGCATAACTTTGTCTTGTTCAGGTTTGTTTAAGATTTGCTGCATCATTTTTTTTTGGAATGGTGCTTTCAGTTGCGTTTGTACGGTTTCAGGCGATGCATTCATTCCATCGATCAGTAAAGACACATCCGAGTTTTGTGAGAGTTTCCATGTTATTCGGACTGTCTTGGCCAAGCGGCGTACTGCATTACGGACACGAGACCAAACGTTTGAAAAATCTCCATTTTGCCGTAGGTCTCCATAAAGTGACCCATTTAAGTATGCCATAATATCCTCTTGTGATGGTTTCCGCTTTATTTTAAGAGCTTTATTGCATGAACTATACTACCGAAGTCATGCAATATGCCGGTTGGCATTATATTTGCGCCACCTCTTTTATACGGAATGGATATTATCTCCGCCCTTTGTGGTAAATTCATCCAGCATTTAACTCTCCTTTTGTTGAGTTGATCTAGATCATTTAGCGGTTTTTTACGAATATTTCCACATTGCAAAATAAAATCCAATTGTGATATTATAAAGATAGTAACTGCTTCAATTTTTTGCCAAGGATATCCTTTACATGTTGCGCCAAAATTTCAGTATTTGGGAAAAGTGAGAGGCGGAAACCACGCAAAGATAATTGTACGAGTCTTCGTCTAGCATAATTGGAATTATCGTTCTATCAATATTGAGCTCCTGGACAATTGTTGAGCGTTTTAATACATCGATGCAGAGCGACGAACATTTAGATGCATTAAATTTTAATCTCTGCGTATGCTAATATTTTGTGTGTCTGGTTGTGGATGTTATAACCGCCATAATATTAGAGTAGAACACGCAGGATATTTGCGATTAAATAATATTGTGTTGTTAATTGGCTGAGAAGTTCTAGAGCCGCATCGGATTGTATTTCTGCTATTTTTATAGAGTTGCTCTATTATATTGGTGCTGGGGAGGCCCATCTGACGCAAATAATGAAATATGTGCGCATGCGGGATTGTTCCAAATGCGTTCGTGAGGTCTAACAAGGCAGCGTGTTTTCTTTCTCCGTCTGCAGTCTTCGATTATTGCTTCTGTTACGAAATTGTGTTCCATGCAACCCTCATATGGCATGAATCCTTTCTGCTCTTGTGAGATAATGTCGTGTGTTGTTGCCCATGAAGTGATACGAGAAGCTGTGCACGATGCATATAGTTTCTCGATTGTATTCGAGAGTGCTATCCGGTCCGGGATCCAGCCTGTGTCTTTCACTTTATTGAATAGCGTTTCCAGAATGGTACATTTTGAATCAAAGAGCAGTAGCGTTTTGTATAGGATCCGGTTTGGGCCTGGGGAGGAGGTTTTGCACTTTATGAGCCGTAGGCAGATGTCATCATTGGTGTAGTTTTGAGATAGCGACTCCTCATGGAGTTGTTGTGGCATTTCCAACTGGCGTGTAATTATGTGTGTCCGCCGGAATATTTGAGAAGTGGTTTGTTGCCATTGTTGGTATTTTACATGGTGAGCCGGGGCCTTACAGGATTGGATGTACGCCTCGCTTTTTGTTGCTCCTGTATAACCCCTGCAATCGTGTTGCCTCTTCGATCTTCGTAAGATTCGGGTTAAGAGCGGCCCTGTATGCCGTCGTGATGGTGAAAGAAGATTTTCAATATTTTCTACTTTTTGATTGTAAACGTAGTTCAGCCGTTGTTCGAGGAAATTATTTGATTTTTCGGGTCATTCTCCCTTGTCGTATCAGCCGTTATAGGGGTTTGTTTGTTTGACACTTGTTGCAAAACCGGCTACCGCACTGATTCGGATGGTTGATTGTTATCATTTGTTATTGTTATCATTCGTTTGCACTTCAGTTGGCTTTATCAGAGTATCGCCGATTTGCTCTTGTAGGAGCACCACATTATTATGTTCTACCGTTTGAGACGTTCCCAAGTTATTAGAGATGTTGTCTCTGGTAGTGGATCGGCCAATTGGTTATTGTTATTGGCAGCCGTTCGATCTCGTTTGCGTGTACCAATTGGGGATGTCCCTCTCACTACCGCTCTACGTGCTCTCAAGGGACGGCGTGAAGTATTCTCTTCTGCTCCAGTATTCGTTAAGTTCTCATTGTCTGTGGAATAGAGCGGGTGTCCCATATCCCGTTGAGTGCTTTACATCGCTTAATCGTCTCAAAGTCTTCGCTGCACCCTTGACATCGAAATCCTATCTGCCGTCAGTGGTGTCTTTTTAGATGTTTATTCATTTCTGAATGTCGCAGATATGATTTCGGCACAGGTTCGCACAGTGTGCACAGTAGGTGCTCCGGAAATGGGTACGGCTCCGAGTATCGCTGATATTCCGTTCAAGAGGCATCCATCATTGACACCAATTTTTTCCTCTTTACACTTATTTCCACTTTTTATAGTTATTTACACTTAATTGCACTTATTTACTGTAGTATTACAGCGATCCTACACTTTCAGTTTGGCCGTTAGCGAATTTGACTACAAACAGTAAAACACTTTATATTTGTTTCCAAAATGGAACAGATATGCGTCAAATACAATAAAATTTGAGTTTACGAAGGAGTTGACGATTGCGTAGCGAAACATAATAATTCGCTAAGGCATTGTGATTATACTGTGTATGTAAGTGTAAAGTATTTTCAATATTTTTGTAGTTTGGTCACTGCAGTCTGATGAGACGATCGAATTTTTTAATTTACAGAAATCAAGTTTCATTAGTTCGAAACCAAGCTTCTCTTCGCCTTGTTACTGCTGTTGAGAAATCACTTCAAAATTGATGGAAAATATATCCGTTGTAAGATGAGAATGAAGAATTTGACGTGGTGCTGATTTATCCAATTTTTGCCTAAATGCATAGGCCAACGGTTGCGGTCAATTATCGGTCGTATGTGCTGTATTTTCGTTTTGTGTCCCTAAATACGTGATGAATATGACATTAAAAGATCGGTGCTAATTCAATCCATATATACTCCGATTGGTGTTATTATGGCCGTCTTGGGTATATCGGATTCCTCAATTGGTATTTGATAAAATGCCTTTTGTAGGCCGATTTTTGAAAAAAAAAAAAATGTTTTTGTCATGTAGTAAATACGTAGTCTTACAAAAATGGCAATGACTATCGATCAGGTTTAGTTTTTGACTATAAAACTCTATAATCTCCATATAATAACAGGCGGGACCAATTATTTTTGGATGGTTTACAAACCCCTATTTTCACTAAATGCTCGAATTCCGATCGGGCTGCTTCTAATTTTTCGGGTGACAGGCGTCTGGCTTTTGTATAAACTGGTGGTCCAAATATCTTTATGAGAAATAATTTTGGCCGATATTGTTGCAAATTTAATGTAAAATATTTTAGTTTCTAATGGTTTTCTCGTAAATGATATAATTTTCAAAATATTTGCAAAAATGAAACAGCTTCATGGAAACTGTCACTTCCGGTGAACCGATGTCAGCCAAAAATCATTTTGGTCCCTTAATTTATATGAGAAAAGCTTAAGTATGAAGTTATGAAGTTTCATCCCGATCAGTCAATCCGTCTGGGCTGTAGAGAACCATCAAACATTTTAGTGAGCGCTGCGCCATATACGCACACACACGCGCACACTCATACACACATACACACATACACACACACAGTCATAAGGGAGTGAGCAAGCAGGTTTCCAACGGTCGAGTTCCAGCAACTGCAATGTTACAACTTGGACGATGTGACAGACACGAATCAGTTCAGAAACACGAATCCGTACATGGGGATAGAACACTCGCTAACCCGTTTGGAAAGAGTGCCATAATGTAGAGATCCCCTAAGAAGGTAGCGATGACCAGTACACTGGAGAGATGTTTTTCATCGCCTTCTTTGCGGAGGTACAAAGAGGAAACCAAAAAAATAAGGCTAACCAGGCTTGGGGAAAAAATTGAGGATCTAGTGGAATTCGTAAAGCCGATAAATAATGTGCATAGCGAGATCAAGAAGATGATAAGCACCATTAGTACGCTTTATGGCTCAGCTACAAGTAAGATGGACGTTTTGGAAAAGCAGTGCCAAAATTCCTCGATCAATAATGACGGGAAGGAAAATTTAGTTCGTCTACGAACTGTGAACAGGAAACAGGAACTGAAAGGGGGCGACTGACGAAGATACACCACTTGTGGAGCCCAGTAAAGGAAGGTGTCCACACCACCTAAGAGTGATGAAAGACGGCAAAGTAAGAAAAGGAATAATTAGGCTGGTCCACAAGGTAATCAGAACGTTCTGCAAGCACTTCGATTGTCGAAGACCCTTATTAACAAGGAGGATGGAAACAAGATACCACGGTTGTCGGATAATGGAGAAATAAACACCACGAGTTCAAATCAATTTGAGCATATGACAGTTAGTTCAGAACAAGAATACGCCGCTAGTAAACAAGAGTGACGAAATGCCATTCGCCCATTTGCTGCGGAAAGTTAAGGTGGAGCAGATGCTAAATACTCTTGGTGAAAGTGTATCGAATATACGTCAAACGTTATTTATAGTGCGGAGACCTTTTGCTGGAGCTACAAACTACAGGAGACCAGCCGAAGACCGCAATATTTCGAGAGCATCTAGCAAAAGCGATCGGGGGCAACGCATCAGTTAAAACTTTGACTCAGGAGGCGTTACTGGTGATCAAAGCGTTGGACGAGGTTACCACATCAGAACAGGTGGGAGAAGCTCTGGACGCACAGTTTGAAGGTGTGAAGGTGTCTATATTCTTAAATCACTCACAAAGGCCTACCGGGGAACGCAGACAGCGGTTGTTAGCATCCCTAACTCTATGGTTGGGAAATTGCTAGAAGTGGGTAAAGTTAGAATCGGCTGGGTTTCCTGCCATCCGAGAAAAAATAGAGCTGACGGAACTGTGGAAGTGAAGCCCATAGATTAAAGTTTTGCAGGATATGTCCTGAAAGGGCACTAAGACATGCCAAAAAAAATTCGTAATGGATGCTATGCGACGAAACGGCCAAAGGCTGTAGCAAACACGTAACTGGTAGCGTAAGATGTCTGGTTTACCAGAAAGAGCGAATAGAGCGTTGTGAGGCTGCCCAGGACCTGCTGCAGCAATCCGTACAGGAAGTCAAAGCGGACGTTGTAATTGTGTGTGAGCAATATAGGAACCTTGATAGACGATGTTGGGCTTCAGATAGATCAAATCGAGCTGCTGTACCTACCCCCTACAGGAAATTTGGGGAGTATTGTACCTGGGTTTGTCAGAGAAAAAGTGAACGGCGTTCATATTTATAGCTGCTACGCACCTCCATTTCTCGATCAATTAACGGATGAGGCACGGAACCACAACTCGTTGCTCATAGTCGGGGATTTTAATGCATGGGCCATAGAGCGGGGAAGCAGAAAAACCAGTTACAGAAGTACCGCATTGCTAGAAGCCTTCGCATCATTACTGGTCGTATTAATAAATATAGAAAATACATCTACTTTCTGTAGAGGAAATGCAACCTCGATAGTTGACCTAACGTTTATGAGCCATCTCGCCGTCTTGCCGATAGAGCAGTAGCATGGAGGATGAGCAATTTATATACGCAGAGTAATCATCATGATATTGTGTATGAACTGGCAGATAGTGGTCCCGAAAGGACTATAGTTAGACACAGGAAGAAGCCCACAGCGTTCGATGGGAACATTTTCCGTTTCATGATGGAGGATCTTACGCTATCTGCTACCACAAATAACAAAGCCGTCTAGTTTATGAGACATGTTACAAGAGCCTGTGATGCAGCAATACTAAGAAGGATGGTCGATAATCGTAGAAAACTAGTCTTCTGGTGGAATGACGAGATTTCAGAATTGCGTAAAAGGTGCCTGAACGCAAGAAGGCGATACAAGCGTGCTACACGTCGACAACTCTCCCCTTCTACAACATGTTACAGGCAGGCTACTGCCAACCTGCAGATATCACTAAGCACCTGCAGAGGCCTCCACGGTGATTTTTGCCGGCTACGTTCTCAGGGAGAAGTGCTAAGGGTCGTGGGGTTTGAGGCATACAGGGCTCCTGGCTTACACCGTGATTATACAGAATTGTAGGGGGAACGCAAATAATAAAGACCGAGTTCCGCCAAAATTCGTCGGCCGGAACCTGAGGAACGAACACAACGAAATTATAAACCGAGAGCGGTGCCTTGGTGCGCGCATCCATCCGCATTCAAACGGGGACAAGCCCTGGTTACGGAATCGGATGCGGGCATCAAGGGACCGCTAACACTACGCCGACACAGAGGGAGTCTCCGCTCCCACCACACCACACCGAAAAATTTAATAATTCATTTTATTTTTATGAAAGGACAAAAAACACCAGAAAGGGAGAACGAGAGAGAGAAACGAGAAAGAGAGAGAGAACAACAATGCACATCGAGCGCGCGACCGTTATGCGGCGCTCGATTACAAAAATATACAAGAATTAATAAAATTAAAAAAATCAAAAAAAATAAAATCAAAAAAAATAAAATTAAAAAAATATAAATAAAAATTGTACCTTAAAAAAAAACTAATACCGTTGCGGGGCCTCTCCCCGATACCAAAACCAAAACAGCCGGTTGGCCTTGTACGGCACCCGTTGAAAATATGCGGCACCCGTTGAAATATACGGCACCCGATGAAATATGCGGTACCCGTTGAAATATACGGCAACCGATGAAAATATATGTGGCACCCGTTGAAATATACGGCACCCGATGAAATATGTGGCACCCGTTAAACAATGTACGGCAACCGATGAAAATATATGTGGCACCCGTTGAAATATACGGCACCCGATGAAATATGTGACACCCGTTAAACAATGTACGGCACCCGATGAAATATGTGGCACCCGTTGAAATATACGGCACCCGAATACACGGCACCCGTTAAAAAGATGCGGCACCTTCTAGTTTCTTTATATAAAAATGAGGAATATGATTTAGCAACTTGCACAAGAAAATGTCGATTTTTCTCGTTTAACACACAAAAAAAAAAAAATTTGTTTTTAAATTTAAAACACTTCACTACATTCGCATAAATCTCATTTATTTATTAGATTATTTTGAACTTCGTTATATTAAATTAATAATTATTATTTATATAAATACAAAAACATTCGAAAATTCTCTATTTTGCTTTTCTAGAATTTCTGACAATTTTTTTTCTATTTTCAAAACCACACACAACTCTAATCGATTAAAAAACCAACTCGAATATCAAAAGTACAAAAACCGAATGCCTCAATTACCAAAAAAAACGAAAAAACTCGTACGCCACACAAACGACGCGCAGAACATTCCAGAAGAATTGTATTTCTTCTCTGTCTCTCGTTTACATCAATTCGCATTGATGTAAACGAGAGGCATATAAGAAAAACATTCTTATGGAATGTTTTGCTTTACACACCCATTCGATGCGCAGTGTTCTCTCTCTCCTCTTCTTACTCACCTTCGCGCCATCACCACGACGTGCACAAACATTAAGCAACTCCGAAAGCGAAGACGCAAACCGAGGGGAATAAAAAAATCAAACAGCGCTTGTTACGATCATGTAATCGTAACAAACGTGGGAACGTCCCACACCCTGAGATGTCTCATAAGCCGGGCCTAAAACAAACAATGGGGATATTAACAGTTTATCATCTTGAATCTTGCAGTTGTGCGAACAATCTTTTAAGTTACGAATTTTCGCGATTTGATCGACGTAATCTGGATCTTGGAACGCAACCGAGTTTTGATCAACGTGCAAAATGGGGACGAAAGAAGGTATTAACGCATCCACGGAAGGGTCGATGTTTTTACTCGGCAAGGCTGGATCTTCAAATTGGGCACCAGGATCAGGCGTGCTCTTACTCCCAGACTCATCCGCACAAGGAGCGGATTCATCCGGAAAAGCTCGAGACAACGCATCTGGTACAATGTTAACTGAACCTTTTCGGTATCCAATCTGAAAATCCAGCGCTTGGAGTTTTAAGACTCCATCTCGCCAAACGTCCGGAGAGGTCCTTTTGACTCATTAGCCAGCGTAAACTGGAATGGTCAGTGTAAATGACGAACGGATAGCCTTCCACGTAGGGACGAAATTTTCGCACGCTGAGGACGGCAGCGTAGCATTCCAGCTCGGTCACCGAGTAGTTTCGCTGCGCCGCATTGAGCTTATGTGAATAAAACTCAATGGGCCGCTCCACCCCCTCGGCGTCCACCTGAAATAAGACACTACCGACCCCAACGGCACTGGCATCACACTGAATAAAAAAGGGTTTTGTATAATCAGGATGCGTCAAAACTGGGGCAGTTGACAAGGCGGTTTTGAGAGCGTTAAAAGAAGAATCAGCAGCTGCAGACCAACATACTTTAGTGTTTTTACCAGTAAGATCGGTGAGAGAAGAAGCTAAAGAGGCAAAATTTGGAATGAAGCGACGGTACCATCCGCACATCCCCAGAAAACGTCTAATCTGTTTCGTCGTTTTCGGAATAGGGTACTCCAGAATAGCTTTACATTTATCTGGGTTTGTACGGAGGCAACCATCACCCACAATATAACCTAAATAGTCGACTTCTTTCAACACAAACTTACTTTTGGTCAAATTGATTGTTAGACCGGCATCCGTCAGATATCCAGCAACCTGCTGTAGCAACTCGAAGTGTTCGGCCGGAGAGCAGGATGTGACCAGAAGGTCATCGAGGTACACAAAGACCTTATCGTGTAGCTGGTACGGGATCACGCGGTGCATTAAGCGACAAAGCGTCTGTGGTGCGTTGCACAAGCCAAACGGCATCACCTTGAACTGATACAAGGGCCGTCCAGGAACCGTAAACGCTGTTTTATCGCGGGATGCTGGGTCGAGTGGGATCTGCCAAAAGGCATCCTTCAAATCAATCGCCGAAATGAATCGGGTGTGTCCCAAACGACCCAACAATCCGTTGATTATTGGCAGCGGATACGCATCCTTGACGGTGGCCTTGTTCAGTTCTCTAGCATCCAAGCACAAACGAACTTTGCCATTGGCCTTACGCACCAACGTGACTGGTGAACACCAGGAACTTTGTGACTCCTCGATGACCCCCAAAGACAACATCCTATTCAACTCGGCGTACATGAGTTTCTGGATAGCTGGGGACACGGAATAAAAACGTTGTTTGACTGGTTTTGCGGAACCGACATCGATCATATGAGTGATGAGGGATGTGCGGCCCAAACCTAATATATCGCTGCTCGGGAAATATTCGCGGATAAGATCCAATTTACGACGATCATTAGAGGTTAAAATATGAAATTTGGGTGTGTTGGTAGTTTCACCTAATTCGTCCGAATTATTTAACGCGGAGATTTTTGGGGAAATTCCAAAACGATTCCAAAAATCGATACCCAAATAAAGCGGTTGTTCTAATGAAGGGACAACATGAAAATTCATGGTTTGGGTAATTCCATTAAACTCGACGTTAGCTCGTATGTACCCAAATACTCGTTGGACTTGACCACTCGCGGTAGTTATCGTAGATGGAAAATTATGAAACTCTACGAAGGGATTGGACAAGATTTTCTCCGATCCATTCCCGAGAACACTGACACTCGCCCCGCTGTCGAGAAGACCCTTAAACGGGATCTTATTGATAAAGACCTGGGCGTAAGGCCGAGTGTCACTACCCTCGGAGAACAAAACGGAGGAAATCACGTCATTTCTCATTGCAGCGCGGTGGTTCCAATATTTCTTGGAACGTTTTAAACGATCTAACTTAGCTAACGACGGAGAATTATAGAAAAACTTTAGAGCGACAGGAAGGGAAGGGGAATTTGGTAGGGAAGAAGGATCGGGAAAGGAATCATTACTGGCAGACGAGTTTACTTCTTCATCGGATTCGACGGGGAGCGGCGTTCCGCATTTGTATTGCTCGCTGCATTCTCCTGAATCGGTTTGAGTGGCTCTATCCTCTCTACTATCCGCAGTCTGGGTTGAGGTTGATTTGTGCTCTGTCCACTCCGTCTGAGTGTCCGTTGTGATGACGACATTTTTACCGTAATTTGATTGTTGCTTACCAACTGATCCCGAGCTGTCTGCTGGGACTTGTCCGCCAGGACGTCTCGCCGCTGCCGATGGAAACCTGCTCCCCTTGTGAATTGCGGATACTGAGTTATCGGGTAGAACATCAGTCAAGAGATAATTCTCATGAGAGTCATATGCTCCAACATCATCATACGGACTGCCTGATGACTCATTGATCACGCGTCGTGAATGGATTGCAGGGTCCGCCGTAGCTTTGATCCGCCTGAAAGACTCCTCCCAAGCAGAGCAACTTTTGATCAGCTCATTTATGGTGCTAAACCGACGATCGGTGAGATGAAACTGTAATTCTGGCTTCATGTTCGTCATTAAAATTTCGATGAGCTCCTCGTCCGAATACGGTGTACGACATTGTAGCGTTAGACTCCACACTTGATCGACAAAATCTAGGAAACTTTCGTTGGGTCGTTGTTTGCGTGCCTCGACGGTTCGCCGGATTTCGTAATTGGTGCGACGGTCTTTAAAACGCTCGATGATACCGCTTCGTAGATCTGTCCAGGTAGCGTTCGGATTATGTTTGCGGAATGTCCAATACCACTGCAAGGCGATATCTTCCAGGATGGTATGTAGCTCGAATAACAAGGTTTGGTCGGACAATCCGCGAGACGAAGCGATGGTGTCTACCTGAAACAGGAACATGTCGATGGAGTTGTCCGAGGGAGATCCAGTGTAGTTTAGTCCACTTTCAGCTAATGATGGTCCGTCTATAGAGCCTCGCTCCAAATCGTCTTGCTCGAATGATGTTAAGTACATTTTTAAGGATGAAAGGATAGAGGGATAAACTCGCTCGATTTATTCGGCAAGAAACAATGACGTAGTCTTTATTAAGTTATTAAATATACAAAAATTTGAATTTAAAATGACTTTAGAGGAGACTGAAGGTCCCAAATAAAGTAAATTGGAATAATTCCACACACACTATAATTAAATAACAACAAAAAAAAAAAAATACAAATGATAAAAATAATTGCAATAATCATAAAGGGATGGTTACCTTGTAATTGAGATACCATCGAAAATGGCATGTTTCGACGAGGACCTATTTTGGAGGGTCTCGTTGAAAACCTTTTTAATACGCGAAAAATAATGAAAAATATTAATAATAATCCCGAAAAGTAAACTACCAACACACCCAATGGTACGCCGATAGTGAAATTGTACAACTAAATAGTAAAGCAAAGCGCAAAGAAAATCAAATAATAAGAAAAGAAAAGAAGGAATGGTTACCTTGTAGATTTGATACTAGGGACGGTGAAGCCGTGGTCCACTAGTACCGTGGGGCCCGTACTCCCACGATGGTTTAACGACGGAGAAGACGAGATACCCTCCAAAGTGGCGCTTTTCAATGAGAACCTAATTTGGAGGGGCTCGTTAAAATTTACAAAACGATACACAAAAAGAAAAAGAAAAACCAAAACTACCAGCACACCCAGCGGTATGCAGGCAGAATAATAATAAAAATGCAAAAAATATATAAAATGAAGTACTAATAAGTACCGGCGGGTTCCAATACAACCCAAAATTAAAAAAAATAAAAATCAAAAATACCAATATATATATATCAAAAAAAAAAAAAATTTAGATCAGAACGACAAGACGGTTGGTATGATGAGAGTGGGAACCCCACTCCGTGTCAGCTAAATAATAAAATAAAATAAAAATAATAATAATAATATGTTCTGTTCTGTTCCTCAAATTTCGGTCGAGAAATTTCGGGGAAAAGAAGAAATGAAGCTAAGCTAAACCCTGGACAAATGACATCCGAGCTCCACCACAATCTGACACAACATAGTGGAAATGGGAAAGAGCTCGTAAGTCGGATGTCCAAAGAATAGGGGTATGACACCCCCATCTACGCGCAATCAAACAGCCCGTGCTGGTTGCGATCGCAGATGGGGAATGCCAACCGGGAGACTGGCTTTGGTGTGCGTGTCCATGCGAATTCAAACAGTGCGAAGCACTGGTTTCGACACTGGACGCGCACGCCAAAGGGAGTGAAGCTACAGATCATCCAAAAAAAAATCAAAAATTTAAAAATTCGCACATCGACTGGCTTTGGTGTGCGTGTCCATGCGAATTCAAACAGTGCGAAGCACTGGTTTCGACACTGGACGCGCACGCCAAAGAGAGCGAAGGTACAAATCTAAAAAATCAAAAAAATTTAAAAATTCGCGAAAATTTTCTTTGGGCGCCACTGTTACAGGCAGGCTACTGCCAACCTGCAGATATCACTAAGCACCTGCAGAGGCCTCCACGGTGATTTTTGCCGGCTACGTTCTCAGGGAGAAGTGCTAAGGGTCGTGGGGTTTGAGGCATACAGGGCTCCTGGCTTACACCGTGATTATACAGAATTGTAGGGGGAACGCAAATAATAAAGACCGAGTTCCGCCAAAATTCGTCGGCCGGAACCTGAGGAACGAACACAACGAAATTATAAACCGAGAGCGGTGCCTTGGTGCGCGCATCCATCCGCATTCAAACGGGGACAAGCCCTGGTTACGGAATCGGATGCGGGCATCAAGGGACCGCTAACACTACGCCGACACAGAGGGAGTCTCCGCTCCCACCACACCACACCGAAAAATTTAATAATTCATTTTATTTTTATGAAAGGACAAAAAACACCAGAAAGGGAGAACGAGAGAGAGAAACGAGAAAGAGAGAGAGAACAACAATGCACATCGAGCGCGCGACCGTTATGCGGCGCTCGATTACAAAAATATACAAGAATTAATAAAATTAAAAAAATCAAAAAAAATAAAATCAAAAAAAATAAAATTAAAAAAATATAAATAAAAATTGTACCTTAAAAAAAAACTAATACCGTTGCGGGGCCTCTCCCCGATACCAAAACCAAAACAGCCGGTTGGCCTTGTACGGCACCCGTTGAAAATATGCGGCACCCGTTGAAATATACGGCACCCGATGAAATATGCGGTACCCGTTGAAATATACGGCAACCGATGAAAATATATGTGGCACCCGTTGAAATATACGGCACCCGATGAAATATGTGGCACCCGTTAAACAATGTACGGCAACCGATGAAAATATATGTGGCACCCGTTGAAATATACGGCACCCGATGAAATATGTGACACCCGTTAAACAATGTACGGCACCCGATGAAATATGTGGCACCCGTTGAAATATACGGCACCCGAATACACGGCACCCGTTAAAAAGATGCGGCACCTTCTAGTTTCTTTATATAAAAATGAGGAATATGATTTAGCAACTTGCACAAGAAAATGTCGATTTTTCTCGTTTAACACACAAAAAAAAAAAAATTTGTTTTTAAATTTAAAACACTTCACTACATTCGCATAAATCTCATTTATTTATTAGATTATTTTGAACTTCGTTATATTAAATTAATAATTATTATTTATATAAATACAAAAACATTCGAAAATTCTCTATTTTGCTTTTCTAGAATTTCTGACAATTTTTTTTCTATTTTCAAAACCACACACAACTCTAATCGATTAAAAAACCAACTCGAATATCAAAAGTACAAAAACCGAATGCCTCAATTACCAAAAAAAACGAAAAAACTCGTACGCCACACAAACGACGCGCAGAACATTCCAGAAGAATTGTATTTCTTCTCTGTCTCTCGTTTACATCAATTCGCATTGATGTAAACGAGAGGCATATAAGAAAAACATTCTTATGGAATGTTTTGCTTTACACACCCATTCGATGCGCAGTGTTCTCTCTCTCCTCTTCTTACTCACCTTCGCGCCATCACCACGACGTGCACAAACATTAAGCAACTCCGAAAGCGAAGACGCAAACCGAGGGGAATAAAAAAATCAAACAGCGCTTGTTACGATCATGTAATCGTAACAAACAATACTGTAAAGCTCGATCGGAGCTCAAGCATGCCATCAAATTAAGTAAGCGAAAGTGCTTTCGGGAACTATGCGAGGAGGTGGACCGCAAACCCCGGGGTAGACCCTACCGATTGGTGATGAAAAAACTCAGAAGCAATTACGCCACTGCTCTTACAGGCCCGGCAATGCTGTTACACGTAGTGATTCATCTGTTTTCACAGCAACCCGATACTAATACGAGAAGTATTAGGCAACGAGGAGGATTTGGTATCACCAGATACTGAGGAGGAGGTGGCAGCGAGGGTAACAATAGAGACTGATATTGTTGCCAAAAGGCGACAAACCACCAGGTGAGCCGTCCTCCTGGCGTCCAGTCTACTTGTTGGATACGGCAAGTAAAACCCTAGAGAATTGTATGTGACACACTTGACAGAGCATCAGTATGGCTTTCGAAATGCGCGCTCAACAGTGGATGCGGTTAAAGATGTTGTAGATACGGCGCACCAGGCAATATCCAGTTCTCGATGGCTACGTGGTAGTAAAAAATACTGTGCCATAGTTACATTGGACGTGAAAAACGATACGAGGAGGGAAATAAAACTTATGATACTGAGGAGGGAAATAAAACTTACGAGGTGACTGGTGGGGTTCCTCAAGGATCAGTGTTAGGTCCTATACTCTGGAATATGATGTAAGATGGTGTACTTCGGCTGCCCATACCAAGTGATGCTTGGATGATTGGATTTGCGGACGACATCGCGATTGTAGCTGTCGCAAAACACAGGGAAGAGATTGTGGAGATTTGAAATAAGATAACAAAATGTTAGTCAACCATCCATCAGGTCGTTAGGGCTAATGATTGATTCCAGATAGTCATATAAGACACACCACATTACCTCCAGCGAGCGAGCACGAAGAGTTATTGCGGCACTAGCACGAATAATGCCGAATACAACGGACGGGCGCGGATGAGCAACAGAGTTCTGCTTGCCAACGTCGTTACATCAATAATGATGTATGGGGTACCAATTTGAGTCAACCCGTTGGAGAAGGATACTTATAGGCAAAGAGTGGAAACAGTTCAGAGACTAAGCGCTCTGAGAGTATTGTACGCATTTCGGACGGTATCAGATCTACTGGCCAAGGAGCGCCATACCACGTACCTGCGTCGTGGTCAAGGAACAAAAGCAGAGAAACACCGATTAGCACGTGCTGAGACGATCACTGTATGGCAGATAAGATGGAGTGAGCCGACGAATTTTAGATGGACCCATCGCCTGATCCCCTACATCGAAGCGTGGCTAAACAGGCGACACAGAGAAGTGGATTATCATCTTACGCAGTGTCTGACGGACCATCGTTGCTTTAGATCATACCTGTTCAGATTCAAACACGAAGAGTCACCAAATTGCTCTTTATGCATCGGAGTAACAGAGAATGTAGAGCACGTAGTATTCGAGTGTCCATGATTTAGTGAGGAGAGAAGCAGTATCCGTGCGTGTGGGGTCCAACTAACACCGGAAAATATACAGGAGTTCATGCTGGCATCCGAAGAGTTGGGACGCCCCGAAAGATGCAGGAATTCAGCAAGTTAATTCTAGCCGATTAGGGGCAGCGTAAGCTGAGCCTGCCTCGCGAAGTAATACCTAACGGTAGTTCCACGGGGCCGAACGGCATAGTTTATCGGGGGTGGTGGTTTATCGGTAACAATCCGAAAACACACACTGCCACACACATTTGTTCAATTCAAGCCCAATGTATTTGTGTTGTTTAAGCTACACACTAACAATGTTACTAAAATTAACTTTAAATTATAAAATAATTCAATTAGGAATTAGTGCGCGTGGTTCTGTAATGAATCAACGAGAGGCAGCATATTTCAAAAATTCAATTAACATTTAAATAAAATAAACAGAAGATTGTGTCTAACCTAATTACATTCACATTTATTTAAACTCTTCAAATACCAACATTGAATACGACACATTTCTCTAGTACGAGGAAATGCCAGCAACAAATGGGAACAACAACTGTAATGTGTACACATCTGAAACGTTGTTGTTGGAATGGAAACGATTCATAAACAAGAAAAGCATACAAATGACAAAAGGAACTTATTTAATAATTTCCTTTTGGTGCCTGGTACATATCTGTGTGTAGCACAAGTGTAAAAGATACATCTTAGTATTTGCTTGCTTGCCTGTGTTTTCCTTCCATTCAAATTATGAAAGTGATACAATTTAAACAGGATATATTTGTGTAAGATAGGAGGATAAATAAAGTATAATTTTCATAAACAGTTTTTTATTTGTACGAATGTATATTATACTGGTATGTGGTGATATACAGGCGTGTGTGAGGGTGGCCCAAAGTGCTTCGACAAGAAAATAATATAACTTCATTTGCACATTGTATTTCGCAGTACGGCAAAATGTTTGAGGCAAGATAAGAATATTTCTATTTTAGATAACAAATCAACAAATTTATCCAATTTTGCTTTATATTTGATTTTACGAATGTTTTTAATTTAATTTTATGGTTAGAAATTTACTTCCATTACGAACATTTCCACTTTGTTCGTAGAATAAAATTTTTCTTTGATCTACCATATTATAGTTGTCTTACTCATAAAATCTTTTAGCCAATAGTGAGATGCTTATTCATTAATAAAAGCAATACATTATCACGTTTACGTTCAGTCCATTTATCGTTTCATTAGAATTCTGGGTGAGGATTATTCATTTCATTATTTTTAGCTCACTGGAATACAATTTGTATAATAACTGCCACTTTTGCTTATTCAATCAGTTGAGAAATTGGCTCTATCCAGACCCAGAACTCAAGGTCAACACTTGTTGAAAATTTAATCTTCGCTGCATAAATTGAAAAAGCTCCTACGGAAGCTGTCATTTCCGGGACACAGATGTCCACCACATTTCGCATGTGTCTCCTAATTTACGAAAAAAGCTTCAATATGAAGTTTCATCCCAATTAATTAATCCGTCTGAGCTGTAGGGATGCCAAATTTGTCTTGAAAACAGTTTTTGCCGATACGCATCATTTTTAGAAAACTGGAACTTTAAATTTGGAGTCTTTTAGTTCATAGTCGTTTTTCTCGTAAACGATATACTTTTCATGTAGCAGAAATTTGTCAGCGGAAAATAAGAGATTTCGCTACTCGCCGCAAGTGGCAGCACCATGGCCGCAGATAATGAAAAAATTATAGTGATAATTCTAATCCATAAATTTTCCCCAAATTTTCCTTGTAGTCTCAGTATGACCTAACCTATTGAAAAATCAACCGAAAGTATTGGTTACTAGTAGAAATTTTTTATATATTGGCCAAAAACTGATAATAAATTAACAAAAAAAATTAATTTTCAAAAGTATTGATTATGAAGTGGCCAAGTTTAGTCCAGCATGAACTTATCCTAGAATTTTGTTCAAAACTTACTTTAAAATCCCTGATCAATACTACTATCCAAATTTCATCGACATTCTTTAAGAATGGCGGAAAGACGGAATATTATTAAATTTCCAGATTTCATTTACGGAGTTCCTTTATTTCGGAGATCAAGCAATTTGACATATTAATGATCACTTTTAATATTGTATTCCGCGGGGATTATTTATTTAGTGAAAAAAGAGATACAAAATGAATAGAAAATTTCCGCTGGTAATTATATACAAAAAAATATATTCTCTTTTGTGATGATGCTGCCACTTGCGGCGAGTAGCGAAATCTCTTATTTTCCGCTGTCAAATTTCCGCTACCTTATACAGCATATATAGGGGTTTCCAATAGGAATGATATGATTTTTAAGTGACGTTTCGGCCATTGGTAATATGTTATGATCTGTCATTTTTTGTTTCATTGTATTCAGTAATGTTTACAATTTCATCATGGTGAGATCTACGCAAGAACAACGTTTACAAATTATTCAGCTTTGGAGAACGAATTGCAAATTTTCGTGCGCTTTTGCTATTTTATACTCGTAATAATCGTCCAAGTGTGCTCGCTATTCGTCGAATTGTTGAAAATTTTGAGCGTACATTTTCTTTACATAATGTTGAAGTGCCAATAAGACGAAGATTCGCTCGAAGTAATGCAAATATTGCTGCCGTTCTGGCAAGTGTTGCTGAAGACCGCAATTTGTCGATTCCAAGACGTTCTCAAGAATTGGGACTGTCTCAAACCACAACCTGGCGGATTTTGAGAAAGGATTTGGGTTTGTATCCGTATAAAATTATTCTCACTCAAGAACTGAAGCCATTGGACCACCGTAAACGTCGTGAAATTGCTAATTTTACCTTGGAACAACTTGAAAACGATAACGATTTTTTTAAGAAAATCATCTTCTTCGATGAGGCTCACTTTCATCTGAGTGGTGCGGTAAATAAACAAAACTGTCGATTCTGGTGCGAAGAAAATCCACAAATTATTCATGAAAAACCATTACATTCACCTGAATTGACAGTTTGGTGTGTTTTTTGGTCTGGTGGAATCATCGGTCCGTATTTTTTTCGAAATGAAGCTGGTATCACCGTTACTGCCAATGGAGATCGGTATGGATCGATGATAACCAACTTTTTATGGCCGAAGTTGGAAGAAGTTGATCTTGACAACATTTAGTTCCAACAAGACAGGGCTACGTGCCACACAGCAAGTGCAACAATTTTTTTTAAAGAAATCATACCACTCTTATTGGAAAACCCTATACTTTCCAAATATTTGCAAAAAAACTAAAAAGCTCTTATGGAGGCTGTCATATCTGGTAGGCCAATTTCATCGAAAATTCATTGGGATCTTCCAATTTATGAAAAAAGCTTAAGTATGAATTTTTATCCGTTTCATTAGTCAATCCTTCTGGTCTGCAGAAAACCTATAGCTTTTTGACTTCGGCGATGTAGCCGAAATCCGGCGATATTAAATCTGCAAAACTTTCGAGGTCAAAATTGTTTACCATCTAATTCTGATTGCTGATGAAAACGAACACAACTATGATCCTATGTCGGAGTTCAGAACTCATATGCTGGCCTATCTCCCATGTCAGTACTGTAGGCTGTGATTCTATGTGTGTCTGTTCTTATTGAACGTTAAAAGCGAACCACGAAAGAATTCGTAGTGCTTCGGCTCCAGAACAGATTGCAAAATTAATAAACAAACAAAGAAAATTATAATTGCGCTTATCGCATTGATCGGCGAATCAGACTGCTCATGTCATGATTGTGGTTTCTCCACTCCGAAAACCTCTCTGTCCTCCTCGAATGCCTCGTCCTGGGATTCTGTTTCCAGTTCTACCAGAACCAGAACTTTGCTCTTGGTTAACATAAGTCCAATTTTGTTTCAAGAATTTTCTCAAATTATTATCGGCATTACCAGCTCTTTGTAGTTCCTTTAATCTAATCTTCAACGAGCCAACGAATTTTCCACCAGATCATTTGACTGTAGGACAAAACCCATTTACGAGTCCTACAAAATCGAGGTGCACTCTAGGACACTGAACTTTTGACAATGGATATGACTGCAACGTGCGACTCCTGGGTGGCCTTGGTGCATGTCAGAAAAAATATGGTTACAGTACGTGAACAATTTTGCAACAACTGGCTCGTCCTAGCTCTTTGATCTGCTTTGGTGATCACGGCCAATTGTTTTTCATGAGGGCAGAGACCTTTAACAATGCATACACTGGTTACGTACTGCACTGCGTCAAATGTTACTGGCACCTGATTTACTGTATAATTTGCGAAACCCCCGTATATACAGTTTGCGTTTCCCAAACTCCTAATGGCAATTTCTTTATCTGGTTTCTTGTGATCGTTAAATTATTCATGAGATGAAATCTGCCTACGCAAAGCTCTTCGTGGTTAATTTTCTTAAAAAAAAAATCGTGCCGGTTGCCACTCAAATTTTACTTTAGCTCTGCTCATTATAGTCTCGATCATTTGTTGAAAAATGTCAGGTACTGTGTTCATCAGGTTATTGGCAGTTTTCTCGAAATAGGCCACAATGGGTGTTGATGGTTAGAAGTTTTTTTGATTCGTCATCCAGGTGGAGGTGAAGAAGGCATCGGAGAGGTCGATTTTGCTGAACAGCCGATGTTGACTCAGCTTCGAGGCAGTGGATTCTTGTTTAGTTTTAGTGTTTCGTTCAAGCCTGTTGAATAATCGACGCAAATATATATGAATACGCCCATCCTTTCTTTTGACGGCTACATGCGATGCAGTGAAATCCGAGTAATCGATTGAACGGATTACTTCCAATGATTGTAATCTGTTGAAGATGCCTTCATTTTGATGCACACATCCAGCAAATCAATGAAGAGCAACGGAATTTTTGCTGATATTCCTCGTCCATTTTGGTCATTGCCTTTTACTCATTTTTTGTAGGAGCACGTTCTAATTTGAATTTGCTACGTAACACGTACCAAAGTATTCTCAGTTGTGCAATTTCAAAAGTGCCATAAATTTTCCAAGCATATTAATTCGGTGCCCCGAAGCTCGTTGCTTGCTCTTTGCATGCGGCAATGCGAGTGATCCTAGTAGCTTCTAATTGCTCTAATAGGTAATCGGCTAAGCACACTTTCGGTTCGGGACGGATAAAGAGACTATAGCAAGGCTTAGACGAGGATTGAAGTTTCTTCTTCCTCTACGGAGACTATGTGTTGATGCACCTGACTCACAACAACCTACCTTGTGACGACTTGCTTGCAATCAAAACATTCTTTTTCGCGAAATAGGCAATCAATGTGGAAATGAATTGCCCCGCACTTCCGAAATGGAAACGTTGCTTTCGGTTTCTTGTTAAGGTGTCCCAGCGTTCTATTCCGCATTTTGTTTGCTGTTATCGCACTGTGGTTTCTGGCGTTTACTATTCAAGAGTCCTGGGCACAAAACGATCGACTTATCGATTTTGGGGGTGCTTAGTCGTGTCGCAATATTGGCGACGGCTCTTCATCTTATTAGGAAGTTTCACCAACGTCTCAGTGTCTTTCATTGAGTTGTTGCACATACATACATCAATACTTTCAAATTGTCAGATGTGGAATTTGCAATGTCGAACATTTCGCATTTTAGATTTACTCGTGTTGCATACTCGGGAAAATTCTCACCAGCTTCTTTTTCCATCTTCAAGCACTTATAACACAACGAAAACTGTTCACTGCGTCATCGAATGAAATGTGGTACTTTCTTGAGTGGCAAAACAGTATTGGCTTTAGAGAGTTTCTCTGTCAGGAAATCCAGTTTATGTGCGGTGCTATAATCGTAGCTGCCTCGGTAACAAAGATAGATTTAAACCGCTGATACCACAATTCGAACGTTAAATTGTATTCAAGGTAGTAAGGTAGGTAGAGGGTCGGTCATCTATCGGTTTCTGTTTAAATTATATGTTATTTTGGCAACACTTGAACACATTTACGCTTGATTCACGCTATCAATTTATTATGGGTTGTCAAGTGGGAGTTCCTGCCAAAAGCTAGTATATTTTTCTGTATTTGAGTCTGAGCTCTTGACATGCACCTTCCATCATAGTTAGTATCTAGATTTATACTTTTGTTGGTGCAGTCAACACGTCGGATTTTGTTTCTTTCAACTTGATCGCTTCGTCCATTCGTTATTTCTGTCTATCGCACTTTGAAGTTTATTAGTAGCTTCCTCTATTATGTCAGCTACTAATATGATAGCAGTGTAATTAGCAAATGTAACCATTGTTGTATTATCAATTAGTGAAGTATTGCTTGTAAATAGATGATATAATACTGGTCCTAACGTGTCTGTCTTTAATATATGGTTCAAGAAGGTAACATAATTTTGGTGGTAAAACTTTCTTAAATTTCATCAAAACGCCGTCGAACCAGACTTTGTTGAAAGCCAGACGTGAAGAAAACTGCTGAGTAGATCCTCTTTCTTCAAGTGTTTTTTCTAACATGTCCGTCATCCTATGAACATGATCGATTGTGGAATATCTACTGTACCTCAAAATCCAAATTGGTGTAAAGGAATGAGTTCTTTACTTTCAATTAGCGGTTGCAGTCGTTTTAACAGGAGTCTTCCAAATAATTTTAAAATAATTGGTTGTAGCGATATTGGTTTATGAGACGCTATTTCGTTGGGTGGTTTTTCTGGCTTGGACTTTATAATCACTTCCGCAATTTTCCATACCCTTGATAGCGTTTACGGACTTTTCCTGTGATCAGGTATATGCGTGGCGTTTTTCTATTTTTTTGTTTTATTTTTTTTTGATCACTTCCGCAAGAGGTCAGGGTGATTTCTCGATCTTTAGTTTTTTTGTTTTGTATTGGTTCGCTCTCCTGTACCTTATTAGGCTGAAATATACCCTCTAGGTGATCAGCAAAGGCTTCTGATTTTTTTTCATTGCTTCTTGCCCAACTTCCATTGCTTGTTCTTATAGGTAGAAATTGAGTTATTGTGCTTTGTATTCGTTTCATTGTCGTCCACAATAGTCAGTATCTTTCTCATATGTTAATCATCGTAAATACGTTTCGATACGTCTGAGCTCCAGTTAAAACTTTCTTCGATACTAACGTAAGTTATCGGTAATTTCCTAGTTATAAAGAAATTGAGTAGATCTTGCATTTTATAGAGACCCGTGAGCCAGAGTGTTAGTTTTCTACTAGAGTGCCAATTACAACCCCATTTTGCCACTGGTTCGTGGAGCTCTTTACTTCTAGTGGAATCTTGTTTTGATCCCTAATGAGTAGGTTTTGTATATTTAAGTCACTTCCAACCATGAACTTTTCTCCTAAACTTTCTAGGAACTTTATAAAGTAATTTATCATTAGGTTGTATCGTGGTGGAGAAACTGCAAAAACTGGTCGATTGTATTGATTTTGTTACATATTTTTTCACTTCGTAATGGCTTCCTACTTTTCCGGGAGTATTGTGTAATATACTTGATATACTGTGAATTCAATTCCTACTGATATTGCAATGCCCACTGGGATTCCATACTAACGAAAACAACTTATCGGTGAACCCTAGGGCAACTAAGGTGGTATTCCTCACGAGACTAACGATTTTGTGGATTATTCCAAACATTTGAGATCTTCCCTTATCACTCTCTCTAGTGACTAGATACATTAGAGCAGGTTATTAGGTTAAAAGTGCATTGAAAAAAATTCCAACAAAAATGCAACATTTACTGAAAATTTAGAAATACATTTAGTAAATCGTGATGGAAGCCAGTGGATATTACCGTAATACAGGAAACCACTGCACTGGGGGGAGCTAAATTCTCCAACGCAAAACTAATGCACTTTAGATGATAAATCTCCCACCTCTTGATCTTTGAATTTTGGGAACTTTGGATACCCATTGCAGCATTTAGACAGTAACTCACTGGTACGTAGCAGGTAGCTAGCAGCCTAATAGGAACATGTAATTTATTTTCACCTATCTTCGAAAAGTTCCGCGGTGGGTTGTGGATGTCGTTATTAATGTCAAATTCTTATGATTTTTGGGATGTGGCAACCCTAAAAAACAAAATTTGAAGTTTTATAACTCAGTTTTATATCTTTCAAGTAGTTGATACTTAGTTGAGCATTATCATATCAGTGATTTTGTAACCAATAGAAAAAACGAATTTCGTGTCCTCATTGAACATTATTATTAGAAAGACAAACTGGTTAAAGAAACGATAGGAAAGTATGATAACGTCCCAAATACTATGGATAATTATAGGCTAATTAAATGCCCTTCCAGCTAAAATGATGGGTTCTGCTAGCTTTAGAAAAAGTTAGCAGAACCCATTTCAAAAAATGATTCAAATATAATTGGAAAATTTAAGGCTAATTTAAAGTTAATTAAATGTCCCATTAAATATTTGATTTGTTTGCTCGTTCTAGAAAAAGTATCAGGCTTTTCTACTTCAAAGCTAGCGGAACCCAAATCGAAAATCGAACCAAAACTGAAATTAGAACGCCAACCAAGATCAATTGACATAAACATATTGTTAGGTTCATTGTAGCCTATAAGCTTACTTATGCGCCTTATCACAAAAATTTAGGCAAAACTCGGTCTTCACCAAGCTTTAGGCTATTTTATTTAAAGGTAGCAGAACCGAAATCAAAACTCGGATTAAAACCGAAATTAGAACACAAAGCTAGATCTATTGGCATATAAATACGCGTATCTAAACGCTTTTTATAGCCTAATAAAATGGGTTATTAAAAACATTGGAATCCACTTGTTCATGACCAAGCTTTAGGTCATTTAATTAAAGCTAGTGATGGCTAGTGGCGAGTGCCCAAAAATTTTTTGATTAGGCCATAATGAGCCTAAAATTATTTGTACGTCAAGTGATCTTAGTTTGGGTTCTTAATTTAGGTTTTGGTCTGATTTTTCATTGTGTTTCTGCTAGCTTTGAATTAAATAAAAACGAGTGGAGCCTTCGTATTGCTTTTTAATTTCGGTTTTGGTTCGATTTTCGCCTTGAGTTATGCTAGCTTTTCAGTAGAAAAGCCTAATGCTTTTTCTAGAATGGGCGAACTAAATCAAATGGTAATAGGGGAATTTATTTAGCCTTTAATTTCCAACAATTTTCCAATTGTTTTCAATAATTTGTTGATATGCTTTCTGCAACCTTTTTCTAAAGCTAGCAGAACCCATTGTTTTAGCTGCAAAGGATGGAGGCAAAATTTTTTTAATAGAGCATTTAATTAGCCTATTATTAGCCTCTAATTATCCATAGCACTGTGAAATGTTCTACTGGATGGGTTCTGCTAGCTTTAGGGGCATGCATGATAAATAATATAGCGTTGAGAATACAAATTTATTCGACCGTTTTCAAAAAGTGGCTCTGACTATAATAAATTTTTTATAGTGACAGCTGATTCCCGTTGTTTTAGACAGATTAGACATCTTCTGTTAACATTCAGTTTGTGTTGATTTGAGTTTCATACAAAACATGTCTTGTGACAAAGCTCCAATCGATAAATCACGTAAAGAATGGTTTCGACGCTTCAAAAATTATGATTTCAGTGTTGAAGATATGCCTCGCTTAGCGAATTAGAAGCATTGCTCGCGGAAAATCCGACTCAAACGCAAGAAGAGCTTGCCGCGTCTCCTTACCTTACGTTTGAAATCTATCGGCATGATTCAAGAGCAAGGCAATTAAGTCCCTTACGAATTGAAACCAAGAGGCGTAGAAAGGCGTAGAAAGGCGATTTCTTTTTTGCGAGCAGGTGCTTCATATGCAAATAAGAAAAGGTTTTTTACATCGGATAGTGACTGGTGGCGAAAAGTGGATCTTCTATGATAACCCTATAAGGGGAAAAAATACTACGCTTTGCCCGGCCAATCGCTACCATCGACCTCAACATCAACACCAAAAACGAACATTCATGGTTCGAAGGTTATGTTGTCTATTTGGTGGGACCAAAGAGGCGTTGTGTATTACAAGCTACTACAACCTGGCGATTCCATTACGGGCGAGCGGTACAGACTACAATTCATTTGTTTGAGCCGTGTATTACGAAAAAAAAATGACCGGAATATGAGGAAAGGCATGATAAAGCTATTTTCTCCATGATAACGCTCGGCCTCACATTGCAAAAATCGTAAAAAAATATTTGGAAACGCTCAAGTGGGATATTTTACCGCACCCGCCGTATTCTCCGGACATTGCTCCTTCTAATTATTGGTTCTTCCGATGGATACAACACGATTTGACAGGTCACCGGTCCACTTTTTTCAAAGAAATTGAAAATTGGCTTCAAACTTGGTTCGCCTCAAAAGACGAAATGTTTTTCCTAGATGGGATTCGAAAATCGCTTGAGAGGTGGCAAATAGTGGTAAGCGACGATGGACAATATTTTAATTAATCTGTTCATTCATTTTATTTTAAAATAAATGAATTTTTAAAATAAAATAATGGACCGAATTAATTTGTACTCCCAATACAATATTCAATAGTTGGATACAAGAGTTTAAGTTTTGTCGTCGAACATTGTTTAGAAATGGTCACAAAAGTTCTTCGTTTGATGACTGATGATCGTAAATTTAAAGTGCATGAGATTGCGTGTTGTGCGTGATAGAAGATGTTTTTGCGCCGGTTTGTAACCGTTGACGAAATGAAACGTTGATGCAGGATTCATTCAAAAAAACTCTGTTTCATCAAGACAATGCACCGGCTCACGAAGGAGGTAAAACGATGACCAAATTGACCGACTCAAATGAATATGAAACAATTGGTTATTTGGAGGAATTTATCACCGATTCGGTTTTATTATTCATACCTGGAATTTTTTAATAGCTTGGTATACGATTTCAGGTTTGGTAGTCATCTTGTCCTTGCTCTGAAAACCAATAAATGTGATAGTTATCGTTGCTAACGTGTTAGTCGCTAATAGCAGGCTGTCGCAGAGATGACTCAAAAATTATTGGCTTAAGCCAAATGTTTGGCCTACAGAGTTATTCATCTTCAGTGAATGGGGAAAGATTGGCCTTAAAAGGACATTAAATCCATTGGATAATTAATACTTTTTCCTGAAGCCTTCGTCAATTCTAGGCTGCCGTAGTGGTGGATCCACTTTTATTAATATTCCAAAGTGTCGTGTACTTATTTTCAATGATTGGTCTTATTTTAATTTAATACAAATATTTTTTATTGTAACTTGTGCCTTTACACTTCTTGAGATGTTGTAAGGTTTTGCCTACACGATTTTGGTAACTTTAATTCGGCTTGACAGACAGATTTTTTTTCCTTTATTAATTACAACTGAGACTATGCTCATCTAGCAATTTATCTGCCGAGTGAGGTTATAGGTCTATGGTTCGAACCTCATCGGGGCAGTGTAAATTTTATGGCAGATATTTATTTGGCATCAAACGACAGATATTAACGCGATGTGTTACAAATGCAGACTGATGATTGTTACACTCAGCAAAACACAGAAATATTCCAGAAGATGGGCGTGACCGATGGAAGTGGAAAATGGAATATAAAAAGGGGAAATGACACGATTACAGATTCGCCTCGAATAAATAGACAAATAAATGGACAATTTAGCTGCAACAGCGCAATATGGAAAGCTCGAGAATCGCATTTCTGGGTATAAAAAGGGGAAAAAATCGCAGCATAAGTCAGTTGTTATTTAACCAGTGATCAAGTGGTGGATACAGTTAAAAAGTAAACAGTGAAATTAAAATGAGTAGTCAAAGTGTTGAACTGTGTAGTAATTTATTGAGAAATACATTGAACCCGTGTCAATAAAAAGAACCAATGTTATTATTGCAAAATCCGTAACGAATCCTTGTAAAGCCCGAAATTCGTAACAATACTAATTTTAATTTGGTATGTTGACCTAGTAAACAATCTAAAGGTTTCCATGTACCTGGAGCCTTGTTTCGTATTTGGCGGCATGCTTTTTTATTTCATTTTGATGTATTCCATCTGTAAGTCTTCATTTCTTGTTTACCACAGGAACATTTATGATACTACGGAGAACCTTGTTTTGAAACATCTGTATCATTTTGGCGTTTGATTGCTTTGAAGAGTTGAATACCGTAGGTCCATATCGGTTTCAGTATTTGCCGATATAGCAGCTGCTTGTTGTGTATTGTCAGCTCAGAGCCTCTACCATTAGATTCTTTCTTCTTCTTTTTGACATGCTCTCTTCACTTGAGTTTGGCATCGAGTTTCATGCCAAGATGTTTTTTTTTGCATATGTCACTCGATCATGAGTTAATTTATATCGGTAGATGGGAAGCCTTTCGAAATGTAAAGTTAATATGCGTGGATTTCGTCTCATTAAGCTTGATTTTCCAGAGCTTAGTCCAGTTACAAACCGCATTCGTAATCTTCTGGAGTTTTATCGTTGCATCAGCGGCATTACTTCCAATCGCCATGATGTCTGTTCCTTCATCTGTTGTTGGAATATCCCTTGTATATTATAAATACTGCGGGACACCGGCAATGATTTTCTTGCCTATGCAGCTTCAATTCCTGTCCACTGTGCCAGACTATATCGTATGATTGGGCGACGTCCAGAAATATCCTTGAGCATACTTTTTTACGTCCTAACGTTCTTTCAATAATGTTGGTGATTCTATGCACCTGTTCAATTGTGGAGTGCTTTCCTCTGAACCCAAACTGACGTGGATGAATTAGTTGTCAGTCCTCAATTATTGGCTTAAGTCTTTTTAGTAATAATTTTTCAAAGAGTTTTGACATAATTGGCAGCAACGAAATTGGCCTGTATGTTTTTTTATCGTTAGGTGGTTTATCATTGATTATGTGTAATAGCTACCGAAAACCTTTATCTGGTAGAGTCTTGATTATTTGGCAAGTAATCAAGTCATATTATTATTATTATTTTTATTATTATTATTATCTTTATTTCAAATTACAACTGGTAATAAAAAGTGAAAAATATAAATATACAATTTAAAATTTGAACTAAAGTACAGCTCCTTTAGACATTATGTCTGTAGTGGAGCAAAGAGAATTTATAATTGACATAAAAATAATATTTATTATTTATAATACAATTTCCACATATACCATATACAAGCTCAGTTTAGATTTGTTATTATTCTAAGTTTACTCTACGAGTCATTTGGATATCATATAAACAGTTAATTTCATTACTAAAAATATTGCTCGATATCATCGATGCCAAGCAGCCAAATCCGAATTTCTCTCAGCAATTTGTGTTTCCGCTCCAATGGAAGCATTTTAATGTGATTCGGTAAGAGATGGAACCAATACGGTGCCATGTATAAATAAAATCTTCTAAATTTTTCATTATTACAACGAAGCCCGACAAAATTGTTTGGATTTCTCGTATTATACGCGTGATATATGCGACTATGGTAACTATTGCTGCGAACAAAAAACATTTTCAATACTTTAAACACATATAGATACCTCAGAGGCAACAAATTCAACTCACGAAAAAGCGGAATTGTGGGTGTAACTGTCGGACGAGCGTAAATTAATTTAACAATTCTTTTTTGCGCTATAAAAAGATCGACAATATTAGCAAAGTAAATTCCACCCCAACTAGTAATCCCATACATTATGATTGATTCTACAAGAGCATGATATAACCTTCGCAAAACATAAGAAGGACTCAAAGGTCGAAGATTATAAAATTTATACACGGCAGTAATCACAATTTTCCTGATATTATTTAGGTGGGACGTCCAATTAAGCTGAGAATCAATTGTAACACCTAGATATTTAAACTCATTCACGCAAAGTAGATCAAAGCACTGCTCAGAACATAGGTTCTTATCACATGAGTGTACATGATACTTGATAAAGATTTGATCAAATGTTGTGTCAGGACGCCTAAAATGCATAACTCTAGACTTATCACTAGCTTGTTACGATTACATGATCGTAACAAGCGCTGTTTGATTTTATTCCCCTTGGTTTGTGTCCTCGCTTTCGGAGTTGTGTAATGTTTGTACACGTCGTGGTGATGGCGCGAGGGTGAGTAAGATGAGGAGAGAGAGAACAATGCGCATCGAATGGGTGTGTAAAGCAAAACATTCCATAAGAATGTTTTTCTTATATGCCTCTCGTTTACATCAATGCGAATTGATGTAAACGAGAGACAGAGAAGAAAGATAATTCTTCTGGAATGTTCTGCGCGTCGTTGTGCGGGCAAGAATTTTTTTTCTTGTTGATTATTAGAGTTTTGATTTTTGAAAAAAAACGAGTTAAACTTCAACTAGGGTGAACGTATATAATTTTGTCGGTGAAAAATTTTTTTTTTTGATAAATAGTGTTTAAAACCTAAGTATTTAGTAAAAAAATTAATATAAATATTCCAATAGAATTGGAGTTATATATTTTTATTCATTGTATAATTTATAAAATAAAATCAAAATGCTGCAAACAATTTTTTTTTGATATTTCATGATTGGGTGTTTATTTTTCTACTTCGTGTGTTCATCTTTAAATTGTGAATGAATTCTTATTGTATCATATGGTTGAATTCGGTGATATTATTGAATAAATATAAATTTAAAAGTGCAAAATATAAATATTGTGATTCGTTTGATGGATACAACGTTTTACTATAAAAAGAATTTACAAAAGGATTCATACGTCGCAAATTAATTCAAATCAAAGAATACGAGGGAAAGACAACGGGTGCCACATTAACTCATCAATAACGGTTCCGTATTAAACGGACCCCGTATTTTTATATTTCATCGGGTACCGTATATTTCATCGGGTGCCGCATATTTCATCGGGTACCGTATATTTCATCGGGTACCGTATATTTTCAACGGGTGCCACGCATATTTTCAAAGGGCGCCGTATATGTTCAACGGGTGCCACGCATATTTTCAACGGGTGCCACGCATATTTTCAACGGGTGCCACGTATATTTTCAACGGGTGCTGTATATTTTCAACGGGTGCCGTACAAGGTCAACGGGCGGCCAACCGGCTATTTTAATTTTGGTATCGGGGAGAGGCCCCGCATCGGTCATTGTTGTTGGTTAGTATTAATTAAGGTACAATTTTTTTATTTTTTTATTTTTATTGGTATTTCATTTTTTTTCTTATTTAAATTTTTTTTATTCAAAATTTTTTAAATTTTTATATATAAACATTTTTGTAATCGAGCGCCGAATAACGGTCACGCGTTCGATGTGCATTGTTGCTCTCTCTCTCTTTCTCGTTTCTCTCTCTCGTTCTCCCTTTCTGGTGTTTTTTTTCCTTTCATGAAGAAAAAATGAATTACTAAATTTTTTCGGTGTGGTGTGATGGGAGCGGAAACTCCCTCTGTGTCGGCGTAGTGTTTGCGGTCCCTTGATGCCCGCATCCGATTCCGTAACCAGGGCTTGTCCCCGTTTGAATGCGGATGGATGCGCGCACCAAGGCACCGCTCTCGGTTTATAATTTCGTTGTGTTCGTTCCTCAGGTTCCGGCCGACGAGTTTCGGCGGAACTCCGGGTACATCTTTTGATTATTTGCGTTCCCCCTACAATTCTGTATGATCACGGTGTAAGCCAGGAGCCCTGTATGCCTCAAACCCCACGACTTTAGCACTTCTCCGCTGAGAACGTAGCCGGCAAAAATCACCGTGGAGGCCTCTGCAGGTGCTTAGTGATATCTGCAGGTTGGCAGTAGCCAGCCTGTAACAAGCTACAAGTCGGTGATAGAAAAACCATTTACGTAGAATGCATAAGTCACTTTCAATAAAACGTTGAATTTCAATGTAATCGTTGGACGCATAGGTTAATGCCAAATCATCTGCGAACGCTGTAGCGCAGCCAGTAAGATTAATTTCAAAAACGGAATTAAAATAAATTAAAAACAACAAAGGTCCCAGAACTGAGCCTTGAGGAACACCACATTTAAGATGGCCTGGACAGCTATTCACCTTATTAACTCTAACAATTTGACTTCGGTTCCGGAGGTAGCTCGTAAACCAATCTAACAACTTGCCTCTTATTCCGATACTTGATAATTTTGTAAGTAGTATATCATGGTTAACAGTGTCAAATGCTTTCGAAATGTCCATAAAAACAGCTGAGCATTTTTTAGAGTCGTTAATAGCTAGGTATATATTACTAAGGAAATGCAGGAGAGCTTCTTCAGTAGATTTTCCAGCTGTAAAACCAAATTGGTGGTCATTGAGAAATTTAATTTTACCAAGATACGAAACCAATCTTCGTTTTATTAATTTTTCAAATAATTTGGAAAATGGACTCAATAGCGAAATTGGCCTGTAATTATTAAGTTGTAAAGCATCACCCTTTTTAAAAACTGGAATAACAACAGATGTTTTTAAAGTATCTGGAAAAATTCCGCTCTTTAAACTTAAATTAAATAGAAACTTCAATACGTCAACCAGATACCAAGTACAATTTTTAATAATCACATTGTCGATACCGTCGAAACCTTTAGAGTATTTGTTTTCTAATTTCTTAATTTCGAGTAGAATCTCAAAAGAATTGAACTCGTCGAAGTAGCAAGAAGTGCAATAGTTATCCCGGTTTCCCAAAATATGCCGTTTGTACTCTTCACTGTTATAAGTACTATTTTGAATAAGATCGGAAGTTAATTCAGTTGAGACATTGATAAAAAAATTATTAAATTCAGCACAAATGAGTCGCTTATCCGAGAGAACATGGTCAGATTTATTTTTATAAATTTGCGTTAATTGGTTTGTGTATGAATTTCTGCCCAAAATGATATCGATTTCCTTCCACATAAGCTTCGAATTGTTTCCTACTGATTCAAACTTATCTTTGTAATATAACCTTTTAACCCGTTTAACATTATTATTCACGTATTTAGAAAGTTTTGCGACATAATTAGCTAACCGAGCGTTATTTGGATGCATTCTTAGTTTCTTAGAAAATTTTTTAAGTTTATTGATTTGGCCTAGAAGATATGAATTCATCCAAGGTTTTAATTTCTTGTTATTTTGAGAAGTAATTCTATCTTTGCAGAAATCAATATGAGAATTGAAAATTTTCAAGAAATTGTTGAATGCTATGTTACAATCTTTTTCACTATAAACAAGGTCCCAGTTTTCAGCTAAGAGGCGATCCCTAAGCTTGCCATAATTTACTTTCGAGAAATACTCACTATTGCATTTTACTTGGCTATTTGAAGCCGCCCAGATATATAGTGTAATTAAATTATGATCCGAAAATTGAATTGGTAAGTTATCAGTCGTAAAATTGTATGTATTACTGGATTTAACAAACACATGATCTAGACATGATAAATTCCTGGTTGGATTATTAGAAATACTGACGAATCCATATGATGCAAGCAATGTTTGGTAGTTAAAACTGCTAACATATCCTGGAGCTTTTTTAACATTCATGTTGCTTTTTACTTCTTCTTTTAATTCTTTGAGAGTTACTGGGCGCATAGCAAAATCATCCAGCTTGTGGATTGACATTATATTTTCATTGGCCATTTGTCTTGGTAGTGGTTGGAAGGTATCCTCGAGATACTCCGCAAACAGTTCAGCCTTCTCTTTAGGACTTCTTGCACAGGTTCCATCCTCCTTTTTAAGTGGAGGCACTTGCATTTTGGGTCTTTTGAGTCCCTTTGTCGCCTTCCACAGTGAATAATCAGAATTTTTCATCGGTCTAACTAGATATCTGTTGATTGATGCATTTTTAACTTCTTTAAGAAGAGATTTGAAACTGTTACTTAAATTGTTAAGAATTGTTTTGTTCTCCGGCGTTCTTGTTATTTGGCAGGTTTTACTCTCAGCATGGTGAATTGTTTCATTGAGTTGTCCTAATTCATCTTCCAACTGGTGAGAATTTCGTATCGGTACCTGAAGATTGATTTTTTCGTCCATTACTTTATGAAAGATAGCCCAGTTTGTTTTTGAATTTGTTAATTTAATAAGAGTGGGAATCATCCGATACTAGAGAATTACTGTCTTCAATGTGAATGTAGTTCTGGGATATACTGCTTGCTACATAAAAGTCTATTAGGTCAGGTATTTTCGTTCTGTCACTGGACCAGTATGTTGGGGAACCACCAGAGTAAAATGCACATTTTGCTGTCTGCCCTGGTTGAAGCAATTTTACAGATTTTATATAAAAATTTTGCCGACACAAGGACAAGGTACAAGCCATTTAGCCTGGAGTCTTATCGTTACATCAGCGACATTACTTCCAATCGCCATGATGTCTGTTCCTTCATCTGTTGTTGGGATATCCCTTGTATATTATACATACTGCGGGACACCGGCAAAGAATTTCTTGCCAATGCAGCTTCAATTCCTGTCCACTGTGCCAGACTTTATCGTATGATTGGGCGACGTCCAGAAATATCCTTGAGCATACTTTTTTACGTTCTAACGTTCTTTCAATAATGTTGGTGATTCTATGCACCTGTTCAATTGTGGAGTGCTTTCCTCTGAACCCAAATTGACGTGGATGAATTAGTTGTCAGTCCTCAATTATTGGCTTAACTCTACTTCAGGAAATTCTTCTGCAAGTTGCGGAGTTGCAGGAGGTGAAAATTAAATTAATAAATGTGTATTTATTTATTTAGTATAAAATTTTTATTTAGTATAAAATTCCAGGTATTTTTCAAATGCTGGAGAAATTATTTTTCTAGGTAATGTGTATTGCGGATTGTTTAGATTTGAATTGTATTGACATTGTGTTACTAACTATCGATTTTACCTAGGTGTATGCAACTGAGTCGATTCAATTAATCAATTTTATTAGGTAGTCAGAAAATATTAATATTGTTTTAAATTTCAGGGAATTTGCAAATACATGTGAATTAATAACATTTTTCTTAGGTTGCTGATTTGTATGAAGCAATTGTTGATGTCCAATACCATTGTTGTAATGTACCACTCAACCCTGTTATCCCTTATAACTTATATCTATATCTTTAATAAATATTAATAACTGGTCCTATTGTTGTATATTTGTATGGGTTAAAGAATGTTTCTAGTAATTATGTATAATTTAAACAATAATAATTCAATTACTGATCGGCTTTGGACGTGATAGGTAGATATTAGTAAGTAAAAGATTAACTAAATTAATTTCCATTTATAAACATATCCTAAATTACAAATTAATAATTTCCTAATTAATAATTCCTATACTATTAAACTTAAATATTTTAATAAAATTGTAATAGAAAACTTAATAGTTTAAATTAATAAATAAAATAAAACTAAACCTAATTAAATAAAGTGAATTAATTGTTCATTAAATAATAATAATTAATAATAATTTCACAACACTGGTGGCAGCGGTAAACCTCAAACCATTTAACGAAGAAATATTCTAAATTTTATTGTGGAAAGTGTGGATTGTTTTGCATAGTGTTGGATTTTAAGTCAAAAAAAATATATAAACTGTGTTGATAAAATATAGTGAATATAGTGAATTCCTAAGATAAGACAAAACAGTTCATAAGTTAAAAATATTTACTGTTACAAAGATAAGCTTATAGTTATACCTAAAATGGAAGTCTTATAAACATATTAGCATACAAAATCCTTTAACAATTCTATCCAATTTTTATTATACTCCTTCAACGTTATCTATCACGTCGCAATGCCATTAATATATACAATTTAATTGTAAAAGTAGCAAAACTCGTGTTGATTAAACTCACCGTATTAATATCAAGAATCAACAACGACACATCGCATCATCAGTAAAGCAATAAAGCAATTTATGGAAACCGTTGCTTTCATTCTTTCTCTATAAAACCGTCGTATTATAATTAAAAGTGATAACTTTGCAAATAACAATAACAACGGTATTGCAATATTATGGACCTACTTCATGATATGGTAAATACAATTTACCAGACAAACAGTTTATTGCCGAGACTCAATGTGTGAAAAGAATCCAGACATACTCACGCACACGTGGTATTATCAATTAGTGGATACTGAAGCAGAAAATTTTCAACGCAGAACTATTAGTACAACGGGAAAACTGATCATCGTGAACGTGAATATAAATACTTAAAACATATCAACAAGTGTTATCATCAATGGATGGTTATAGTAGCAGATAATACAATTCTATCAACGGATAAACAACTTTATTCAATAATTAAGGTACGCAAATTTTACTTATTTTCCATTTTATAATTTTTTCTTTAATTACTAAATTCGCAAAAATATCAAATTTTATTTATAAAACGAACGCGCACGTAGTTACATTTTTGGCCGAAGGTCATCTAATCCAAACAGATAGTAGTTGTAGCGTTATAAAATTAATAATTCTGATAGTTAATGATTCTGGTGAATTAATTCTGGAAATTTTTATTAACATAAACATTTACGGTTCTGATTACATTGGTTAATAATTATTTAGATATTGGATAGGTATATGGATTTAAATATTTCTTTAGCATTAAAAATGATTCCGGAGTTCGATGGATCATCCGATAATTTGCACAGATTTTTGTCTTGCGGTGACATGGTTCACGATTCATTGAAAACTTCGGAAGTACCCAAATTTTTAAATTTAATTAAAGTTAAACTAATAGGAAAAGCATACGAAACAGTAAAATTTGAAGAATTTAAAAAGCGGAGCTCACTTAAACAAGCCCTTAAAACACAGTTCACATCTAAACGATCGCTTGAATCAATTCAAGTAGAACTAAATTCGATAAAACAGAAGCGATCGGAAGATGTAAAAACGTTTTAAAATCGTCTAGAAACCCTTCTTTATAACCTAAACGAAGTTTGTTTCTCCGAACCTGGTGTTGAATCTATAAAGGAAATTAAACATTTAAATGATAAGATGGCTCTAAGATGTTTTCAAGAAGGTTTGCAAGACCCTATAAAATTAATTGTCAAAGCTTGTAGATTTCCAACCTTGAAAGAAGCTATTTCTAAAGCTCTTGAAGAAGAAGCAATTCAAAAGTACTCTTTTCCAGATTACAATAATAATTCAACACCCTCAAGTTTAGGGAATATTTCAAGATGTCAACTATGTAATAAAGTAGGACATAAAGCCTTGACCTGTTTTAAATTTATTAATTCTAATAATTCGAGGCAGAATCACCCAACTTCCAACTTAAATCAAACTGATTCTGTAACTTATTTGTCTAAAACTATTAATAATTCTACATTGACTTGTGCATATTGCCACAATAAAGGACATAGTATCCAAAATTGTATAAAAAGACAACTAAATGGGAAGCGCCGTTTAAACGAACAAAGCACTGATTCTAATCCTTCAACTAACTCGGGAAACGTGCAAGGATCCGAACGGTTGGGTACTCCTCAAAGGATCCGAAATCATCGATAGAGTACTCAAATTTAAAAAATTCAAAATTATCAAATAATATTAAAGCGTCTAATTTGGTATCAAACAATTCTAATTTCTCCGAATTAATATTTGAAAATTCTTCTGTTAAATTAGAGCCAATTAAATCAGCACCATCTAATTGCCGTTTAGAGGACTGTTTAAATTTTAACATTTCCACTTTTCAACTTTATAATTCCAATTGTAATCCAAAAATGTTTTTGGAAGTAACCTTACCAAATAACCCAAAACAAAAATTATATTACTTGATTGATTCTGGAGCGGACTTAAGCTTAGTTAAAATAGAAAACTTAGATCCGGATGCATTTTATTACCCTGAATCTAAATGCATAATTAGAGGGATTTCAAACGAGTCATTTGAAACAATTGGCTTGACATTTTTAGAACTACATTTTCCTGATTTAAATTCATGTAAACAAAGCGTACAAGTGGTTTCTAATGAGTTTCCAATCCAATATTCCGGCATTCTAGGGAAGGATTTTCTAAATTTTTATAATTGCACATTGGATTTCTCATCAAATAGTATTACACTATCCATAAATAATGAATTATTAACGTATAATCTATCAACACTTCCTACAAAGGTAACGATTCCAGCTCGCTGTGAAATGTGTGTTCAAATAAACTGTTCCTCAATAAATGACACAGAACAAATTTGTTATTCAAAAGAAATACTACCCGGAGTTTTCATAGCAAATTCAATTTTAGAAATTAAACATGGTAAAACGTTTGTTAGTTTAATAAATTCAAACGAATATGATATTGACTTAGATGCGAATCTAAATATTGAAACTGAGCCGTTAGAGCATTTTCATATTTTTCGAATAAATGGTGATAGCCCAAAAATTGAAAATCGTTTATCGTTATTGTGGAAGCTAACATAAAGTTGAATCATTTAAACGACGAAGAGCAAAAATCTATTTTATTAATATGTCGATCGTTCAATGATATTTTTCTCCTCGAAGGTGATAAATTGTCTGTAACAAATGCTACTTCGCATCAAATTAATACGATACCAAATTCGAATCCTATTTTTTGTAAGCCATACAGACTACCTGAAGCTGTAAAACAAGAAGTAAATAAACAAGTGTCTGATATGAAGACTGATGGAATAGTTGAAGATTCCAAGTCACCGTGGAATTTTCCATTACTATGCATACCAAAGAAATCAAATACGAACGAAAAGAAATGGCGGATCGTTTGGCTAGAAAGTTGAATGACGTGACTATCCCTGATATATTTCCCCTGCCGAATATAACTGATATTTTAGACAAATTGGGTTGTTCTCATTACTTTTCCACCATTGATCTCGCACACGGGTATCATCAGGTTCCAATAGATTCAAAGGATCGCGAAAAAACTGCATTTAGCACGGATAACGGACATTACCAGTTTACTCGTATGAGTATGGGACTTCGTAATGCACCGAGTACTTTCCAGAGGCTTATGAACAATGTTTTGTGTGGTCTAAATGGATTAAAATGTTTAGTTTACTTGGATGATGTCGTGATATATGGACAAACGCTTTTAGAACACAACCAAAATTTAACTGATGTTTTTACTAGTATACGAAAATATAACCTTAAAGTTAATCCAGAAAAGTGTCAATTTCTTTGTAAAGAAATCTACTATTTAGGACATTTGATAACGGAATCTAGTATTAAACCTGACCCTAAAAAAATTGAAGCTGTGAAACATTATCCAACACCAAAATCGTCTCGAGACGTGAAATCATTTTTAGGCCTCGTTGGGTATTATCGGAAATTTTGTCCGAACTTTTCAAAAATCAGCAAACCTTTGACGGATCTACTGAAAAAAGATGTCAATTTTGTATGGGATGCTTTCTGTGATGAAGCATTTACAAAATTGAAGGAATTTTTGGTACAACCACCACTGCTGCAATTTCCTGATTTTTCAAAAGAATTCACTCTTACTTGCGACGCTAGTGATATGGCACTAAGCTCAGTTTTGTCACAAGAAAAAAATGGCGCTGACTTACCTATTGCGTACGCAAGTCGTATATTGAATCAAGCTGAAAAAAACTATTCGACTATTGAAAAAGAGTTGCTTGCCATAATTTGGGCGGCGGAACATTTTCGTCCGTACATCTACGGCAGAACGTTCAAAATAGTAAGTGACTATAAACCACTAATATGGTTGTGTAATATAAAAAATCCTTCATCAAGACTGACCAGATGGAGAACTCGGTTAGATGAATACGATTATAAAATTGTACACAAATCGGGTAAATTAAATAGTAATGCGGATGCGCTAAGTCGAATTGTGGTAGAGACACCTGAGTGTAATATTTTAACTCGTTCTAAGTCAAAACCATCGACTTCAGCTCTACAAAATAATATAACACCAAACCCGAATAACAAACCTGATGAAGAAAATTATACTCATAATGCGTTAGCAAATTCTGGGAATAAATTATCATCAAAAATTGCAATTAAGACTCCTTGTAATTTAGAAAATTCTATGTTCGAAAACAATGAAATCGCTTATCAGTCCCAGAAAGAAATTGTTACACTAACGAATGAGAACGACATCGATACAATTATTAAAGAATATCATGATGGACCTCTTGGAGCACACCAAGGAATTTACAGAACGTTTAAAAGATTACGAAATTTTTACTATTTTCCCAAAATGTTTGCTAAAATTGAAAACTATATTAAAAACTGTTCATTTTGTCAAAGAAATAAAAGTGCAAAGAATATTAATATTCCGACGAAAATCACTAGCACGTCGTTCAAACCGTTTGAAAAAATATTTCTTGACATAGTTGGTCCTTTTTCATCGTCGCACAGAAACAATAAATATATACTTACAATTCAATGTGATTTGACGAAATTTTCTTGTGCTTTCCCATTACCAAATCAGGAGACTGAAACTATTGCCTCTGCCTTTGTCCAAAATTTTATTTGTATATTTGGTTGCCCAATTTCAATTTTAATAGATCAAGGGTCTAATTTCATGGCGAAATTATTTAAACAAATTTGTAAGATGTTAAAGATCCGGAAATTTAACACCAGTGCGTATCATCCTCAAACGAATGGGGCTCTTGAGCGAAGTCATAAAACCTTGGTCGAGTATTTGCGTAACTATATTGAAAATGATCCTCTGGATTGGGATTCGTGGTTACAATATGCAACTTTTTTTTACAATACCACCCTGCACACAGCCACTGAATTTATGCCGTATGAACTCGTTTTTGGTCAAAAGCCAAATATACCAGACTCAATATCAAAGAATGTAGATCTTTTATACAATTATAACGATTATTTTTATGATTTAAAGTTCAAGTTTCAACAATCACATAAAATTGCCCGCGAGAAGCTCTTACAATGCAAAGCAAAGTCTAAGGAAAATTATGATAAGAATTGCAGAAGTAAAATATTTAACATTGGAGATACAGTTTATCTTAGAAATGAAGCAAGAAAATCAAAACTAGAGTCACTGTGGATAGGTCCTTACTTAGTTACGGATATTATTTCACCAGAAAATTGTAAAATTCTTATTGGAAAATCAGAAAAAATAATTCATAACAATCGTCTTAAATTATGTCATAATATTTAAATTACTATCTTTTTGTCATTGGAAAAATTTGTTCTAAAACTATTAATTAGTATTAAAATAAAATAATAATAAAAAAACAAAAAAAAAAAAAACCTACAAAATACAACTTGATGTTTGCGAAAGAAATGGTAAATTTAATTTTATTAGAATGGAAAAAAAAACTTAAAATTTGTATATATATATATATATATATATATATATATATATATATATATATATATATATATATATATATATATATATATATATATATATATATATATATATATATATATATATATATATATATATATATATAAAAATAATAATTATGTATATTGAAATGTTGTAATTAAATAAACATAATAATTAAAAAAAAAAAAAAAAATTCAACATGATAAAATTGTATTATAGTTTAGAAAAAAAAAATTAAACTTAATTAAAAACTAAAATTAACTATTTCAAATCATTGAATTACTATTCTAATTATATTATAATTGTAAAATGTCTTTAATAAATTTAATTGTTGTATAACTCACGTCCAAGGACCCAAAGCACGTATATGTACATATTTCAAAAGACAACCAAGATTGCCTTTTGTTTAAAGGAGGGAGGAGTGTTGTAATGTACCACTCAACCCTGTTATCCCTTATAACTTATATCTATATCTTTAATAAATATTAATAACTGGTCCTATTGTTGTATATTTGTATGGGTTAAAGAATGTTTCTAGTAATTATGTATAATTTAAACAATAATAATTCAATTACTGATCGGCTTTGGACGTGATAGGTAGATATTAGTAAGTAAAAGATTAACTAAATTAATTTCCATTTATAAACATATCCTAAATTACAAATTAATAATTTCCTAATTAATAATTCCTATATTATTAAACTTAAATATTTTAATAAAATTGTAATAGAAAACTTAATAGTTTAAATTAATAAATAAAATAAAACTAAACCTAATTAAATAAAGTGAATTAATTGTTCATTAAATAATATTAACGAATGTGAAAACAAAAATCCACTTCAATCCATGCTTTCACAACACCATCGTTATCCGTTTAACCTAATAAACCATTATCCTTCTTGTAGATTAGTATTGTGTTGTCTTTGTGTTACTAACTATCGGCTATACCTAGGTGTCTGTAACCGGGCCGATTCTGTCCCACTTAATTAACCTATCCAATCCTTCGGTTTTGTTATGTGTAAAAAGAGTGTACGGTGGACCCGGCGTCATCCGGGAATTCAAGTGTAAGAACTTGGTCGTACATTTATAATCAATCAATCAATCAATCAATCAAGTCCTCAGTTATTGGCTTAAGTCTTTTTAGTAATAATTTTTCAAAGAGTTTTGACATAATTGGCAGCAATGAAATTGGCCTGTATGATTTTTTATCGTTAGGTGGTTTATCAGGTTTTGCTATCATGATTACTTCGGCTACTTTCCATTGCCACGGAACATATTTTAACCGAAAGCTTGCATTGATTATGTGTAATAGCTACCGAAAACCTTTATCTGGTAGAGTCTTGATTATTTGGCAAGTAATCAAGTCATATCCTGGAGCTTTTTTAACATTCATGTTGCTTTAAACTTCTTCTTTTAATTCTTTGAGAGTTACTGGGCGCATAGCAAAATCATCCAGCTTGTGGATTGACATTATATTTTCATTGGCCATTTGTCTTGGTAGTGGTTGGAAGGTATCCTCGAAATACTCCGCAAACAGTTCAGCCTTTTCTTTAGGACTTCTTGCACAGGTTCCATCCTCTTTTTTAAGTGGAGGCACTTGCATTTTGGGTCTTTTGAGTCCCTTCGTCGCCTTCCACAGTGAATAATCAGAATTTTTCATCGGTCTAACTAGATATCTGTTGATTGATGCATTTTTAACTTCTTTAAGAAGAAATTTGAAACTGTTACCTAAATTGTTAAGAATTGTTTTGTTCTCCGGTGTTCTTGTTATTTGGCAGGTTTTACTCTCAGCATGGTGAATTGTTTCATTGAGTTGTTCTAATTCATCTTCCAACTGGTGAGAGTTTCTTATCGGTACCTGAAGATTGATTTTTTCGTCCATTACTTTATGAAAGATACCCCAGTTTGTTTTTGAATTTGTTAATTTGATAAGAGGGGGAATGATCCGATACTAGAGAATTACTGTCTTCAATGTGAATGTAGTTCTGGGATATACTGCGTGCTACATAAAAGTCTATTAGGTCAGGTATCTTCGTTCTGTCACTGGACCAGTATGTTGGGGAACCACCTGTGTAAAATGCACATTTTGCTGTCTGCCCTGGTTGAAGCAATTTTACAGATTTTATATAAAAATTTTGCCGACACAAGAACAAGGTACAAGCCGTTTAGCCTTAAACAAATCCGCCAAATCGTTAGTCTACCTATACACATGTATGTATGATTTATATCCAATGAATTTACATAAATGTTCCAAGATACACGAAGTATACGTATCTTACTTATTCATCCGTATGTTGTTTAATAAGCTATAATAGTTTATTTCTGTTCCCTTTTTAGTCGTCCCCATTTGATACCATACGGTATATATAAGCATAGCATTACATTGCATATCAGCATTACACAATACATATCCAAACAATACGTATGCGAGCGATTCCAATAATATACGTCAATTACGAATTCCAATCATTCCCCAGAAATAAACTATATAAATTCTTCATCTTCATCTTCCTCGTCTTATTGTTTTTATTATTATTTTTTTTTTATATTTCTTGCCTTTTTGTCTTATTTATTTATAATATTTTATTGGTACATTCGCAAGAATATCATAAATTCAAATCAATTCTTCCTTTTGTTTGGCCATAATAATAATAATCTGCTATAAAAAGATCAATGAACTGCACTGCCTTCCATCCACGAAATAAGAAAGGTCGTACAAGAACCCTTCCTTATACCGTTGAATATGACATATCATTTTACTTGTATATAGTACACGAAACTCTGCACAATTCCATACAGGTAAAATGATAAAAATGCAAAGTTAAATTAAAAACATTCTCATAATTTCAGTTTACAATCTTTGCACGTAACCGAAATACTTTACACAGTAAACTTTCTTTCGATATCTAGTTTTTGTTGTAGACACCGGGAAATTTATCTGATTTTTATGTATCTTTTGGTTATCTTCGAAATGTTTGTTTGGATTTTCCATTCGAGTTTTTTTTCTCAAAATATACATCGATGGGTTTTTACCAAAAAGCACATAAACATACACAAACACATATACTCGTATGTACACACAAAATTTTCATGAGCTTGAAAAATCGAAAAACAATGAAGAGATTTTCTTTCTCGAAGGCACACATAAATTGCTCGTCTTCATTTTACTACTTTGTGTATATAAAAGTTTCTTCTACTTGTTCTTCGTGCATAGATGCCGTTATCATTTTTAATATATTTAAGAAATGTGTATGTTAAGCAGCTACACATTTTCCGGAGCATCTATGGTGTTGTTGGTGCTTTATGATTATATGCAAAATTAACGTAAATAAAATCGAATTACATTTTTGTAAGAGGATGAAGTTTGCCTGGAAATTTCACTCGAGCTTTTTGTAAATATTTGATTTAAGAAACGATAAATAATCTTTCGGTTTTTTACGAGAACAATATAGACGACGAATCTCTGGTTGTTTTAACCTTTGTTTGGAGAGTCATGATTCGTGTCAATAATAAATATTTTGTTCGAGATTAAATTTTTAATTATATTTATGATTTCATCTTGGGCTAGAGATTTTATGTTACATTGTTAAATAAAAATTATGGGAAATTTACAGCTTTATGTATATTTTGGAAAAAAAGAAAATGTGAGAGAATTAAATAAATTCTTGTATAAAATGTGCAGTAAGTGGCTCCGTTGTGGTTGCCTCCTTTTCCTCCCCAAACCCACCATACACTACCAAAACTACTATACACTACCAAAAACCCAGTGTAATGGGCTATAACAGAAGCAATTCGTATATAAGTACCATGGACTATGTCTTATTACGAGACACTGATTTGGTCCGCGCCCGACTTTTTAAAATGGAGACAGCTGTTCCATGATGCTATGATAGAGGGGGAAAAGGGGGAAAAGGGGGAAAGATATTGTTTGAAATATCCAATGGACCAACGGTCATATGTTGGGATTTATGAATCCTAATAAATGCCACAATGAACTTGTATATGATCATTATCTGCCTGAACATTTTTTGTGTTTTACTATTTTATTTTGGTAACGATGTTATAAACATTGTAGTAGGTCTAGGTACATTAACAATCTGATAGCTCTTGGTTTGGTTTAAAAATTTAACTTTATATAAAGTTCCTCTTTTTATAGTCAGCAGGAACTTGGGTAACGGCCGACATAACCGTCACGGACTCGTGGCAATTTGCTGCATCTCCATTCCACCATTTAATTTTCTAAACACAGGTAACATGAATCCCGAATGTTTGAATCCCGATAGGGGCAGGATGCAAAAGGAAATTTTCATCAACAGATTGTAATCTGATGATTAAAAGGAACACAACTACGACCCCCTATTGGCGTGCAAAACTCATGGGCCGACCCATCTTCCATGTCCAGTACTATAGGCTGGCATGGAGCTATGCAATGCGCAGATGGTATCTTAAATCGGTCCTATAGCCGTACGTCTTCGATGTGGCAGGGATGCGTAAAGTAAGACGGGAAAATCAACCGCGAAAGAGCAGGGAGTGCTTCGGCCCCAGAAAAGATTGCATGGATTAAAATAAAAAATAAAAATAAACAAAGAAATCATAGAATTTTGATAATTGCTAACAGAAATAATAATTGTCGACATTGTCTACATTATCTACATTGTCGACGCAATTTTTTAAATTTTTTACATACATTATTTACACGTGTCGAATATTAATTATCTACCCGGTGTAAACAACACGGCACAACACTGCTGGTCGTACATCAACTGCAATTATCAATGGTACATCAGGCAGTCTTACGATACGAATTTATTTTGAAGCAACTCTTAGAATTGAAAAGAGTTATCCGAATGCTTAAGCTGACGGAATATCCTCGTACGCAAAACAGTTGTTTGTTTAGACCTGTGATGAGCCGGCGATGGTGTGATGAAATTTTGGATGAAGAAATGTTGGTGAGAATAAAAACCCTCCCGCACCTGAAGGAATTTTATTACTTAAGATTAACAGGTAATTTGATTAATTTATTAACTGGACGTTTCAGTTCGGTTTTCGATGTTTTTAGTGTAACTACGCGGGTGAGGCCGTCACTGCCTGGATGAATCGTGATAACTCTACCAAGTATCCATTGACTGGGATATAAGTTTTCTTCTCGTATTAAAACTACATCATTGACTTCGAACTGATCAGTCGTAGATTTCCATTTGATACGTTGTTGTAATGACGTTAGGTAGTCCTGATGCCACCGTTTCGCTGGTGAACACTCGCTGCTGAATATTTTGCCATCTCAATAGTTTATTTTGTGGTATCTCGTTCAACATTGGTTCAGGAATACATGTCAGAGGTTCTCCAACCAAGACATGAGCGGGTGTTAATGCTTGTATATCAGCTGGATCGTCGCTAAGTCTGCATAATGGTCTCGAATTCAACAGTGCCTCAAGAGAAAAGTAATTCCTTTCTGCAAGAAAAAATCTTAAATTACTTGGTTGTTCGACTGAGTTATTATCTGAAGCTTGAGTTTCTGGAGTTCTTTGTTAGCCCCAACAAAGTTAGATCCGTTGTCACACCAAATTTTCTCTGGACTTCCAAGTCTTGAAATGAGCCATTTTAGGGCAGCTAAAAACGATTCGGGATCTAGGCTACCCACTACCTCTAAGTGCACAGCCATCATCGCCAAGCACACGAAAACTGCCACATACACCATTTCCAACGGAGAATTATTGCGTTTGCTCCTTTTGATATATAGTGGCCCAGCATAATCCAATCCAGTGTGTAAAAACGGCCGACTTTGGTTACATCGTGCTGCTGGGAGATCAGCCATTTTCTGTTCATCCTTGTAAAAGCGGTAACGAATGCACACCGTGCAGGATTTTATGCAGCGTTTAAAGATGTTTCGTGCTCCAATCATCCAATACTTGTTTCTCACAATACATGCATGCATGTGCTTGAAGTGAATACCTCGAACAATTTTATCGCACAATATAAGGTAAGGAGAATTTTCTTAGGCGGCCACCGACTCTTAGTTACCCATTAGAATCTATAAATGGGTCAAGTGATGCTAATTGGTGTTTCGATGGTAATATACATTGTTTTCTGAGAATCGTGAATTCGCTATTGAATGCGATTTGCTGTACGTTCCGAAGTATTATGTTGTCAGCGACATTTAACTCGGCTACAGTAATTGTGTTATATTGTTGCTTCGCCAATTGTCTTCTTCGAGTTGGACTTCCAAATCTCAACATATACACTAATACTTTGCGTATTTTGAGCCAAGATGAGATCCTTGATATTACGTTTATAGCGATGTTGTCTTTGGTGGTCACTTTAGTAAAAACGTTTGCATATTTTGACCTTTCTTTGAATGAAAAGTTAACCGTTTCTGTTGGTATGGAAATTGTTTTTGGCCAACAAGATTTTGGTTGACTCAACCAATGAGGTCCGTGCCACCACAGGGATAATTTTGGCAACGCTTGTGGTTTTATTCCCCTAGTTATTGTATCGGCCGGATTTTGTTTTAAATCGATATGATGCCACTTGTGTCGAGGAATAATCTCCAGAATTGCTGCCGTTAATTGCCAATGAAACTTTTCCAAAGTAGAGGAACATCTCGATACCCAGTGTAGTACTATCGTGGGATCTGTCCAGGCGCAGATTTCTATGTCCCTGTAAGATAGAGATGCAACACAAAATTTAATTAATTTGCATAGAAGGACCACTCCACAGAGTTCCAATCGAGGTAACGAAATTTGCTTTAGCGGAGCTACTTTACTCTTTGCAGTTATAATATTCACGCTGATTTTATTCACGCATCACAAAATGCATGTATTTGAAGATGGGATGTAGTTGTTGATTGTGTGAGACACTCATGAATTGAGGACATTTCTAGGTAACTCAGTATCTCATTTTAACTTCAGCAGCCATAACTTCTGTAGCAACATTTTGAATAAAATTACTGTCGGTGCAAGCCAGCCTAACGGGTCATATACCTTAGATGCCGTTGACAGTATTTTTCGCTTAGTCCACTTTATGTGCTCAACAGTTCCCTGCACCTGAAAGGAAAATGTGTCTGCTTCTACATTCCAGATAATGCCGAGTGTTTTGATTGGTCAATCGTCTTCAATGAGTTTCGGAATGTTTTCAACTTCGTGCTGGGGAAATGATTTTAAAAATTCCTGCGAGTTGGATTTCCATTTCCTTAGTTTGAAGTCGCTCTCTTTTAAAATTGTATTTATTTGCTCCTTGATTATGACAGCTTCTTGAACACTATCGCATCCGGTTAACGAACTACGAATGCGATTGCGAAATCTTAATAGGATTGTAGTCAGATCAGTTTATAGATTTGGACCAATTTGCAAGACATCATTAAGTGATACTCCCGTACTAGACTTGCATGATGCGTCAAATACCACTCTTAGTTTAGTGGTACTGCTGCTTGGTTTTACTACTGCGTGATGTGGTAAATAAAACCTGTTTTTGTCTTGTTCTGGAATTCGATCTGGTGATATATAAGTCATGTGTCCTAAATCAGTATATTCATTCATAAATGAGTTATATAATTCAAAGAATTCGGGTGCTCTGCTTCGTATGACCTCTCTAGTAGAGGTTTTGGTTCCTTAAATGGAAGTTTCACCATGAATTGACCACTTTCAGTTCTGGTGGTAGATTGCTTGTACAAGACTTCGCATTTATGAGGAACGTTGGCTGGATTTGGTTGAGACGCGACTTCTTCTACCTCCCAAAATTTTTTCAACTTCCCAAACAGGTCTTCATTTGTAACTGGATATTTTGGCTCAGAGATTACGTGGAGATTAGTTACATCTGTTGTTGAATTGTAATACGATCCTGCTACCAACCACCCGAGTTTTGACGACTGAAGTACGGGAAGCCCTTCGATTATTTGTTTATGGGGATTTAAAACTCGAAAAACCTGGAGCCATCTCCGAGTAGTACATCAATTTTGCTTGGTGTATGAAACTGTGGATCTGCTAATTCCAGCTACAAGTCAGATTGATTGAAGTTTATTGGCTTTGACGGTAAAACGTTGGTTATACTATTAATGATATGAGCCGTAACTAAAAGTTTATAATTTGATTCGGTTCGTGAGATTATGGTCATATCGATTTTCTCTCGTGTTCTTCCAGCTGGTGACGATGCTAGACCATAAACCGACAGAGATGCGTGGTTACGCTATAGGCCTAGGCTTTGAGCACATGTTTCAGTGACGAACGAAGTTTGCGAGCCTGAATCCAACAAGGCTCTAGACAACTGGAGTTTACCGGTGCGTGACATGATGTATATAACTGCTATTGGTAGCCGTGGTTATAGAGGAATAGTGTACATGTAGAACCTTTGCGTGAATCTGGTTGTTGAGGTTAGTTGGAACTTTTGGAGATTCATTTGGGATTTTTGAAGATTCTTCAGTTTTATGTTCTGAAGAAAGCCGCTCGTCTGAACTATGATGAGTTATAATCTTTTTGGTATACCCGGAAGGAGTTTCAGCCTGACACTGGTGAAGTAGAGTATGATGTCGCTTGCGACAAATCAAACAGGAGGATTTTGAAAAACATTTCGCACTACGGTGGCCTTTCTTTAAACAGTTGCAGTTCTGGACATTTGAAGGTTGGATGTTGCTGTGTACATACCACACACTCAAATGTAGTACTGTACGGAGATGTTACGAAAGTTTTTCAGGTTGATCGAATTGTAACCTTTTTTGTTGCTGCTTCACATATTTCGAGGGCGTCACATCTTTTATTCAGAAATGTTAATAAATTTTAAAATGTGGGGAGATTACCACTGACTGTTTCACTTGCCCACAATTGCCTAGTTTCCTCATCGATTTTTTCAAGAATAATATGGATGAGCCAAGGGTCACGTGTTTTAGCGTCTGGCCCTACTACTCTTAACCCGCGAATTATCTCATCAGAAGTTTCACTGATCCGGCATAATTCTCTTCCGTTACGTTGATTCTGGGTACACTGTTTCTGGTCAATGAACGTTTGCACTAAAGATGCCACTATTGGAGTTAATTTAGTGTAACGGTTGCACAATTTTTCCCACGCTTGCGCGTAATTAGTTTCGGTAATCGATATATGCCGAATTAACGCGGCCGCTTCACCTTTTAGTAAACCATTAAGGATTTGTAACTTGTGAACATCAGATATGCTGCGGTTGTTGTGCACCGTAGTTTTAAACAAATCTTGAAAAGGCGCCCAATATTTGTAATCGCCCGAAAAAGGTTCAATATGAATCTTAGGTAAGCGCATATGTTGTGACGTATTTACACTTTCGTAGAAGGTTTTCTGCTGACCAACGAATTGCTCGAGAGTGTTATTAAAATCAGCTTTCGTATCAAGGCCACTTCGTCCCAATTATGGGTTTCAAGTCCCAAATACTTTATTTTTTAAGGCTCTGGAATTTATCCAGAGCGATTTATACTTTATTTAATAATTAAACGTTACAATACAATTTTAATATAGAACTTGATGATTGTGAAATACATACCAAAAAAAATACCAAAAATGTACACTGTTAAATTTAAAAATATTCCAATTGGATTTATTTTGTAGTGAAATTGAAACATTTTTAGATAATCTTTAACATTTATACTAGAGAACCCCTTGAATCCCTAATAGTGTCGCTGTAAAGAACAGATAATTTTCTAACAATTTTAAATAAACACGAGAAATTTGTGATACAATTTACTAAAGTTTTTTTAATTCTAAAGAAGGTTATTTTAGACACTGTTTCTACTTTTATCCCTCCGAATCTAGAGATGTTCACGGGGTCTCACCTATATGGCTGAATAGCTAAGTCAAAACCTCACGTGTGTGGTAAATAAGGTTGAGATATGATGATTTTTAACTTATGCAGCGTATTTTAAACAATAGTGGTTTTTGATATCAATCTATTTTCAAATTTTACTGTTACCGCTCCTTGAGATATTCATAATATTTAAAATGTATTTTAGGATAGCACAAACAAAGTTTTAACAATGAAATAAACATGGTTAATTTATGAAAATATTTACTGTGCCATATACGACTTAGAAGTTTCATGAATTTGAATAAATTTTCAAATTGTGTTTCACCGATCCTAGAGATGTTCACGGGGTCTCACCTACATGGTCAGATAGATCAGTCAAACCCCTATGTGGGTAATGAACGGGATCTAATTATGATGATTTTTAACTAGTCCAGAGACATTTTTACGTTTATGGTTATATCGCCCATCCCAGAAATGTTCACGGGATTTCTTTCGTATAAGCGAATAGGTCAGAAAATTTTCTATCAATATCGTGCAAATACGGCACGAATAATGATTTTCATCATGTTTTCCATAATTTACAACTTCTTCGTTTACAATTTTACTCTCGATTGGAAATTTTGGTATTTTCTCCAATAGAAGAGCAGCACAAAGAGCAGAATTAATTAAAGCAAATCTGCAAAAACTGACGATACAACAACAAAATGCTTATCATCGCATTACGAATGCGATTCCGCAAGAAATTGTCGGTTTGTTTTTCCTCAATGCTCCCGGTGGAGTAAGCAAAACATTTCTGTTATCATTGATTTTGGCAATAATTTTGTTACAAAGTAGCATTGCATTGGCCGCCGCATCTTATATCGTTGCAGCAGATCTTTTGGGTGGAGGTAGAAATGCAATTTACTGCGACACCCACATGCAATACAAGAAAAAATTCAGGTATGGGAAAAGTTTAGCAAACATATGAACTAGTATTGTTGTACAATTTTATGTTTATTTGAAATTATGAATGATAAAAAGATAAGCACCAACCACTTGTTGAAATCTAACAAATTTTACTAAATATTATGTACAGTGGCTTGGTGTTGATTTTAGTTTTTGTGTAGTTTCGTTCGAGATTGAAGATAAAATTAAGTCATTTAGAAAAAAAATTTACGTAAAACCCTCTCTGCTGTAGCTGTTTTTTATAGCATTATCCATAATTACTTAATAGTGACGCTCCAAGATTTAAGAGGTAATACAGAGCCGTTCGAAGGTGCATTCATATTGCAAGGAGGTGATTTTCGTTAGACTGAACCAGTTATACCACGTTCCGCACCAGCCGATGAACTAAACGCATGTTTCAAATCATCTGTTCTTTGACAAAATGCTTCGAAATATCGATTCGCCACGACTGTGCAATGGCAGTCAAAAAGAATTGCAGTCAAAAAATTGATGAATAACGTTATCGAAGCAATAATGTTGGATGGCCAATTCAAAAGAAAACACGTCTTATTACCGCGAATAACAATAATACCGACCGATATGCCATTCGAATTTAATAGATTGCAATTTTCAGTTGCTTCAAGTTTGTGGATTGAATCTAGAAAATCCCTGCTTCTCACATGGACAGCTATACGTGGCTTGTTCACGCGTTGGAATACCCGCCAACTTATTTATGTACGCACCAAATAGCAAAACCAAAAATATTATTTACCCAAGAGCAATACAATAATATAATTATCATTCAAATATATGTTCATTCAATAAAAAAACACAAACCTACAAAATAATTTATTTAATTCAACTGCTATGCAGCCCACGCCGAGTATCAGCTTTATGTTCAATATGTGAAAATTTCTAAAACCTAAAAACCCTAAATCCCTAAGATCATATAATATACTAGGCGCTAGTCAGTGAAATAACCACAGCTCTAAACTATCCAAAAGTATAAACGTGCCCTTGTGAACATTCATAGGATTTTTGTTATTTGATTGTTTTCACAATAAATCGGGTTCGTAGCTTATTTGGGAATGTCAATGTTTAAAAATCCTATTGGAGAAAATACCAAAATTTCCAATCGAGAGTAAAATTGTAAACGAAGAAGTTGTAAATTATGGAAAACATGATGAAAATCATTATTCGTGCCGTATTTGCACGATATTGATAGAAAATTTTCTGACCTATTCGCTTATACGAAAGAAATCCCGTGAACATTTCTGGGATGGGCGATATAACCATAAACGTAAAAATGTCTCTGGACTAGTTAAAAATCATCATAATTAGATCCCGTTCATTACCCACATAGGGGTTTGACTGATCTATCTGACCATGTAGGTGAGACCCCGTGAACATCTCTAGGATCGGTGAAACACAATTTGAAAATTTATTCAAATTCATGAAACTTCTAAGTCGTATATGGCACAGTAAATATTTTCATAAATTAACCATGTTTATTTCATTGTTAAAACTTTGTTTGTGCTATCCTAAAATACATTTTAAATATTATGAATATCTCAAGGAGCGGTAACAGTAAAATTTGAAAATAGATTGATATCAAAAACCACTATTGTTTAAAATACGCTGCATAAGTTAAAAATCATCATATCTCAACCTTATTTACCACACACGTGAGGTTTTGACTTAGCTATTCAGCCATATAGGTGAGACCCCGTGAACATCTCTAGATTCGGAGGGATAAAAGTAGAAACAGTGTCTAAAATAACCTTCTTTAGAATTAAAAAAACTTTAGTAAATTGTATCACAAATTTCTCGTGTTTATTTAAAATTGTTAGAAAATTATCTGTTCTTTACAGCGACACTATTAGGGATTCAAGGGGTTCTCTAGTATAAATGTTAAAGATTATCTAAAAATGTTTCAATTTCACTACAAAATAAATCCAATTGGAATATTTTTAAATTTAACAGTGTACATTTTTGGTATTTTTTTTGGTATGTATTTCACAATCATTAGATCTTGTAGCTTGATTTAGTGCACTGATAATTATAATGCAAACATAATGTTTCTAGGTTTATATACATTAGAAAACGTGGTGCCATCGGAAAGATGGTATCATGTTGCGTCTGTTGTTTGTGTGGAAAATTCCATGTATTTAGGTAAAGGTGTGGAATCATCTATTTGTTGTATCAGCTAAATTGTCGATGTCGTTAATGTTATTGTTGTTGTTGGTTTGGTGTCGAATAGGTTTTAGCTATTTTCTTGTGTTAGCTAAATACCGATGTGGTCGATGTTGTCGCTGTTGCTTTGGTGTTGATTGGAATATTTAACTCCTCCCCCCTAAGATTAACGGCAGGCTGCAATAGTAGTCATGGAGTGGCTAAATGGTGTTTTTTGTATTTCCTGATACTAAATATAACTATGAGAAGAAGAATAATTGATATGATTATTAATGAAACATGTCCTGATGATGTGTGTAATTTTACATGTTTGTGTAGCAAATTCATACGCTCTATATTTGCGATTGTTTTATTATGTAGAATTTGAAGATTAATTTCTGGTGAAGTGTAATTGATGAATACGTCGTTCTAAGGTAACTCGATTTCTAACTGGTGTACGAATTCGTTTTCTACTGTCGAAAATTCTTGGTTATTGATTACTACTGTACAGTTTGAAAATTCGATTAATGTGGGTTCGATGATTTTCTTTGTTGTTTGTTTACAACTGGAGTCGTATGATATACTCCTAGAGACGGTTTCAATGTATAGCTTTCCATAGCTAAAATAATCAATTTCTTCCTGTAGCGATACGTTTTGACTTTGACAGTTAGCTGGCTGCTGTTTAATAATTGCTGGGACACATGATCCTTCGACTTGTTCCAATTTTGATTCTTGGCAATAATGTGTATTGTATATTATTTTGCTTGATGTGACACATAATTGATAATATTGGTGGTTTAGGATAATAGATGCTGGGGTTTTAGGATATAGGATTTTATTATTAAACGGTATGCTTTTTATTTGGTATATTTCAAAATTTTCTTGTTTAAAAATTGGTATTCTAATAATAAAAATTAATTGTTTGTGGCTATCATAGAAACCTTTAATCTCTAATAGGTTATAAATGAAATTATCGTTTTGTATGCGTACGTTGTCCTGTCTGAGTAAATTTAATATGTATGTTGTTTCGTTTTGCGTCAGTAAGTGTTTTGAAAATACTTTTTGTTGTGAAAATGTTATTATGTCTAAAATTTCGTCCATATTTTTGTGTAAGATGTCTATGATGTGATTTCATTTGAAGAAATGTTGATCGTATATTAGTAGCAATGATACGAGTATATGGTTTAATTTGACGTTTACTTTTCTGTTTTCTAATTGTAGTCCAGTTAGTGTAGTATTAACAAAGTCTTGGATGTCTTGCGTTCGTGTAATTAGTTGGTCATTTATAAAAATTTGCTTATTTATTTGAATATTGAGGTTGTCCTGATTTCTGTTAACTTCGTCGATTGCTATTTGTATGTTTACTAAGTCCTGGTTATCAAGGTTTCCTATCAGATCTTTAACAAGTGTTCCTGTAGTTGGATTATGTGTATCATTTTCCTATAGTTCCCTTTAGTATCCTATAAACTCTTCCTTCATTCGTATCTACGGTTATCCCATTATCCTTAATTATTTTTAATTTTTTATAGTTTGCTCTTAATTTACCGCGTTTCTTCTTTTTCGCGTAGATACAAAGTTTGGGTAATACTGGTACGGATGGTTTTAACTTTTTATTCCGTTTTTGTATTACATTTTTCTTCGCTCTTAATGAATTTTTCATATATGTCGTTACATAAATGCTCGAATAATTCCTTCCTTCGGGCCGCATAATCTAGTTCGTTGCCAAAATTGATCGTTCTTCCAACGTAGTGTCCCTTTAGGAGATTAAATGGAGTCATTTGTGTTGCAGAATGAATGGTGTTATTATATGCAAGTATTGCCGACATCATGATTTTATCTAGTGGCTCATCCGGTCGTTGTAATTTTATAATGCTACATATTTCCTTGAGTGTGGAGTGAAGTCTCTCCACTGGCGAATTTCCCGTTGAGTTGTATGGCGTTGTGACGTGTAATTCAACGTTGTGTTTTTCTGATAATTTTTTGATTTCATTTCCGGTGCCTATTTCTGAATCGGCGACTAATTTTTCTGGTAATCCATGTTGACTAAAAAAATGTGTAAGGTGTTCTGAAATGTCTTTATTGGTTTTTCCTATTGATGGATGTGCTGCTGAAAATTTGCTAAATTTATCGATTATGGTTAGAAACACTTTTCCTTCCAATAATAATAAATCTGTGTGGATAATTTGCATTGGCTTTTTTGGGGTCTCGCTCAAAGTTAGTTGTAACTGTGGTGGTTGTCTATCATATTTTGTGCGTTGAAAGATTTATGAACTTTTATTTATGAACTCTCTGATCATTTCTTTAGAGTGTGGAAAATAATATTTTTGTTTTATTTTTTCATATTTTTCAATTATTCCTCTGTGTTCATTTTCTAAATGTGTTTCTTGTATCAACTTCATCTGTTCCTCCTTTTGTTCCACATCAATTAAAAGTGTTTTCGATCGTACTAAATTTACTTTTGGAGTTGTGCTTCGTGGCTTTTTAGAGATCATGGTTTTATATGCCTCCATTACATATTGAAAACATTATTCTGTTGTGTAAACACAAGTAAGGTTTCGGGTTCTACCAAACATTTTTCTTAATTCATCGCTTATGGCCGTTTTAATCCCACGCTTTTTGGGCAAGGCTAGTGTTACACGTTTTCGTGTTCCAAAATAGGTTTCGTATTTAATTAAGGGATTTTTTAACGTGTCTGAGAGGTAAATTATGAGTTGTTTGTCAAAGGTGTTAATTAAATTTTTTGTAGTTGGTATTAGGTCGTCTGAAGTATTTTGTGGCCCACACAATAGCTAAGAGCTCCTTCTCTATTGTGCTGTAGTTTTGTTCTGTTTTGGTCAAAGTTCTTGAGCCGTAACTGATTGGCAGATCTTGTCCAATCGGTCCTTGCGAGAGTATTGCTCCGATAGCGACGTTGCTTGCATCGGTAGTGACTAGAAATGGTCTGTTAAAATCAGGGTATTGAAGAATAGGTTTGTTACATAGTAACAATTTGCACTGTTCAAAGCATTTAACATAGTCTTCTTGTTATTTCTTTATCCTTTCTTAAACATTCTGTTAGTGGCTTCGTTATTTGCGCAAAATTGTTGATAAATTTGCAGTAATAGCCCAACAGTCCTAAGAAGCTTTTTATTTGTTTTTCTGTTTTCGGTAGCGGAAATTTTTGTATTGCTCGAATTTTGTCCGGGTTTGGTCTTACACCGTCGGATGTCACAATATGGCCAAGAAAGGCAATTTCTTTACGTAGAAATTCTGACTTGTCCAATTGGATTTTTAAGTTGGCTTTCTCAAGCTTTTCGAAAACTTTTTGCAGGCTGTTTATATGTTCTTGCAAGGATGTTGAGAACACAATGATATCGTCCATATAACGCAGACATATCCTTCCTTGTAGTTCTCCTAGCACGTTATCCTTGACCCTCTGGAACGTGGATGGTGCGTTTTTAAGTCCGAAGGGCATTCGAACGTACTCGTAGTGTCCGAACTCGACACTAAAGGCTGTTTTTGGAATGTCTTTTGCGCTCACCTCTATTTGGTGGAAACCCGACGCAAGGTCGAGCGTCGTGAAATATATACACTTTCCCAACTTGTCCAGAATATCTGTTATATTGGGGAGCGGATATTTGTCGTCGACTGTTTTCTCGTTAAGCTTCCTATAGTCAATGACCATTCTCCACTTAACTTTTCCTGAGGCGTGTTGTTTTTTCGGGACAATCCATATTGGGGACGACCATGGCGAGTAGCTAGGTCGTATTATGCCTTGATTAAGCATTTGGTTAATTTGAGTTTCGACTTCTTTTTTATGTATAAAGGGATAACGGTAGCTTTTTGTAAAGATAGGCTTGTTGTCGGTAAGCTCTATCTCATGTTTGATTGAATTTGCAAAAGTTAATTTATCACCTTCTATCAAGTGTTTCACATTGTCTGTCTGATTTTCATAATTTCCTATGGGCTGAATTATTTCAACAATTGCGTAATTGTTCTTGCATGTATATACACCCTCGGGTATAATTAAATTTTCTTTAATCACTTGAGGTTTTAGATATATCTCTCCGTTTGTAACCGTTACAGGAATTTCGATAATTAATTTACTTCTTGGAGAAATGTTATATTGGTTCGACATAAAGTTCAGTTTATATTTAATGGGAATTTCCGTTAGAGGAGTTTTCTCTGATGAGTTAGTGAGATCTAATGAAACGTTAAGTTTTTTCATTGTTTCCATGCCTATAAGTCCATCGAAATACGTGTGAAATTTAAAGAGAATGAACTCTAAAGGTTCAGTGACTTTAAATTCTTTTATGCCATTTAGTTTAACCATTTGATTTACTGTAGTATTGTTAAACAGAGTGGATATGGTTACTGGTTTAAATTCTTGTTTGAACTTGTCATGCATATTTTCTGTATTGATAAACGATTTAGTAGAGCCTGTGTCTATAAGAAATTTTTGTATTTTTCCGTTAATTCTATGTAAGGGAGTTGGAAACCTTTTTGATGTTGGTGTTGATGATTTGAAAGGCTTAGGTATCCGAATTCCTGGTGATAGCAAGACGAAAACCCGTATCTTCGATTTCAACGATAGGGTTATTTTACTCTACTTCCTGAATTGGATCTTGCTCATAATTTGGTTCAATATCTTGAAAGTTTCCTTCGTGGTACTGTTCAGATTCTTGATCATATTGATTCATGTCATTATCGAATTCGCTTTGATATGGATTTGTTGCAATATTAAAGAGTTCTCTTGAGTAGAATCTTTGTGGTCCATACTGGTTAAATCGGTATGGTTGATTCGTTGGGTTAAAATGTCTTTGTTGCATATTTTGATATTGTTGAAATTGTTGAGGTTGGGTGTACGTCGGTTGTTTGTACGCGTCTTGATTACTAGAAATATCCATTGGCTCGGGTTTCGGCAATGGTTTAGGTAGAAGATTCGGATGTTTTCCAAATTGGTTAGGGTTATTTTGAGTGAACGGTCTATGATTAAAATATTGATTTTGATCCCGTAAAGGATTAAAATTTCGAATTGGCAGTCTCGGATAAATTAGTTTTTGATTATAGTTTACAGGAGGTTTAGGCGGTAGTATTGGTCGTGTGTTAAGTATGGGTGGGTTTGAGTGCCCAAATGTTTTATTCCTAACGTATGTGATATCCTGTTCTTTAAGGCAATATAGCCTGGCTGTAGGTAAATCTGTAGGCTTCATGGCTCTTACCATAGAACCTAATGGATCCCTAAGGTTTGACATAAATGCTGCTAGTCTTCTGGATTATTTAATGTGTTTAGTTCTACCCAATTTTTTAATGCATTGAAATATAAAATGATTGATTAAGTTTTCTTTTATGCTAGGCCATTCGATTTTTGTAGTATACATAACTAAAACGTCATTTGCGTTACCTATGATTTTGTTTCGTATGGCTCTCATTAATACTTTGGCTTGCGCTTGTTGATCAAAGGTCGGTTTTAGAATTGCTAGTACGTCATCTACTTGTCCTATAAAATTTGCAAGGTCGGTCTTATTTCCGTTGAATGGCGGAATGTCCTTAATCGCGTCTGGTATACGTAATGTTTGTAAAGTTTTTTCCATCGCTTCCATTCTCTCTTCAGGTGTCATTTTTGTATTTTCACTTTCACTTACGCTTTCTAAATTTCTGTTCGCGTTGTATTTAATACTGTAGCTTGATTTAGTGCACTGATAATAATAATGCATACATAATGTTTCTAGGTTTATATACATTAGAAAACGTGGTGCCATCGGAAAGATGGTATCATGTTGCGTCTGTTGTTTGTGTGGAAAATTCCATGTATTTAGGTAAAGGTGTGGAATCATCTATTTGTTGTATCAGCTAAATTGTCGATGTCGTTGATGTTATTGTTATTGTTGGTTTGGTGTCGAATAGGTTTTAGCTATTTGCTTGTGTCAGCTAAATACCGATGTGGTCGATGTTGTCGCTGTTGCTTTGGTGTTGATTGGAATATTTAACTTCCCTTCCGCTCGAGTTAACAATTCCCGTGCCTTATAGTACAAATTATCAACTTCTTCGGTGATAGGCTTATAATCTGCGTTTACAATTAATTGGAGTTCCATCTCGTTAAAGGTTTCGTATCTAACCTCTAATACCTCTCGTCGTGTTTTTATTGCTTCGAGACTGGTTTCAGCCGTTATTGCTTCCGCAAAATTTAAAATATTAACCATTTGGTTATCACGCAAGCGTTCGTATCTATCAGTCATTATATTTTATATAGCACTCCACAGATTTCGTTTTGTTTAATTTAATAACAAATAAATTTTATACCACGCGGTTTTCTTTTGCGCTGCAGGTTTGACACAGTAGATTTTAATAAACACGGTTAATTTAAAAAAACTAAATGAAATTAAAATTCTACTTATCTGTCATGAATTCCCGGGTTTCGGCACCAAAAAAATGTTTGTGTAGACCTGTGATGAGCCGGCGATGATGTAATGAAATTTTGGATGAAGAAATGTTGGTAAAACTGAGAGATGTTGTATATAAAATTGCAGCACGGAATATAGCAGAAAGTTACTGATGAAAGTTAAGTCACGAAATTGATGATGAACTTGCAGAAATTGATATAACGAATAACGATATCGATGTTTCCAGATTACCAAACGATTTTATTATTAAATATAAATTGCTTCTATAGTACACTGTCTTAATTCTCGGTTTGCCAATTGTAAATGTTGATTGCTCGAAGGTTCTCAAAAAGTGAACGAGTTTTGTTTATTTCATGTCTAACTAGGAAAATGGCATATTCTTGTACACTAAATTAATTAATTACAATTTTAAGCTGAACTTAGTTCAGATATTCAAATTTCCCAATATAAATACAAATATAAAGTACTAACGAGTTTAACTTTACTATACGCAACCAATTCTAGTACAAATTTTGGTTTACGTAGAGTACTCAAAGTGACATGTTCGTGTTGACAAAGTGTTTACAATTGGATTCCTAATTTATATAAAGATAAGTATAAAAAATATTATTTCTAATTTGAATTTAATAATTAATTACATGAATTTTACTTTCAGATTTATAACACATATTCCGGTACAAAAATATTGCTCAGTTAAAATTATATAATGAAACTGGTAAGTATATGATAACATATTTAATTGTTTTTTCTTACGTTTAATTTTAGTTTGAAACTGGTGAACAGCTGATGAGATCAGTTACAATGATTTTTTGTGTGTTGATTTTGTGTAATAAAGTTTGTGCCAGAATTCAAGGTTTTTATTCTCACCAACAACAGTTTCATTGTGAATACTCTTTCACAAATAATTCACTGTGTTCATTGCGAGTTCATATAAATAATTATTTTAATCCATTTTAATCGGCTCTTAAATTCGTGGCAAACAAAATTTTACCTGTCATGAGTTTACTTTTTTCGCCTGGATGCAAAGTTAAGCCAGCCGTTGCCACCGGAATAACAAAATCAATGTGTTACGTATTCACGTATTTCATAATAATAATTATAAATATTTTATAACAATATCCAACATAATATATTCATAAATTAAAATTTAGAATAATATAGCATGCCAAATGTAAATTAATCCTTTTTCCCGTTTTGGATTTGCGTGCTGTTCGTTTCTCTACTAATTCTCGAGTTGTTATTGTTGTAGCTTATAACAAAAAGCTTTTAAGTAAATAAACAAACAAACCGCTTAATCGAAAATATAAACCCTTAATTTATAAGATGTGCTCATGAACATTGGCTGATGAAAAATTTATGTGTTTTTGTGTACTGAATTGCATGTACACACTGCGGTTCATTTGATTAGACGCAACTTTAATTTTTCTTGCTATTTTTGGTAATGTGTACTACCCCCATTCTTTAAAATTACTTCCTCGAGAGATTCCTGTCTTTGAGAGAATCATATAAAGATTTTAAGAAGTGCAACGAAATCTCTGCCCAGCCAGCTGCAATTCCTGCAATCGGCGCTTCTTTGGATTCATATTGTTTGCCCCCTTCATAAACTTTGCGAGTGAGCCAGTGCCAAACATTTTCGATGATATTTAAATTAGGGGAATAAGGTGGTAGTATATAGTAATAACTTAACGTTTTGACTCACAACTCACCACTTTACTTCACTTTACTTAAAAAAAATTTCATTGTTTTCGGATGCATATTTCAAGTCATGTGCTGCTTGGCGAATTCCAATCTTTGTTGCTTACGTACACGGTTTAGAGGAAGTTTTTTTTTTAATTTTTTGATTTTTAAAAATGAAGCACCTAAAATTGATCAGATGCCGTTTTCATTTTGTTTTTTCGTGTCTCTGACGGCGCATCAGGACTGTCGCTGATCCTTTTCGGTAGTTGCTTCCATACGATGATTTTTGATCTTTCTGTCGTATTTAAGCTACTGTATTCATATTTTGAAAATATTGAAAAAAAAAACTTAGCAACTTACACCGAAATGTACTAACAAATACTTAAATTTTACAATCCGTCTATTCATTCTCACCGTGTTTTTTAAAGTGGACGGATGTCAAAAATAATAAAACCAGCGAAATATAAAATAAATAAATTAAAAGCAAAAAGGAAAAAATAATAATAATAAACAATTTTTTAATTACAAAATATAACAATAAAATATTTATAAGGAGCAATTAAATATAATCAACATCCATACGCTTTGTGATAAAGTAAATTTTCTTTGGGCGCGAAAGTTGTGTAATTTACTTGTGATTGTGATGGCTCCTAAAAAATGTACTAAGTGTCAAGTTGCAGTTACAGGAAATCGGAATAATCCTGGGATTTCCTGTGAAGGCACCTGTAATGGCTATTTCCATATTGCTTGTGCGGATGCTCCGGTTGATCTTCTTGATCATATTCGTAATAAAACGGCAGCCTGGATTTGCAACTCATGTAAAGCGTCAAAGCGTAGATCCATTATAGATGGGTCGGAAAGCTCCAGTGAGACATTGTTGAATAATTCATCCGATCTTCCAGAGATTTTAAAAATATTAAATGACCTGCGTGCTAGAATAATTAATGTTGAAACTTCTCAACAATTTGTATCTAACTCATTTGATAATTTTTTGCAACAAATTAATGCAATTTCTGAGGAGAACAAGGTGTTAAAGGAGAAAATCAACCAATTAGAATCAAAACAGTCTTCGTATGATTATAAATTTCACAAAATTGAAGCAAGTTTGGATAAAGAATTTCAACGCACAATTCAAAATGATGTTGTAATTGGTGGTCTTCCAACAAATGTTGATCTTAAAAATGATATGATCACCAGTTTGTTTCGTGTTCTGGGTGTTGAAGCTGACAATAGTGTAATCCAATCAGCATTCTTCGTTAATCATAAGGATCCACAACGAACAACAACATTCAAAAAGCCAATGTTAATAATTAAAACACAGAATAATGAATTGAAAAATGAAATTTTATTAAAATATAAATCAAAAACAACTAATAAAAATTACATACGGACGTCTGACCTTGGGGTTAGTTGCCCATCAACACACACCAATCTCATTATTCGTATTATGGATCATCTCTCACCGCTTCAGACCAAACTGTATGCAGAAGTTAAAAGAATAAAACAAAAGTTAAATTTCAAATATTTGTGGTGTAAACAAGGAAAAATCTTACTGAGGAAGGATAGTGACTCTATTGTTTATCACATTAACTCGATGAACGATATCAACTATATTGAAAAAACATTTCTTGGCCGACTGACTGCTACGAGCGATCATGGTGCTGATGGTATTTGATGTGTTATCCTCAACTCCGTATTGTTGTCATGTAAATATAATAATATTTTTAGTTTTTCACTATTTTAAATTTTCATTAAATTATAAACTATATTTACTTACATTTTATTTTTATAGCCGGGAAGGTATACTACTTTGTTTGTTTATGATTTTTGATTAAATGAAAGAGAATGGATCTTATATTGATAAATGTTTTATTTAATGTCGGCAATTATGTATGGAATCCAATATCAGATAAATGTCCGCCTCTGTTAGCCTCACAAATGCGAGCCCTTTTGAGCACATTTTTCATTACATTCTCACACATTTCACGCGGTATTTCATTAATTTCATCACGAATATTTTGTTTGAGTTGCTCAAACGTTTCTGGTTTGTTTGCATAAGCCTTGCTTTTTAGATATCCCCACAAAAAGAAGTCCGGAGCAGTCAAATCAGACAACCGTGAAGGCCAATCAACATCACCATTTTTTGAAATAACTTGTTGTAGAAAGAGTTCTCGCAGTAATTCCATTGTAATCCTGGCTGTATGCGATGTGGCACCGTCTTGTTGGTACCACATCTTAATCAAGCCCAAAGTATGCAGTTGTGGCGTTAAAAAGTTTTCAATCATATCACGATATCGCTCCCCATTGACAGTTACCGCTACGCTGGTTTCATTTTCAAAGAAGTAAGGTCCAATGATTCCTCCTGACCAAATTGCACACCAGACTGTCACTTTTAATGCATGTAAAGGTGACTGATGAATAATGTGAGGGTTTCCATTGCCCAGAACCGACTATTCTGTTTATTCACATATCCATTTAAATGAAAATGTGCCTCGTCACTCATTATGATTTTTTCATGAAAATCGGGGTTGTCATGGGCGAGCTGTAACATCCTATTGGCATATGTACGGCGGCGTAAATGGTCTTGTGGAAGAATTTGCCACCTGTCTACTTCACGACTGTCAAGTATGAACTGTCAATACTAATATTCGCCTAAATGGCGGCAATGCTTATTTCCAATACTCCTCCTCATTTGAATCATCAGTTAACTCCACATGCATCGCGAAGAACATTGACACGAAGTCTCGCCAATGGTTTTGTCAATAAATCTGCCACCATAGTTTCCGTAGGTCAATATTGGCATGTAACAATACATTTGTCGATGTAATCGTTGACAAATGCTTCTCGAACTTCAATATGTTTGGTACGCGACGACAATTTCTCCTCCTTAATTAATTTCAAACAACTTTGATTGTCTTCAAAAATTGTCGTCGGTTTCCTGATGCGCTGATCGAAATCGTTGAGTAAACGACGAATCCAATTCGCCTCCAGTGACTTTCGTCTTGCGCGATCATCAGCCCCAACTTGCATCTGTATATCCGATTAACTGATCCGAACCATCACTCTTCCCAAGTGACAATCGCAAACCGGCAGTACCCTTGAGATACTTTAATACTCGTTTCAATTCGTTCCAATCCTACTGGTTTGGACTGGACATCATTTGTGCGAGAATTGAAACCGCTGCCGATATGTCAGGTCTCGTGTTGACTGATATGTACAGTAAGCAACCAAGCAACTTTTGATATTTTCCGTTGCCCGACAACAAATCCGTATCTCCTTCTTTACCATATCCAACTGATAATGGAACTGAGGACTCCTTTGCCCCAGACCTTTGGAAATCCTTTAGTAACAGCTAGTGATAACAGCTGTATTCATATATTTTAAGATATGAAGTTGAAAAAGATTTAACAATGATCACCACACAAATCAAGGAAATGCAGCGTCTACGATGCGGGGATATATTGACGGAGGTGCTGACGTGCAAAGATCATGGGTATCAATCATTGATGAAGTCAACCAATATAGCAGATATGCCTGAAAAATTAGAAGAACATACATTCCTGAACACTCGCAAAGGAGTCATATACGTCCATTATTTAATGTACGTAGACACGGGTGAAATAGTAAAAGAATTGAAGGATCAAAAGATTGTCAAAGTTGGGCGTATCAAGTGGAAAGTGAATGAAGAACTGAGAGACTCGCTATTACATGTCATAACATTTAATACCATTGACTTGCCAAACTGCATTAAATCTGGTTTTCTGAGATTGGATGTTCGATTATATATAATAAATCCAATGAGATGTCACCACTGCCAACGGTGCGGGCACACCAAAACTAAATGTTTCCGAGTGACAGTATATCCTAATGCACAAAAAACATTCCTCCGATACTCGTGGGGACCAAATGGAATCTAAAAATAAAAATCTAAATAAATGGCCAACACTTCTCAAATGCTGGTAAGGACGGGGGGTCTGTGCTCCGGCCATTGATGCTAGGACTGGTTCCGAGGCTTGCAAGCCAGGGACTAGCTAGCGGTAGTATTAAGAAGGAGAAAGTCATTGCTCAGAGATACAGGACTAGGCGTTCGGCCTTCCGTGTCTTGGAATGACCGGCTACAGTCCCGGAGGATCAGTGGGCTGAATAACAGAGGAAATCTGCCAACTGGGCTAAGAGCTGTATTGCCGATGTGGGCAATGTACGCAAGAAAGATCTTGGGTTTTAAATGCAGAGATCCAACGGAAAGAGGTGCATTGAGGTTTGGATGCCGAGTGAAAATGGGCCAAGCTGCTTGTGGGACAGTCGCCAAAAGGGCATATGCTTTTAAGCGAAATCGTGAAGGAAGGGGAGGTGCCGTCGTGGACGAGAGCCATAAGGACGGGGGCATCTCAGGAGAAAGATGGAGGTTGGTGTTTAATGTATTTAAGCTCGTCTTTCTTAAAGTCCTTGGACAACATCCGGGACCTCCACCAATTGGTGGAGGCAAGGGCAATGGTATGGATTTCGCAAATCTCCCTGAGGATTATCCAGGTTTGTAATCCGGATCTTCCGACGGGGAACTGGAAGATTGTAAAGCACGAGGAGCCTAACGGTAGCTTTAGATTGTCCATCATGTTAATCAATAAGGAATCTCTGGCTCCTCTGTCAAAAACTAAACGAGTTATTAATTAAGGCTACGTGTCAGTAACACTGAAGGTATTCAAGACGTACGAGATTGGGGTTGAACCGAGTATCGTGCAACCCAAGAAGGGGGTGGAAGAGGTACAGCTTGTAGAGGAAAGCCCAACAATTTTACTCTCTCTAGAGGAGGTATTAAAATCGCAGTTAGTGGCGAATCCAAGTGAGGGGTTAACTATGAAACTGAGGGATCGATTATCCCTAGGCATGGAGTAGGGAGACACATCGGACTCTTAGAAGGGGAGAGGAGGAAGTGGTCCTCTTTAAATTTAGGAACTGCGGAGGGAGTGAGACGGAGGAGACCGTCGACTCAGTCGGGTCCAACTAGCCGACGGAGCGTGGCTGTCATGATAAGGTAAGTGAATACTGTTCACTATGATCAGGTTTGTGCAGATAAGTTTACACCATACCAAGGCTGCTTTAGTGGCGCTACTTCTCAGACTTGCTAAGTCAGGGGAGGAAATAGTTCTAATCCAAGAACTTTGGATCAAAAATAAAGAGATCTGTGGTCTACGAGCGAAGGGTTATACCCCATTATACGCTTGTGGGACGGATAAGAGCAGTTCATTTCTACTGGTGATGAATAATATAAATGTTTTTCTACTTCCACAGTACTGCAATGGAGACATTACTGCGGTCTGCATAGTGACGGAGGGTAGGAGATTCTGGCTTGCAGCCGCATACATAGACCGGAAGAAGCCAGTACCGCCACTGAAAGGAGGAAAGTCGGAGTTATCTTAGGGTGAGACGCGAACGCGAACCATACCATCTGGGGCAGCTCGGACATCAATGACAGGGGTGAGTTACTTTTTGAATTTCTTTTTAAAACTAACCTAATTATTAGTAATATAGGTCAGGAATCCACCTTTATTATTAGAAAAAAGCAACAGGTTTTGAATGTTACTCTGGTTTCCGATTTTATCTCATTTATGATCAGGGAATGGAGGGTGGCGAAGAGCAATCCTTCTCTGACCATCGGTATCTAAGCTAATTACAAATCAGTACGTTTTCAGACATCCCAGGAGGACAGTATGCCATGTATATAGATATATATTGGAGGGTAGTATTACATTTAGAGTTCCAGGATTGCCCGACACGGGTAGTGATCTGGATTCAATAGTAGATACTATTACTAGGGGGGAGGCTAAGGGCTTGCAATACCTCTATGAGGGAAGCCTGCCCATTAACAAAGCTGAGGGGAAAGCGGAAACCTGTTTGGTGTACCCCGACACTTGCGGAATGCCAAAAAGCCAAGACTGAGACTTCAACAAGGAATTCCTCAGAGAATTCAAAAGAGAGAGAAGGAAGGCGCAAAGGAATCCGTGGAGGCTCTTCTGTGATAGGATAGATAGGAAGAGGTCTCGGAAACCTCGCGCTCAAGTAAGATTATCTATATGATTAAACCTGATGGCAAATGGATGGTTTCTAGTGAAGAGACTCTGAATCTTCTGATGGAAACTTACTCCTCGAGAAGTGAGGATTCGTCGTTTGCGGGGCCCAACTGTTGTGTACAGAGGATATTCTGAATTCACGAAAGATAAAATGGGCTATTTAAAGTTGTAAGCTCTTTAAGTTAGGTGGTTCGGATAGGAATTGTACCAGCAGACATTCAGAAGAACTCGAAGGTCTTGCTTCCCAGGATGGAGATTAACTTCAAAGGCTGGAGGTTGGAGGATATCTTCAAAGACTTAAGACTATAATATCTCTGTCATCTTTTCTGCTGAAATTATGGAACGGTTGCTAGATGTCCATATTCGTTCGACAATTGTATGGGCACAGTCTCAACATGTGTACTATAAGCGTAAGTCCGTGGATACGGCACTACAAGCCTTGGTTCGGGAAATTGAGAAGTCACTCGATTTTCAGCAATTCCCGCTGGTGGCGTTTCTCGATATCGGGGCACTTTCAATAACGTGAATGTACCCCAGTAACCAGGCTAATTAATGATTTGCTGGAAAGCAAAAGGCTAATTGCGGAGATGGGGGAAGCCATCGTCAGAAGACGGGCTGTTCGAAGAACACCTCAGGGAGGTGTCCTTTGTCCCCTTCTTTGGAATATAGTAATCAATGGACTACTATTGGAACTGGAGGGGAAGGAATAGGTGTGGTTGTTTATGTCGATGACGTAGCGATAGTTGCCTCGGGAATGCTTCTTGGTACAATTAGAGTTGTAATGCAGAATGCGCTATCAATCACTGTGGGCTGGGCCGGCAGATGTGGTTTTGGGATCAACCCTTCTAAAACTATTAGATACAAAATTCCGGAAATGATACCACCAAGTCTGAATGGTACTATGCTGGCCTTTACTGATGAGGCGAGATTTCGAGGGATTCTTCTGGATATTAAGCTCAGTTGGAAACCAAATACAGCTGGTACACTGGCTTTACACGGCAGTAGTATGGTCTGTACTGTTGTATAGTGTGAGTGTATTTTGGCCAGCTCTGGAGAAACTAGCATACATGAACATGATGGGGAAGGTGCAGAAGGCAGCCTGATTGCTGATTTGTGGGGCACTAAAAATGACACCCACTAGTGCCTTGGAGGTTATGCTATTCCTTGTCCTATTAAATATTATTGGTAAACAAACGGTGATCAATACGGCCGCCCGGCTATCGTGGCTTCGGAGTGGAAGTGCCTGCAAAAAGGGCACTCAACTATAGTCAATCCTCGTGAGGCATTATCTATTGAATTGGGATTATATAACACCCCTGTTGTGCTTTTGCAAGCATTTTAAGGTGATTCTCCCCTCTAGGAAGAATTGGAAGATTAATCTCTTTGCGGAGACCGGAACAAATAAATTGTTCACTGACGGTCCTAAGCACGATGGTAGAGTGGGTGCTGGTGTGTTTTTTGGGGAATTAAATGTAGGCCTATCCTTTCGTCTCTCTCATTACTGCAGCGTGTAGGCTGAAGTTATAGCGATTGAAGAGATCATGAACAGGTTGAGGCATAATGTAATATTCTTGACTGAATGAATTGCGGCCATTCTTTCACTGGATTCAGTTTCCCTGGCGTCGAGGGCGGCGTTATGGATTGTCACACGTCTCTTAACGAGATGAGTGAACTATTTAATATCCAGTTGGTTTGGGTTCCGGGCCATTCTGATGTTGAGGGAAATTGCAGGGCAGACGACTGAGCAAGGTACGGTACGACTCTCCAACTGAAACCAGGGAGATAATGTGTAGCTCGCCAGTCCAACTTTCAGGGTAGCGAAACAAGTATGGCCTGAGCCGAACTTGAATCGCTCCAAGATCTTAATCACACTAAGGAATCGTGATTTAGGTAGAATTGTAAGGGTATACTTACCGGACACCTCCTTTTCGGAGATCATGCGAAAAGTCTGAGTCTGGATGCAAATGACTTCTGTAGAAGCTGCAAGGACAAGGAGGAGGAGGAGACTTTTGTTCATTTCCTATGCTCATGCCACTTGGACAAACACACTATGGACAGCCTCTCTGATTTCAAAAGCTGTAATGTGGTATTACAATGGGCCATAATTGACCAAAGTGTGCGATAGCAACCACTGAAACCTAACCTAACCTAACTTCCTTCACAGTTTACGCCTAAAGAGAAGTTCACTTTAAAAGATATGTTTTTGGATGACACGAAATATTATTGCGAGTTGAACGAGCTCATTCGAGTTTCCACAATAATAAAAATTTTAAATATAGCGATCATAATCTTGTCGCGACAATATTGTTGGTGTTCATTTCCGAGTTGCTTGCCTGTAAAAATAACTTTATTTCAAAATACAACAAACCAAATTCATATTATACGGCGTATGAAAATGAAACGAAACTGTGACCGTCACTGTTATTAACTATAAAAGGAAACGAATTTCTGTAGAATGGAAACTCAAAGAAAAATCGTATTGTTGTTTTTCTTCTTGTGTAATATTATACCCCTAATGAAATGGTATTACGGCATAACAAAAAAGGTTTCAGCACAAGAATCCATTAAACTAAAATTTATTATCAAAATTTACGTGATTTTAATTCCACTTTGAAAATTTATATGTGCGAAGTTTTCACTTGGTGTGAGGTTTTCCCCATGTTATCCTAAATTTGTTTATGTTTGTATAACGAATGACTGTATTACGAAGTGTTATGGTATTTCCGGTGGAATTCTGAAAACAAATAATTTTCTTTTAATTTCACGATTAGTCATTCCACATACAATAGTGGTAAATTTTAATCACACAATTACTATTCTGTGTTACTAGCAATTCAAATAATTCATATCTCACTCTTACACTGGGGGTACATAAACTTGCGTGTAACAATAACAATCAAAAATAAATTTTACAATCTTCAAACTCAATAAAAACTCAAAATCACATTTAAACGTCTTCACTAACAAGCAGCACACAATTGAAATGTATGGAATAAATAAATAAATATAAAAAAGACGTTAATATCACATCTTACAAGGCAATTCACGTTTCTAATACTTTAATCTTCTAAAATCGAATACATGGCAATCAATTATATGTCAATGATGATAGAAAATCACTGTAAAATTTTCAATTGAATTTACATGTACGAGAGACGTACACATATTTCCTCATCAATTTTCAAGACGTTTAAGGAGCACAAAAGACGGTGAAAACGAAGAAAATTGGAAAATTAAATTGTTATATCGAAAAAACAGAAAAAAATCGTAAATTGAACAGTCAGCCTGAGAGTCGATGTGCTCATGAAATGAATTTACTCTGGCATAGACGATTAACTACATAAACGAAGTATTTCTTGAAGAACATGCTGAATATGATTTTACGTTTTACCTGTGTAAAGTTTTTAAGTTAGGGTATGTAAACATACATATTGATCGTGGAATGACAATATATTTTTCAAGATTTTCTCGGTTAATTAGAGTTTGGAAGCGATGTTGGCATTCTTTGGCCATTTCACTCTAATTTATACAGGGTGTGTATATTCTTCTCTAACCCAATTTTAAAGGCTGCGAGTTCGTGGTATAGAGGCGAACTTGCGCAAGGTAGATGTCACGATGTAATCTACGCAGTAGAGTAGATTACATAGCGATCATTTTGCTTCGCTGGCGTCCACAATCTAGACTTCGTCGAAAACCTAGGAAATGAATTAGAAACTCAAATTTCTCATTATTTTCTCTTTAATTTACGACTTTTTTCGATTCCTGGGTTGTACGAAAAATGCTGTGATACTTTCGAGCAATATTATGAGAAAATTAGGAGAGTATCACTTGCAATTCGATCATGAGACAAATTTTGTTGAAGAAAAAAATAACAAATTGTGTTTATAGAAATTAGGGCGTTCAACAGTAGAGCTGATTCAAAGATTAAGATATTTAATCCGTTTTACGATAACGCAGCTTAGTATTTTCAGCCAAGTGTAAAATTTTGTGAAGGCTCCATTTGAAATGCAGCTTTTTCTTATGAAACTCTGTGATATGGCAAAGTACTTGTCTTTTAATGGTTTAAATAATAATTGCAAATTCTGATAATAAATTTAAAATTAAATTTAATAAGTGTATAAGTAAAGTAGTCTTTAAGACATTTATGAAGATAGCCAAAACTTATCCGGACTATCGGCTTACATCTGACGATGGAGGAAGAATTAAAGTAATTGCAGTGAATTCTTTAGAACTTTTCTAGGGGGTAGAATTGAGATATAGTCCTTCAAACTCAGCAAATATTTGTTGGCCGGACTATCGGCTTATATATGACGATGGAAGAAGATTTAAAGTAACTGTTGAGCCCAACAGTATGAGGCATATACAAATGTATATGCCAATTTTAAATATTATAAAAGTAAAACATAAAACTTACTCAGCGAATTTATTAATTTATTTATTAATATCATATTCAATTCATCATCATTAATATCACATGCATTAATCATCATATAATTTGCATGAAATTAAAATTGTAATTACACAAAAGGTAATTCAAGTTCAAGGCGATATTTTATGAAAATTGTATAAATACGAAATTTAATTTGAATAAACAGTCAGTTAGAAAAGCAAGTTAAGAGTGTTTTAGTGTTTGAGTGCAGCGCAACATTGGTCCTTCGAAGCCATCAAGAACAGCACCTATAATAATATTTAACGACCCAACAACAACATTGGTCTTGCCTACAACAACCGGCATCTATACAGTATTATACAAATACAGAAGCTGCAACTTATGAAGTTTTAGAATATCAGATTGGTACCTCCAGTGCTATAAAAAACTAGCACACATAAGTAAACACTACGCGAATAACAAAATTGGAGTCTCAACGCCACTACAACAACGCGGTACCCACATACGGCGTCGAAAATTTTCAAAGCCATCAACAACAGGTTTAGCCAAATAACAACGGCAATCAAAACAAATTCTTCGTCAAAAGTCTAACAGCTCAGTCGCAAGAAAGACATGGATCAATTATTGCAACGGCAACAAGACAATGAAACGGAGATCGAGCACATCATCTCAAACTACAAAAAAGATGGTGCAGCTCGGAAAACCAAAAAATATCTCGAGACAAAGATAGCGACTCTGAAAAAAGCTTACAACGAATACGTTGATGAGGACAACGTAATAAGAAGATTCAAACCTGAACTAGAATCAACGAACCAATACTACAAGGACAGACAAAAGGTATTGGAAATGTATAATAAAAATATTGATGATATGCGTCAACGCCTGAACTCATCTTCTTTGCCATCCACACCAACTCCAAGTGCATCAAATGCAGCCTCCGCATTTAACATCGAGCAGTCTGAAGAGTCAAACAACAACAGCGACCAAAAAACTGAGGATGCTTCACGCAGCACGTTTTCCACGCATCCTATGCAACTGCAAAAATTCGGGCAACAACTAAAACAACAAGACATCCGAATGCGAGGATTATACAGAGAAATCCGCACAGCTGATGACATATTGGAAAGCAACAACAGATCCAAAACAGCTTTACGGCTCAAATTAAGGAACTTGGAAAGGATGATGTTGCAGATCATGGATCTTCATGAAAAAATCTGCATGGAAGCTTCTCAAGAACAGGAAGTCAATTTAAAATACTTCGTAGACCAACACTACGAAAACATAAACGACGAGTACGATAGAATAGTACTCTCTATAACGACATTGTTAGAGCAAGAGGAAGAACAAGCTAAAGTCAAACCGCTTGAAATTCGTCTGCCACGTGTAGAACTACCACATTTCTATGGAGATTACACGAAATGGATGGGGTTTGCAGACACATTTAAACAGTTGGTTCACAACAACAAACAGCTGACCAACACGCATAAAATTAACTACCTGAAAAGCCACGTTCAAGGAGAAGCTGGAAAATTAATAAGCCATACGGAACCTATTGGAGACAACTATGAAGCAGCTTGGGAAATTTTAGAAAAGCGCTTCAATAACAGAAGACTGCTCATATACAATCTACTAAATACCTTAGTAAATCAACCGACCAACAACACGGAATCCGCCACTGCGATCAAAAGTTTACACGATACGAACTGAATGTCTATATGCAATACGAAATGCAGGGATCCGGACCGATACTTGGAGTCCGTTCATCATTTTTACTCTACTAAAAAAATTGGACAACGAATCGCGACGGTTATACGAGAGCTCTTTAGAGAATCCTAGGGAATTTCAAGAAACAACTCAATTCTTAAAATTCCTAGAAAAACGATTCCAATCTTTAGAAGCGATTGGTAGCAACAAGTCAACACCAACACAACAACGAAGGTATCACACGCAACCACTAAAACATGCAGCAACAGAACAACACAGGCATAACGTCCAACCGCTAAAATATGCTTTCATAGCTGCAACACAACAACTCCACATTTGCGTATGTTGCCAACAAAACCATAAAACCGAGGCATGTCGACGTTTCAAAAGCATGACCACGTCCGAAAGAAATCAAATGGTTATGTTACACAGCTTGTGCAGAAATTGTCTTACAAAAGGCCATTCGACAATAAACTGCAGCACTAAACATAATTGTGTCATCTGCAAGGGCAACCACCACACATTACTACACGTAAAAAACACGGATCAGCAAAACAGCTACACAAAGCTAAATATATCAACAGCCGACAAGGATTGTGACCCGGTACTCTTAGCAACAGCTCTAGTAAATGTACAAAATATCTACGGAAGTTTTACCATGTTACGGGCACTAATAGATCCAGGATCACAAGCCACATTTGTCACAGAAGAAGCAGCACAACAACTCGGGCTGCCAAGAACAAAAGTTCTCGCTGAGGTCTCTGGAATTTCATCAACAAAAGGACAATCGCATCAGCAGATATCAATAAACATCAATCCAAGATTTCCATCAATCTTCAAAATTCAGGCTAACGCTCTAGTATTAAAAACAATCACGAAACCTCTTCCAGATAAAAACATACTTGGTTTAGACAGCAAACTACAAAAGGAAGTAATATTAGCCGATCCTACCTTCGACACTCCCGGACCTATTGATCTCTTAATAGGCGCAGACATCTACGGAGAAATATTGTTAGACGGAATAAAGAAAGATCCGCAACATAAGTGTGTAGCTCAAAAATCAGAGTTAGGATGGATAATATCTGGGCGCCTAACCCAGAACACCAAGGTCTCAATCTCTAGGCTAAAAAGTCACGTTACGTTAGCGGACATAGATAAACAGCTAAAACGTTTTTGGGAAGCCGAAGAACTACACCCGGAAAGACACCGAACCACTGAAGAAGAACTATGTGAAAAACACTACGAACAAACCCATAAGAGATTAATAAATGGACGATATGAGGTTCGGATACCGCTAAACAACGACAAACTAAGATCGGTAACAATGGGAGATTCCAAGGCCAGAGCAGCAGCCAGATTGGTTCAAATTTAAAAAAGGTTCATAAGAGACGAAGATTTCAAGGTTCAATATCACAAGTTCATGAATGAATATATTCAGCTTAACCACATGGAAATGGTCAAAGATAATCCTGTAGCAGATGTTTCTCGTGTTTACTACATGCCACACCATTCAGTAATAAAGGAAGACAGCACAACAACTAAGTTAAGGGTAGTTTTTGATGCTTCGTGCAAGACAACAACGGGCATATCCCTCAACGACATGATGTACGTCGGTCCAACTGTACAAAACACTCTAACAACAATACTGATGAGATGGAAAAAGCATCGTTACGTGATCGCATCGGACATTGAAAAAATGTTCAGACAAATCAACGTAGCCAGGGAAGATCAAGATTTCCAACGAATTCTTTGGCGATCAGATCCAAATAAACCAATGAGAAGTTTTAGATTAAAAACTGTCACATATGGTACGGCATCGGCAACCTATTTGGCTACAAAAACATTACAACAATTAGCTGCAGACGAAGCGTCAAGATATCCAATTGCTTCAAAAATAGTTCAAACTGATTTCTATGTAGATGACCTCTTATCAGGAGCCAATACTATAACAGAGGCCAAAATAGCACAGACAGAACTATCAGACCTCCTTGCCAGTGGAGGATTTAATCTCAGAAAATGGAACAGCAATGAAAAGGCAATCTTAGAAGGGCTTCCAGAAAACCTGAGGGAAACCGGTCTACACAAGATAGAATTTGATAACACAGTCAAAACACTTGGACTACTCTGGAATTCCACAACGGATACATTTCAGTTCAAGGTATCCGTGCCAAATACAAAACTAACGGTATCTAAAAGAACAATTCTATCAGAAGCATCTAGGCTCTTCGACCCACTAGGATGGTTAGCACCAGTAGTGATCCAAGCGAAAATCCTACTTCAGGATTTATGGGCCTCTGGTGTAGGATGGGACGACCAACTCCATTCAAAATTCGAGAGCAGATGGCTAAATTACAAATTAGAACTACCACAGTTAGAGAAGATCAGGATTCATCGTTGGATAAACTACACAAACAATGCTAAAATTGAGCTACATGGATTCTGTGATGCGTCTAATCAAGCATATGCTGCCGTAGTGTACAGCAAGATAAACAATGAAATATCGATAATTTCAGCCAAAACAAAAGTTGCTCCGTTAAACCAAACCATATCTCTACCAAGATTAGAACTAAATGCCGCCTTGCTCCTCTCAAAACTAGTTAAAAATGTCACACAGGCTCTAGATATCAACAACAACGTATCAACATTTTTCTGGAGTGACTCAACGGCAGTATTAGGTTGGATAAAAGGAAAGCCACAACATCATAAAACCTTCGTGGCCAACAGGATAACAGAAATACAAGACAACACTAATCCCAGCCAATGGTATCACGTGGTCTCAAACGAAAACCCAGCAGACTGCGCATCACGGGGACTAAACCCAGTCCAACTGTTAAACCATACGATTTGGTGGGAAGGGCCAAAGTGGCTGAAGAATTCAACTTACCCAAAAACGAACATTGGTCCTAAGGAGCTGGAGGAAGCAAGCAGCATAGAACGCAAATCGATAAAAACATTTATGACAACAGTAGAAAAACCAGCAATTGAGTTCAATCGGTTCTCATCATTACAACGACTCATTCGCAGTGTCGCATACTGTTTACGTTTTATAGCAAACACAAAGGCTAAAACCAAAAATACATCCCAGCTCACCTCAGAAGAACTTAAAACTGCACTAAGAGCAACAATCAAGCTCGCACAGAAGGAAGCCTTCGAAATAGAAATAAGGAAATTACAAACCCACCAAGGCTTACCAAAGGGCAGTTCAATTCTAACGTTAAACCCGTTTATCGATGGAAATGATCTACTACGAGTCGGGGGAAGATTAGCCAATTCTAATCTCCCGTTTGATGAAAAACATCCGATAATAATGCCAAAGGGCCATAAGTTATCAAAGTTGATCATCAAAGAAGCTCATTTTAAAACGTTACATGGAGGTAATCAAACAACATTATCATACTTGAGAGCGCAGTACTGGGTAATAAATGCCCAAGATACAATTAGAAACACCATACATAACTGTATAATCTGCATCAGAGCAAGGAAATGCGCATCAACACAGTTAATGGGCATGTTACCAAAAGAACGAGTAACACCGGCCCCACCATTCACGAACAGCGGTGTAGACTATGCCGGCCCAATCACCATACAATTGTGGAAAGGCCGCTGTAGTAAAACGACAAAAGGTTACATTGCCATCTTTATATGCCTAGCCACAAAGGCGATTCACCTAGAACTGGTAAGCGATTTATCAACTGAAGCTTTCTTAGCCGCATACCGCAGATTCATCTCAAGAAGAGGAATTTGTCGGAAAATATTCAGTGACTGCGGAACAAACTTCGTGGGGGCAGAGAAACAACTCCAAAGACAGGCAAAAGAACAGGAAGCTGAACTCAAGAACACAATAGCTCAATTGGGAACTGATTGGCACTTTTTGCCCCCGGGAAGTCCTCACTTTGGAGGCTTATGGGAGGCCGGAGTCAAGTCAACCAAACAACACCTCCGAAAAATCGTAGGAACTCACACGTTAACTTTCGAGGAGCTTGCAACACTTCTAGCTCAGATAGAGGCATGTTTGAATTCCAGGCCATTAGCCCCTCTGTCAAACAATCCGGATCAGGACGGATCTTTAACTCCGGCACATTTTCTGATAGGAAGAGCAATCACAGCAAGCCCTCAGCCTGACATGGAAGGCATCAAGACCGTCACACGATGGAATTTACTAACGAAACTCAATCAAGACTTTTGGAAAAGGTGGCGCACGGACTATCTCTCACGGTTACAACGTAGGCCAAAATGGTTACAAGAACAACCCAATATCCAAGTGGGAGAACTAGTAATCCTCAAAGATGAACAGCTACCTCCCACTCATTGGCCACTAGCCAGAGTCATCGACCTACATCCTGGACAAGATGGACTAGTCAGAGTAGTTACGCTGAAACATAAAAATAACGTGTTAAAAAGGAATCTTACCAAAATCTGCCGCCTACCTTTAACTAACGAGTCTGAAGACCACCTCAACACGCACTCTGGGGCTAGTGAGCCTATTCAGTCGGTAATAAACAAAAATGGAGATCAGATTCGAACAACAACAGAAGATACAAAGATCAGGCAAAACAATAATGGGCAATCAACAAACAACGCTCAAAACTTGAGACAGCAACCCCAAAGGCGGGTGAAAATTAAGCATCTAGCATTAGCAATGCTCTCAATCTGCTGTCTACTAGGGTCAGCGCAAGCCCAGATCAAGGTCGCTCCATTCAACCATTCCACAGGGATCTATTTCGAAGATCTAGGCAAGCTCGAAGTGGTAGCTATGAAGTGGACCTTAGTAATTTATTATAATACGACCAGCTATTGGGAGGAAATGGAAACTTTTAGGCAAGCACATGCCGAGTTAGCAGCAGCCTGCAAGGTATTACCCGAGGTCAACTGCAACATAATCCTACAACAACTTGAATGGCAGTTTAACAACTTGGTCGCAGGCAATCATCTCTTATTAACGAGCAACAAGGAACGCCGACGGGGAAAACAAGGTCTGGGAGACACAACAGACATCGTCCTAGGGGACATATTTGGAATTCTCACCCAGCGCGAAGCGGAGCAATACGAAGCCCAGTTTGAAAACATAAACAACAACGAGAAGCATCTAATGGCATTAATGAAGAACCAAACGTCAATAATAGATAATACAATCAAACTGGTGAAGCACAATTCCAATCTTACAATATCTTCATTGAACAATCTGATGAAAGATCAGCAGAGGCTAAGATTAGAGATGATACAACTCAACGAATATCGAACACGCGAGGAAAGGGTACGGTTAATGCTAACGACCATGATAGAATTGACCCTAATACTAAAGAATATCGAGGATACGCAGCAAGGATTGCTTGATGTGGTTTATTACTCACATCACAGTATTCTGCATCCATCGATACTCTCACCATCTCAATTGGAAGAACAATTAGAATTTATTCGGCAACACATACCAGTGTCGATAACCATCCCTGGCCACGGCATCCAGGATCTCCTTCATATATATCAAAGCATGGACTTGCGTAGCAGGGTAACACAACGAAGTGTAATAATTGAGATTATTATTCCGCTATCCTTTGCACAGGACTACACCTTGCTAGCCATAATTCCAGTTCCTGACATTAGACATAACAACAGTCTATCGCATATTATCACGTCCACAAAGTACCTAGCAGTGGACAATCATCGAGAACATTTTGCATCTCTAACAACAGAAGAAGTGAATCGTTGCCAAAAATTCCAACCCACACAATTCTTATGCGAAGTATCGCCAATCTTCAACGCATTAACAAACAGGAGCCAATGCGAAGTAGCAATATTACAGCGAAAACCAACACTCGATGGAGTATGCAATGTTGGAGTAATAAATCCAGCCAACCATTGGATAAAACTTCATGCTCCAAACGAATGGATATTCGTAATTCCCAACGAGACAACAGTTGATGTCATATGCGGATCAAAGATTGAATCACACAACTTTCATGGATCTGGTTTAGTGACGATAAGCCCTGGTTGCACGCTAAGAGACGAACATCTTCATATCATCGCTATCGGCAAAGCATCGAACCACATTAGCAAGTCGTTCAACAAATCGTTCGACGCAATAAATGGAGCCACCAATGTGAGGGATTTTGGTCAACGAATAACGAACAGAACAACGCCAACCCAAAATGACACATTGATGCAAGCACTGGATACTACGGATTTAGAAAGGGGACTAGAGGAAATAAAGAAGAAGGAACAACTGCCAACAGAAATGAATCACCACGACATCCATCATTACACGATTTCCTACTCGACCATAGCAATTCTGGTATTGGTTTTCGCTATTTTTTACTTCAGATTGAAGGCGCAGAAGCCTAAAGCTCTTCCCCGAGCTGACTTGAATAATGAAGCTTAGATGGCAAAACCACACCAGTTGTGGCCCCGGAATATGTTGAGCCCAACAGTATGAGGCATATACAAATGTATATGCCAATTTTAAATATTATAAAAGTAAAACATAAAACTTACTCAGCGAATTTATTAATTTATTTATTAATATCATATTCAATTCATCATCATTAATATCACATGCATTAATCATCATATAATTTGCATGAAATTAAAATTGTAATTACACAAAAGGTAATTCAAGTTCAAGGCGATATTTTATGAAAATTGTATAAATACGAAATTTAATTTGAATAAACAGTCAGTTAGAAAAGCAAGTTAAGAGTGTTTTAGTGTTTGAGTGCAGCGCAACAGTAACTGCAGTGAATTTTTTAGAACTTTTCTTTGGGGTAGAGTTGAGATACAGTCCTTGAAATTCAGCAAATATTTGTTGGCCGGACTATCGGCTTAAGTCTGGTGATTAAGCAAGATTTAATGTAAATGCAGTAGATTTTTTAGAACTTTTCTATGGGGTAGAGTTGAGATTTAGTCCTTCAAACTCAGCAAATATTCGTTGGCGGGCCTATCTGCTTCTACATGACGATGAAGGAAGATTTAATGTGATTGCCCTGAATTTTTTAGAACATTTTTATGGGGTAGAGTTGAGATATAGTCCTTCAAACTCAGCAAATATTCGTTGGCCGGACTATCGGCTTATATCTGACGATGGAAAAAGATTTAAAGAAATTGCAGTGAATTCTTTAGAACTTTTCTAGGGGGTAGAGTTGAGATATAGTCCTTCAAACTCAGCAAATATTCGTTGGCCGGACTATCGGCTTATATCTGACGACGGAGGAAGATTTAATGTAATTGCAGTGAAATTTTTAGAACATTTCTATGGGGTAGAGTTGAGATATAGTCCTTCAAACTCAGCAAATATTCGTTGGCCGGACTATCGGCTTATATCTGACGACGGAGGAAGATTTAATGTAATTGCAGTGAAATTTTTAGAACATTTCTATGGGGTAGAGTTGAGATATAGTCCTTCAAACTCAGCAAATATTCGTTGGCCGGACTATCGGCTAAAGTCTGGTGATTAGGGAAGATTTACTGTAATTGCAGTGAATTTTTTTGAACTTTTCTTTGGGGTAGCGTTGAGATACAGTCCTTGAAATTCAGCAAATATTTGTTGGCCGGACTATCGGCTTAAGTCTGGTGATTAAGCAAGATTTAATGTAAATGCAGTGAAGTTTTTATAACTTTTCTATGGGATAGAGTTTAGATGAAGTATGTCAAACTCAGCAAATATTCGTTGGCCGGACTATCGGCTTATATCTGACGACGGAGGATTGCGGTTTAAATTTATTATCGTCAAATACCCAGTAAAAGTAATACACAGTAATTAACACTGACTACTTTAACAGCCAAACACAAAAACCCATAGCCTTGCAGTATATTCTACAAACAATAAAAATTGAAAACAAGGTATTGAAAATTAATTCCATATTCAGTTATAAAGCAAATCATTACACTGCCTTACAATAGGCTGATAGGCTGAAAAAATGATTACTGAGAAGAATTTGATGATCTTAAAGAAAATGTGGTTAAAATTAGAAGCTGGCCTCCTCATTAAAATAAACCTTATTCGAAAAAATAAGTGAATCTTACACGAAACTATCATAAACATAACCTTCAGAACCAAAACCAACTCAAATGTTAAATAATGCTCGGAATAATAATTAAGCAATCGATTTAGATTTTTATTTTTCTTCCATTAAAGTCGGTTTTTCCATTATCTTTATTCCATTCATATCGCAACAGGCCAGACAAACTAAAAAATCCTGAGTTGATATAGTTCGCTCCTTAGAACACGGCTTGATATAGTTCGCTCCTTAGAAAAATTCTAAAAAAAATACGGAAATTACTTTAAATTTTACTCTTCCGAATAGTTTCTGAGTTTGACGTACTTCATCTATACTCCACCCATAGGGCAACCCTGTAAGAATTCCAGAAATTACTTTAATTCTTCCTCCATAGTCAGATATAAGCCGATAGTCCGACCAACGAATATTTGCTGCATTTGAGGGACTATATCTCAACTCTATCCCATAGAAATGTTCTAAAAAATTCACTGCAATTTATTAGTCCCAGCCCCAAAAATGTTTCTATCTTCATATTATTATGAAAATTTATAATTTTTACTCTCAGCCCCGACATTTTTTTCTGTCGTGATAGATTTAGTTGCCATGACAGTAAATATTTTCGGGGCTGAGAGTAAAAATGTGGCATTTTTCGGGGCTGATAGTCAAAAATGTCATGATATTAATAATTAGTTTTGCCACCTAATTTTTCTGGGATGAAAATTGGGCTTACTTCACAAACTTGATTTTATAAGTATTATTTATACTCTCACCCCCGAAAATTTTAACTGTCATGACAGTTTTTAACTATCGTGATAGCAAGTATTTGTATTTGCGTAAGAGTAAAAAATGTCATGATAGCAATATTTAGTGTTTGCCATTGCATTTTTCGGGGATGGAATTTGGACTATCTTCAAATTGAATTGAACGCGAAGCCTAGTTATTTGGTAGATCTGGGGCCCTATTCTAGTAATTCCCGGGAAATTATTTTTTTTGGTCTACTGTGGAAAAAAGTTTGATGTAAACTTTTATAAATTGGGAATGATATTTCCATAGCCACGATACTTTGGCAATATTCTGGCTTTCCCTCGGGATAATGAATTAGGATCACGTAAACATTTACGAAACAAAGTTGATTGGGAGACTTTTATTCCACAAAATTTTTAAAGGGAAAAATAATTCCCCAATTAACCTTCTTTCGGAAATATGATATTAATTGTTTTCCCCAATTCCCTATTCCCAGGGAAAGCCCGATTAGTGTCACTGTAGGTCGATTCTGGCTTTCCTATACGAAAAAGGAATTAGGAAAAATATTTTCATGTGTGATTCATGACAGAAATCCCACGGTAAAATCTGTGACGTGATGATGTTGACGAAATTATCACACCAGACCTCCCACAGGTCCGTTTGATCATCAAAACATATGTTGTGCCAAACTGTGCATGCCAAAAACAATTTAGTTCTTCTCCAGAATTGGTCAGGATTTTTCTTAGAACGGCTTTATCCTGCCTATTTACGTGCGTTATGTACAACATCTATTGAAGTAGATTGACTGTGTAAGAAACTATCGTGGTTTTCTAGTCACAATGTTTAGACTAGATGAACATAACCTGATAAGACCAGGATTTATTGGTGGCATGCTCAAAATCAGCCAGAATTGGGAATATAAAACCCTTAATTCAACCCTATATTTACAAGTTAAATTTTTGGAAGTACAATAATTTTACTTATTCGCCTAAATGCGCGCTACCTTAACTTACACCTATTACAAAACACCGACTGTTTTATGCATATGATAATTTTGACTTTACTACAGTAGCAATCCACTAATTATAGTTAATACTACTTATTACCTTTACCAATATTACACAAAATGTGTGTTTAATCGACTCTTCGATCGTAACAGAACAATCAAAATAATTCGCCTTAATATATGTTGGATCATTTTTATATTTTCAAAATGGCCGAAAAAATAAAAAAAAATAAAAATTATAAAAAAGAGGATTGCTTTTTTCGCATTATGCTAGAACACTAAAGTATATTGTATATTTCGTGTCTCTCATGTGCAAAAAGTCCATGTTATATCCCTTTCATTTTGCAGAAGCAAAATGTTGGTCGCATGTAAATGGGGTATTGTTCGGAGAAATTGGTACAATGAATTTTATTCAAAGTATTGTCCATCGTTAACTACGACTTTTTCCCATCTTTCAGGCACCATACGGATTCCGCATCGAGAAAATTCCTCGTGTTTTGAGGTGATCCACGAATCGACGCAATTTATGGGCTCTTCGTAAGTAGTGACGTGTCAACCACGAGTCATCGGCCGAAACAAGTGGTAGTCAGAGTTAGCAATGTCTAGAGAATACGGCAAGTGGGGTAGGACATCTAATTGAAGCGCCTCTAAAGTTTCCTTGGCGGAAAAATCATTTGGTCATGAATTGCAGATGCAAAAAAAAACATTCCGTATTTGGAGCAGTTGTTCGCACGTGAAAATACCGCGTTGGACGTCTCTTGGCTTGAGTTCATACGGTAGCCAATTTCCTTGTTTTGGTACGAATCTTCGTCTAATAACACCTCCAACTCAGTGTCTTCAAACTTTACTGGTCTCTCTTCGCGTTCTTTGTCACTGGTGTCAAAATCGCCACTCTTAAAACGGCCGAACCAGTAATAACATCTTTTTGTTGATGGAGCATGTTCCCTATATGATTCAGACAGCAATCGATGTCCATCAGCTGCAATTGTCTTCAAATTATAACAAAAACTCAGTACTTCCAGCAAATTTTGTTTGAATGACACATACTGATTTTTAGAGCGAAATGATGACGCTTTAACATGAATATTGTTAAAAAATGGTCCAATGCGATTTAATACTATTTACGCCTTCTTTTGTAAATCCCCCAAAACTTATTTGTACTCCCCACTCCCTGGTGGTTTAAAAACTCGCCTACCGACTAACACTCCTAGTTAATTATAGCGCCCGTTATATGTGTGCGGTTACCACATTTGGCGTGAAGCCAGTAGAAGAATGTACTGAATTATTATATAATGCTGCTGATAGTTCAATAGCTGAGAGGATTTCAAAATTAGAATTTTTGTCGCTGTTTGTATTGAGGATCTCAATAATGGTAGCGTGTGTCTTTTCTACTTGGCCATTAGACTCTGAAGATGAGGCATGGTCTAATTGAACATTGAGGTTGCTCAAGTAGGTTTTAAGCTGTAAGGATTGAAACGTGGTCTCATGATCCGAGACAATAGTGTGTGTAATTCCGAACATCGAAAAATAAGTGGTTTGTGCTTTTGTTCTATCTACTAGATTTTTACTTCCTATTGGAATCATCTGTAGATGGTTTGAGAATGCATCTATTTTGGATAGAAAACTGGCTTTATTGATGGTAAATATGTCCATATGTATTCTTTTATGTTGTACGGTTTTCTATCATATTTGTGCTTATTACAAATATTACAAACATTAATGTGGTTGTTGATTTTGCGTGCCATATTTGGGAAGAAGTAAGATCTTCTAATTTGGCTTTTGACTTCTTTCGTCCCCTTTGGACCCTGTGTTCTTTTGTTATTATTGCGATTATTTGACGACTTTCGTTAGTTACATCCTCAAATATTTTCGTCACAAAAACGAAATGATCTTTATGCGAGAAGTTTTCGCTAAATGCCTCCTGAATCGTTTGGTATAGTGGTTCTGGCGCGAAGATTGCTGATTGCTTGCTATTACGGAATTCTTTCATGTATTTGACTATTTCTTCCTTCTCAAATGATTTGTGGAATATAATGATTCTTCTAAAATTTTGAAATATATCTTCCGAAATTACCGTTTCTATCCGAGATATTTTGAATTATAATTTGATTTCTGTAGTAATTCAGAGGTAATAAAATGATCGTCTGAGGTTTCTGCTGAATGAGTTGTTCTGATTTTATTTTGGACAGTTGTTCTATCAATTTTTTCGTTTTCGGATTTGGGAATAGTTTTGAATGCTTCAAAATTATTTACTCTGATTTTTAATTTAGGGAGTTTTCTGGTTGCTCAAGGCTGGTTATTTCTCTATGTAATTCGCCGAAATCTAGAACAAACCAGTCGCTATTTTCAAACGTACTCATTGTTACGGTGTGGTTATAGAAATTTTCTTCGGGCTATTACCTGTAAAATTTTTAAGAGTGAAAATTTATCAATATACAATTTGTTTTATAATCAATTGTTGTGTTCGTTTTCGCCATGAACTCCGAAACTAAAATGCCATAACAAAACTTGTGGAAGTTCATTACGCAATCCGTTGGTATCGCTAAGTCATTCCCAAATATATTAATTTTGAACTTTTGATTACTTTCGTGTGACCCTAATACATTTTTTAAAGGTTGGTTAAATTTTAAGGGCCGATGTTGATTTTGAATAAAACACAAATTATTTAGGAAATTATTGTCAATTCTTTTTATTATGATAATATGGTATAGTTCAACTATGTATGGAACAAAATATCGGTCAAATGGCCGCCGTGATCTCGGCGGCACACCTCCACCCGGTGGTCCAAATTTTCGATGACGCTTAGGCATAATTGAGGTTCTATGCCGTTAATGTGCCGAATTATCTCATCCTTTGGCTCTTGAATTGTTGCTGGCTTATCGACGTACATCTTTTCTTTCAAATAACCCTAATGAAAGAAGTCCAACGGTGTCAAATCACATGATCTTTGCGGCCAATTGACATCGCCACCACGTGAGATAACACGGCCATTGAATTTGTCGCGCAAAAGAGCCATTGTTTCGTTAGCTGTGTGGCAAGTGGCATCGTCCTGTTCAAACCACATATTGTCTACATCCATATCTTCCAATTCGGGCCATAAAAAGTTCGCGATAGCGAACACCATTCACAGTAACTGCCTGACCGGCCTCATTTTGGAAAAAATACGGCCCGATGATGCCGCCAGCCCATAAACCGCACAAAACAGTCACTCTTTGTGGATGCATTGGTTTTTCGACAATCACTCTTGGATTATGATTCGCCCAAATGCGGCAATTCTGCTTATTGACGAATCCACTGAGGTGAAAATGTGCCTCATCACTGAAGATGATTTTCTTCGAAAATTGATCATCCACTGTGGCCATTTCTTGCCACCATTCTGACCATTGACGACATTTGGAATGGTCAAGAGGATTTAGTGTAAATTTAGCGTGTAAATGCAAGTCTTTTTGCATAATGTTCATGAACGACGAGCGTAAGAGGTGCAATTGCTGGGCACGACGACGAGTTGAGGTGGACGGCTCCTCAGCCACACTATCGCAAACAGCAACAATGATTTCTGCTGCACGAGCTGTACGAGCATGCACTGGTGTTTTAAAATCTCCTACAGACCCGGTTTGCTCAAATTTTTGCACGATTTTTCCGATTGTACGCACATTTGGACGATTAAATTGACCGAAAAAATCACGAAGTGCACGATATGCATTTTGATTTGAACGCCCATTTTCATAATATGCCTGAATAACTTCAACGCGTTGCTCAATTGTGTATCTTTCCATGGTTCAAATTTAGTGAGTCTAATATTGAGAAATGTCTAATTAAATGCAGAAAAAAACTTGACGTTTAGGTGTGGTTCACATTCAACGTCGGCCCTTAAAATTTAACCACCCTTTACTATTGTTTTTTCTTTGATTTTTTCACTGATAATGCAAATTGAGTTTTTTGGTACAACATATGGCCTAATTATATTTTTGTTTGCACCAGTGTCGATGAGAAGTGTTACGGTGCGTTTTAGTTTATCATTGTATCACTTCAGATATGGGAGATAATTTAATCCTTCGTATCTGACTCTAGATTTTCTTGGGAATTATCTAGGTTATGATCCTCTTCTATTTGTGGGTGTTCAGTAGTTGGATATTGCTCTTGTGAACGTTCTTCTTTTTTGTCCATCGTTTCGTTATTGTAAATCATTTTTTTGCTGACGTGTTCCTGGATCTCATTGATAGATCCACGTCCGTCGGGGTGACTGATGAATCGCGCACCGAATAAGTCTGTTTTTTAAACTTCTTATTTCTTTGGTTAGGTACACTATCTTTCTGTTGATTGATATTATAAAAATTTGATTTTGATTGGTGACTATTGGTTAGCGGTTTCCGAGCGTAGTTAGAAATAAGCTCGTTACTGCTAAACTTGCATACAAATGCATAGGCCTCTTCTAGAGTTTTGGGTCTTGCCACTTGAGCATAACCGAAATGTGGTTTCCTTAAGCCTACGATAAATGCGACAAGTGCGTCATCTTCAATGAATGCATTCATTGCCACCCATGAATGATTATAGGTTGGTTTTGTTTAGCTGGAGTCTTGATGCTCTGTAAAATATCCTTTGGTTTATTATAATAAACATGAATGTACACTGTTAATTTAGCAAACTATATCTTTGTTTGTAAGACTAAGGTTTGCTAGATTAGCGTATCATCTAACTAAATTACCACTGGTGAGGTTTAGTTAGATGAGAAAGTAAAACTGAATGGTTTATGGTCAATTTTATTCTATCTTTATTCATAAAATTTACGAGCTTATATACAAACTCGAGCAACAATTTGTTGATAGTAAGCAACTCTTAAACACTTGTTGTATAAGCAATTCTAAAACTAAATATACACTATAAACATCAACGGAAATGATTGTTACATTTTACTAGTTAGCTACATATCAACGGAAATGATTTTGATATGCCTAGACTACTGGAAATAATTGTATTGCACTTTATTAAATGATTTTGATACGTCTAGACAAAAATGGAAATTCCAAACTGTGGGAACAGTTTAAGAAATGTTGTACGTGTGCCCATGTTGATCTTCAACATATTCCGGGGCCGCCAAGATTGGCTTTCGCTGATATTCTTTTATTCCTACGGGTTGCTGACCTCTCAGTCCTGAGCGAGTGGTGTCAGGCGTGAAGCTGCTGGTTGATGCATTAGAAGCTTCATTTTCCCGAACATGTACCATCCGATGATAAGGAGTGTTGCTGGTATTAGTAAATAAATTGCCAAATAATGATGGTAATCGTGTATGTTGACCTTGGCAGTGGATTCTTGTAGTGATTTTTTATGATCTTGTATCATAGTTTCAACGGCCTTGAACTCTGAGGGCTTTGAAGGTAACTTTAAGTTTATGACGTTGGTGATATTTATCTGATCGCTTAAGTTGAACTGTGGTAGGAAAGAAAGCTTAAACTCGCTGTTGAATGTTTTGTACCCTGACACTGTGAAGCCGTCACCTTTAAAAATGCAATTTTGTGGCAGCTCGAGGACCTCTCTCCTTGAATGGCGACTATTGTTGTTTCAAATGTGCCATCAATTTCATGTTCGCAAACCACGTTACAAGTACACTTTGAATTTATAACAAAGATCCATGCGTTATATCGATGTAACGGAATCCAAATGGTGGCAACTGCCCTCTGAAGTATCTGGCAGCTTGGTGGTATTCCGCCATCCTGTTTGAGTAATTGTATTTCACATCTGCTTGCATTAGAGCCGTAGTCATACAATGGCTGACGTGTGTTGCAGAGGTGTTCTCCGTTTAGATAGGTGCATGCGTTCAATTCCTCAGTTGAGAGTTGCATGTATTTATCCTGTTGGCTTGTTAATAATAATTGTTAATAAATAATTTGAAGATGGCTGAATATATACGTATTGTTGTTCATGTAATGTAGGCACCGGTATAACATTGTACAATGTGTATCGGATTCTTTGGATCAAAGGGATTTTTATTTCGAAGATTACGGTTTCTCTGACTTTTGTGGTTTTTACCGTTGCTATTTTATACAGGGCAACTAGGTTTTTGCTGCGATACGGTATATCTTGACTCGGCTTGACAACCAATTATTTGCCTGGTTTGCTCTTGGAGCTGATGCGGTGTCACAACCAGTGGATTTAATTTGCCCTGATGTACTTCTGTTATTGCGTCTATTACAGCCGATTGGAATGTACGGAGTTTCATCATGTCTAGCATTGTGTGCAGCGCGATGTCAGTGAATTCTTCATGAAAGATGAGCTCAGCCATTATTGATTTGAATGCCTCGAATTTCTGATTGGTCTTTTCGTGATCGTGCTTCATGATGTTTAATGTTGACTCTATTATCGTGATCTGTTGTTGCAGTAGTTTCTATGCTCTCTTTGTAGAAGTTTCCGGCACGTTGATCCAGTACTCCAAATAGTTCATTGGCTATTGTGCCAACGAAGTCAAATGGAGACCTTTTTTGACGAGTTTTCTCGTTTCTTCCGAGCGTGTCCATTAGTTCGTTTTGCTCTCTTAGGTCCATGTAGAGGTTGCGCATTTGAGCTGATATTAGCCCACAATGGATTGTATGTGTATACGTGGTATTAGAATGCGTTCTATCTTCGCATATTTCACCTTGTTGACGAGTGGATTTCGCGATATGATTTAATTCTGCCCAATATGTTGTTAGATTGTAGTAAGCTATTAGTCTCCATTCGCCATTGATCAGCATGCTTTGGCCAATTCTATCGAAGTAAATGCCTGGATGTGATGAGAATTTTGAAATGTTGTACTTGGATGATGTTTGTGATGTTACTATTCCAAATATGCAGAAGATTGAGAGCATGTAAAGCAATAGGTTAATTTCGTGCCTTTTCTTGTTACTCGTCTTTGTTGTGAGTGATCCGTGCTGTTTGGAGTCGTTTCTTCTGCGATTGTTTCTTGTGGTTCGTCTACTGGTAGAACGGATACTTTTGTAATTGCTATTCTATATAAAGCATTTCCCGGGCTGCGTATTGAGACTACGCGCACTAATCCGTCTGTTCCCGGGTGTGTTTCTGTAATTCTACCTCATACCCACTTCGTGGGAGGTAAGTTGTCTTCAATTAATAGTACTAGATCACCTATTTTAAGTTGTAGTCTTGTTTGTAGCCACTTCGGTCTTTGCTGTAATCTTCGGAGATATTCATTGCTCCACTTTTTCCAGAAGTCCTGTTTTAGCTTTTCTAACATCTGCCATCTTGTCAAGCGATGAATATTTGATTCGGTTAGATTTTTTTCTGATGGTGCAGTTAGAGATGAGCCGATCATGAAGTGGCTCGGTGTTAGAACTTCAAGATCTGTTATATCGTTTGAAATTGGACATAGGGGTCTTGAATTTAGGATGGCTTCTATTTGATTTAGAAGTGTTGTTAGTTCTTCATAAGTCAGAGTTGCATTTCCTACGATTTTTTTAAAGTGGGTTTGGACTGATTTAACTCGAGCTTCCCACAATCCACCAAAATGTGATGATGCGGGCGGTGCTATACCTATATGTATATGTAGCTTAGTCATTGCTGTTTTTATGACATAAGTTTCACTCATTTACATAAGCTGTGGTTCCGTCAATTTTAGGAGATGCATCTTATTTTCAAATGAAAGAAATGCTGCTCAAGCTTTGGCATTGATTAATTCGTATTTGAGTGCATATTCTGTGAGTCATTCAACATTAAAATGGTGTTTTGAAAAATTTCGTGATGGCAATTTTAGTCTTGAGGACGATCCACGTCCAGGTGCAGTATCAAACTCAAAAGAAGCTTGCACAACAGTCAGGAATTATTCACCAAGCAATATCACTTCGATTGCACGCAATGGGAAAAATAGAGAAGGAAGGAAAATGGGTCCCTCATAAACTGATTGAAGAACACAAAATTTGAAGAGTTGATATCTGTATGAACTTGCTTTCTCGGTACACAAGAATGAATTTTTGTACAAAACCATTACGGGTGGATTTTGTACGATAATCCTAAACGCAGAAATCCATGGGTTGATCCAGACCCGCCATCAAGAAAGTGTTACCGTGTGTTTGGTGGGATTGGAAAGGAGTCTTTACTACGAGCTTCTGGAACCTAGTCAAACCGTTACAGCTGAACATTACCAGGCCTAATTGATTAAATTAATTGAGGAAGTTCACATACAGCAAAATCAACCCATAGGAACTCATCTTCTCCTTAGATTGGGAAGTTTTACAGTATGCGGTGCATTCTCCTACAGACTTGGCTCTCTGATCAAGTTTCTTTCGCGAACAATTATATTTTCAATAAAGTTGAATTTGACCAAAAAAAGCAGAGTTTCTACTTGCACACCTAATAGTTAACAATTCATTACTATGTATCTGAACTAAATCACGGACAAACAACTTATTATTATACAAAGTGCTAAACATTTTAAATTATGTAATCTATCATTATCACCCATACAGCACAACATAGGTGACAATTTAACTACACAGTATAGAACGAACTGGTAATTTCAGTTAGAATTGTAATACAAGTAGCGGTGTGATATTCTGAACAAAATGTTCCTTTCCAATTCTAGTGATATACAAAGGATTAATCTTTTTATGATTGCTTTGAATCGCTTATGGTTAATTGGCAATAGTCATTATGTCTATCTTGAAGATTACGACGATATTCGTACAGTTTATATAAACCGTATCATCAAGAAACGATTGATTTATTCAATGGCAGTGCAATCTTGAAATTGGCAGTAAGTAGATTTTATCACTTTAATTAAATTAAATTAATTTGATTTTTCTTGTACAGACCATAGGCAGAGCGCCGCCTTATTATGAGGCTAGCTACATTCGAATGCTCATTGGTAGTGTCGATTTCAGGTAGAATAATGTAGTCTGCTTAAAATTTATATCAAATCTATAATGTATTATGATATTTTCAGAATGGTTCTCGCAATTTTCAAAGATTTGCAGTCCGCCTTCACTTTTACAGCGTTTCATAATAATGTGATCTTAATACGCGAGACTGCCGGGTCATCTGGAATAATGCAATTACCCTATCGAATCGCAGCTCACGAACTATTCTATCGTAATGCAGGAGATTCGTATTCTCCCTTCTTTTTTCTGCGGACATTTCAAAAAACACTTTGGATTTATTTTTTCATTAGTGCGATCTGTGTATTGGCCTGTGTATGGATTTGGATTAAAATGTTGGGAAATCGTCAACTCAACGAAATCAATACATTCAACATCTTCGCATTAATTTTGGACAACTCGATTGATTTCGTGACATCAACCATATCGTGCCGTTTACTTTTACTGTCCTTTTTATTGATGCTGATAGTTTTTTATGCGGCCTTAACAGGGCATTAACAGTTGGATGTTATGCTAGCGATCAAAAAAGTTAAGTTACCATTTGAATCTCTAACCGAATTGTTAATGCGGAAGGATTTTACATTATGTGTAAGTGAGTTTAGTAAAGCTGGACAATCAGTTCAATATTTGAAAGAAGAAATAAATGGTGCTGTGTCGTTATCGTCGAATTATTGTCCGCTGTTAAATATGTCTTATTATGACTGGGAAAAGGACTACTCGTTTCGCTGCAACAAAACCAATATGTCGTTTTTTCTTAGCGCACAACAAGATACTTATGGGACATTTTTGTAAGCTGCAAATTTTTTTCGTTTAGAGAAAATTAAGTATTTTTATAAGTACAGCATACCATATATCTCGTTACAGAATTACCCAATGCAATCTTAGTAAATTTCCTGGACGATATTTTAATGTACAACCCACGTTCATCACTAGCATCCAATTCTCGTTTCGAGAATATTTAAATCGCAAGTACGAATTTGGATTCCTAAATACCAATACCAAATATCGTGAGGTACTAAATAAAAATTTTATTGTACAGAATCATTCAAGCTTGGACATCTGGTCACATCGATTACATAACTAATGTTGTGCATCTTAGAATCATGAGGTCAAATATTCACGAATCAGAAGAACACAACGACTTGCAAATTGAATTTGATCATTGCAAATTTATGATTTTGTTGTGGGTTGTTGGTGCCATTTCTGCTTTTATCATTTGTGGGTTTGAAATTCTGCGTGCAAGGTGGTTGCGTCTGTAATTTGAATGAGTTTCCACTAATAATTCACAAAATCGTTTTTGAAATAATTTTTTAGAATATTATGCAACTCATTTATTTTTACATTTGACCATTGCACTTTTTGAATTTTGTTAGAAACTTCACACCGGTATTCCTGCCACTCAGAGAAAATTACCAAACTTCTATGCATACAAAATAATAATATGTAACTTAGCCAAGGCAACAAATTTGGTGCAATATCGTATGCAAAATCCCGAAAACATGCTTGTCGAACCAATTATCTTTTTTTTTGCCTTCGAAATTATGGTTTTCGGCATTTTATAAGTGCTCTAAACCTGCACCGACCAAATTAGCCCGCCTCAATTATTACAACAAATCCCTATTTTATTACAGTTACCGTTTTCGAGGCACGAGTGGTCGGTTTAGCTTAGTAATTCAGAATTGGTCCAGTTCCATTGAACAACAACGACCATTGAATGAACAATTTTCTGACAAAAAGGTTTCTAGAAACTAATGAAGTTCGCACTTCTGATTACATATTCCTATCAGATATATTCATTGCCATCCGAAAAATTTAGAGGCTGAATTTGTGCTAATCCAGAATTGGCCCGATGGCAATCAACATAACTAATAGGAATATACAATCAGAATTGAACTTCACTGGCTTCTAGAACACTTTTTGTCTTGTTAGAAAATTGTTCATTCAACGGTCGTTGTTGTTCAATGGAATTGGACCAATTCTGGATTACCACAAATTCAGCCACTATATTTTTCGGATGGCAATGAACATACCTGACAGGAATAACAGGAATATACTATCTGAATTGCTTATGACTTGGATTTTAGAACATTTTATTTCTTTTGTTCAATTTGTTGTTCAACTGAAATATTATTGAGATATATCGATCTCTTTTTTTTAAATATAGTATCTTTCAGGGGCTGGTTTGATTTTCCTCGATTTATGAATGAAAATTTCTGAAAATTATATTTCTATGATAAGCACAAATTTCATCAGTTTAGTGTCCCTTAGAAAGTTTTAAAATTAGGCTTAAATTATTTCTGGTTTTTTCTAGAAATCGGGTTTTATTTATTCCGTCTTCTAGGCGAAATTTGAAATTTTCTTTTCGGTTAAAGATTCATTTTGAAATTCGAAAGTTTTCCTGCTGCAGTTACCCACGTGGCAAAAAGTAGTAAGACTTTTGAATTTAAATTTCGCGCTGAAAACCATTCGTCGAAATATTTTTTTCTATGTTGGTATGACTGTCAGTGACATCTGTGCCAAATGTCACATCAAAATAATCATTAGTGTTTAGTATACGCTTGTCTTTCTGAAGTACAAAAATTGCATTCGGCGATTTTTCAACAAAGAATTCCCATTAAATTTTGTGTGCGGAATCAATTTTGTGGTGCCGGAAGAATAGAATCACCAGAATAGATCTTCGGTGATAAATGTATGTCGCGAGCAAGTGTTTTTGATTGGTACAAATTGTTCAAAGAGGGTCGAGAACGTGTTGACGACGAACCACGTCTAGGACGGCCATCAACATCAACTGATGATCAACACGTTAATAAAATCAAGGAATTGGTGCTCGAGAATCGACCATTAACAGTCAGAGACCTTACTGGCATCGTTGAAATATCGGAAGGATCAGTTTCAAAACCATTTTGCAAGATCATTTGGGCCTAAGAAAAGTGAAAACACGATTGGTTGACGTCTGTGAAACAATGCTTTCCGATTACCAGGATGTCATGAAACGTATTATAACTGGCGATGAGTCTTGGATCTATGCTTACGACCCGGAAACAGACGATCAATCGGCCGAATATCGTGCCAAAGGTGAGCCGAAGCCGAAAAAACCACTTCAAAGCAAGTCAAAAATCAAGGTGATAGTTTTCTTCGATTATCGAGGTGTGGTGCACTCCGAATTCCTTCCGTCCGGCCAAACTGTTAACAAGGAATACTATTTGAGTGTTATTCGTCGTTTGCGCGAAGCTATTCGTAAAAAAGAGGCCGAATTATGGGTCGACAACTCTTGGTTTTTGCACCACGATAATGCACCTTCTCATACTGCATTGGTTTTACGTGATTTTTTCGCCAAAAATTCCACCCATATCGTTCCGCAACCACCGTATTCGCCTGATTTAGCTCCGTGTGACTTCTGGCTGTTCAGCAAACTCAAACGACCGCTCCGGGGAACCCGTTTTGAGTCAATTGAAGACATTAAACGTGAATCGCTACGTGCATTGGAGGCTATTCCGGAAATTGACTTTAGCAACCGTTTTGAGCGGGCGAAATAGATTTGGAGAAATAAATAAAGAATTTTAAAATTGTGAACAAAGTCTTACTGTTTTTTGCCCACAGTATTATGTCATAAATTAAAAGCAAATAAAAAATCTATTTGTATTCCTGTGACTGGAATAAATCAAAATATTATCGAAATAAAAAGTCAGGTCAATCTTTCGGTGGAATCTAATTTCCAAAATTACAAATTACATCTAAATTTCTTGGTTGGTTGGTTTCTAGTCAAAAATCACTAGAGATTTGCCGTTACATCCAATTAAGTTTGATACAGATAATTTCCCTAAATCTATAAATCTCGCTGATCCAAAATTCTTTACACCTGATCGAATTGATTTATTGCTCGGAGCAGAAATTCATGCTGAGATTTTTACGGGCGGGAAAATTTAAATGTTTGAAGAATTGCAACCGTTTCAAGAATCAGTTTTCGATTATCTAATTTGTGGAAGAACCCAAAATCCAATTACGTCCCAAGCTGTTTCATTGTTTTGTTGTGACGTAGATGAAATACAAAAAGAGGTTCAGAAATTTTTTGTTTTTTTGTTTTTGTGTTGTTGTGTTACTGTAGACCAGTAATATAGACCAGTTTCAGGCACCCCCCGAAGATAACCTCCAGCCAGGGGAGGATGACTGCCGAGTTCCTTTGAATCTCTGCTGGTATAATCCGATCTGGGCCCGCCGATTTATAAGCTTAAAACCGTTCAGCACCCACAAGATTCCTTCCCTATCCACGACGGTACCTCCATATCTATTGAAGTGTTCCTCAATGAGCCCCAGGCTGCATCGTGTCATCAAAGCTTCCCGGAAAATGGGTCTCCATGAGAAGCTCCAATGATCCCGCACTTGAAGCTGTCCATGACCCGTCCCGTCTAATTAAATAACTAGGACTGGCTGGGTTAGTAGATAGAATTTTTTCAAGACGAGAAGTCTCAGAAACCCCCTCCACTTTGCAACAAAAGATCCTCCAAGTCCTCCTTTGTGCCTTCCCCAACGCTTTTTTTGTAATTTCTTAGGTCCTATTTACAGGAGTCCAATCCCGAACCTCCCTTGTGTTCTTGACTTTATTAAAGGCTGTCCTACATGCCCACCGGTAGGTTCCCAACTCCGTGATCCACCATATAGGTTTCTGCCTGCCCCTACGCTTTATCAGGAGGCACGCAGCATTAAATGAAAGATTGCATGCTTTTGTGACAATATTAACCATACAATCTAACTCTTATTCTGTCGCCGGAAGTCCAGGGACCTCCAGCGGTAAAAAATTCCTCCAACGCCTCCCCATATTTGTTCCATTTTATCCTTCTAGGATTCCTGAAGGCTTTCCGGATAACAGGTTTAACGTTGAGGTTATATGTTACATATAGGTGATCAAAAAATGAGTGCTCTCTTGCCACTGTCCACCCCTAGATCATATGAAAAATTGTTTCTGATGCAAAGGTCACATCTAAAACCCACTGTCGATTTTTAACAACAAATGTTGATTCTCGCCCAATATTGCAAAGTATTTAATAAGTAATCAAAAAATAGCTCACCCCTCTCGTTAATGTCTGTGGTTCTCCAGATTATGCTTTTCCAGATTGAGTGATGCGCGTTTGCATCACATCCAAGTATAACACCAACCCTTCTTTGACCTGCTTCTCAGATCAGATCACCCAGGTTATCGGCGGAACCTCCTTCTCGCGATTAATATAGGCTGAGGCTAGCCATAATTTTTCACAGCCAACCTCAACGCTCACCGCTGTAACATCCCCGCTACGAAATTGAGGAAAAAGAAAAATATTCAAATTACTTTTCATTAAACTACGCGATGTGATCTACTCAGAGTTACTTGAGTATAATAATTTATACCCCTTCGTTCTGAGGCCACAGATCCTGTTATTATTAATACAAGGTTCTTGGATTAACACCAAGACTTCATCTGACTTAGTTAATCTGAGAACGAGAGCTGCCGAAGCAGCTTTCGTGTGATGCAGGTTTATTTGTACAATATTAATCATTGAGATCTGCATTACTCACCTCTTCCTGTGCTCCCTGCATCGGGATAGTGCCACCACTCGGTTTGATTTTGCAAGGGAAGCCCGGCATTCTTTATAGATCAGCATGATTACCAATCTAATGCCTCGCTTAGCTTGCTCCTGCTTTACAACCCTCCAATCTTCCGTTGGAAGATCGGGATTACTGGCCCGAATGATCACAAGGATCTCCTCTGACTTGTCCGGCTCGGTTGGTAACCAGACGCGTGCCCTCGGCCTGCTCGGGATTTCCCCTTTGCAAACTGCCTCAAGCCTCGCGCCCTACCACACCTCGCCTACTTCGGTCACTGCCCTTTTATAGAGATTGGCCGATCCCTGGTCCGTGCACGCAGTTAACTTCACGCGCCCCTGGTGCCATCCCGCATCTCTACAGGATTGGAGGGATCGCGGATTTTCTCTCAGGCTCTCGAAAATATGGATTTTAGTGCATTACACATAACTTTCCACATGTCTGTTTGCTCCTTGCTTCGCTTGCTGCCGCCCGCTTCAAGGTCATTCTGGGACCTCTGTCTGTTAGACCCAAGGACCCTTTCCGAGAAACCATAGCCGACAGTTTTCTTAGCCTGTGCTAAAGATTCTGTCTGTTCTACTGTAAGCTGCCTCTCAGGGGTCGCTGCCAGTTTCCCAAAATTCTATATGCCGACCGTCTCTCCCTTTACCGTTGCTTCCTCGGAGGGATCTCTCACAATCCCCCACTATTTTGTTTGGCGGCCCCGCTTCCAACACTACAATCGGAGAATGGAAATACATAACCTAAACACACAATCCAGCAGACCATGCATCCCGTGGCATTTCACTATCAAAATTAAGTACTCTGGAACAATGGCGGACCGGACCTGAAACAATGAGGGAATCGGTGATAAACTAAACGATGGAAAAGTTTGACATGAGTGTCGATCTGAAACGGTTCACAACTGTTCTCCATGTACTCAATAAGGACGCGATATCTGAGAACATCATAATCAAGCTGACGACCGCAAATCAGATTATTTAAAACTCCTACGAGTCACTGCTCATCTTCTCTGATTCATATCTAAGATCAGTAAGAAATTAACTGGGACCCAACAATGATCTACGGGCAGCATTAACCACACTCGTAAGAGCAGTTCAAGGCGTTTTCTTTGCATAAGAAATATCGACATTAAGGGATCAACACTCAATTAAGAATAAAAGCACAATCGCCTCACTGAACCCGTTCCTAGACAACGACGGCCGTTTGAGAGTAGGAGGCAGACTAAAAAATTCGGATCTCCCATTCGGAGAAAAACACCCGCTAATTCTACCAGCTAAATCACACCTAACCAGCCTAATTATTAAGTGGGCACATGCAACCACGCTTCATGGCACCAATGCATTAACGTTAGCATTTATCCGGAAAACTTTCTGGATAATAAGAGGAGCTCAAGGAGTAAGGAATCACATTCAAAAATGCATTGTCTGTTTCCGATTTCAAAGTAAACGCGGACATAACCATTCTCTTGGTCATTTACCAGGAGGTCGTGTAACCCCGCCGCAGACATTTACTCACACGTTCATTTCGAAGTGGTCTCTGATTAAACAGCAAATACCTTCCTGGCAGCATTCAAATGATTTACATCGCGCCATCTACAGTGATAACCGTACAAACTTCGTGAAGGCAAACAAACTTCTAATCCAAAACCAATAGCAGTGGGAGATTATCCAGGATTATTTTTCAATGCAGAGCATTACCTGGCGTGTTATACCTCCAAGCGCTCCACATTTCGGAGGACTATGGAAGGCGGCCGAATCGTTGGAAATGAAACGTTCACATATGAGGAATTACCCAGAACGCTATGCATGATCGAAGCATGTCTCAATTCACGTCCTATGTGTCCTATATCCAACGATGCAGATAATATGGATCTTCTAACTTCCGGACATTTTTTAACTGGTGATACTTTACTTGCTGATATTAACCAGATGGGAGTTAGTAAATCAAACCCACCAACAGTTCTGGAAAATTTGGCACCAAGAATATTTATCCCAGCGGTGTTGAACCGCACCATGTGGAAGATCAAACACCCAAACATAACTGTGGGCGACTTAGTACTGATAAAAGAAGATAACTTACCTCCTTTGATGTGGGCAAGGGGTCGAATCAAGGAAATTCACCCTGGTAAAGATGATCTTGTAAGAGCAGCTAGGTTTCTACTCTCAAAAATGAACTTAAACGTCCTACTGCAAAATTGTGTTCGCTACCCGGGCTAGAACTTGAAAGTGAGCGACCATCAAATGTAGCTGAAAACAAGCAAAATTCAAGCAAAAGGTCATGCCGCATACCAAAGGCCGCGATAATACTGCTCACCGTATTATAAGTCACCCAACCACGTTGCAGATAAATGAGCTAGAAGACGGGGGAGGCATATATTTCGATAATGTAGGAAAAGTTCAGCTACTTGCTGCACACTGGAATCTAATCATTCGATATAACTTGAAGAGTTATTGTGATGAAGTCGCAAAAGCAGAGAAGAGTCTCCAGTGGCTTTCAACAGTTTGACAACATCAAAGAAGAAAACAAACTACTTTCAATCTTGTCTCACCGAGAAGCGATAGATAACACCATCCGTTTATTTAAGCAAAATAATAATTACAAGATAACTCATCTGAACAAACTAGAAGAACATCAGCAGCAAGTGGATTTGGAAGTGAAACATCTTCAGGAATACAATACAAGGATGAATCAGAAGGTTATTATAGTAACTGGCATTCTTCAGCTAATGTTAATATTGAAATATATTCAAGACACACAACAGAATATTATCGAAGTAATGCTCAACACCCAACACAACCCTTCATCGATCTTTGTTAAACCCATTGCGTTTTCAAGACGAAGTTAATCAGATCAGGGTACATCTGTCCCCAGTGATGTATTTGCCTGGCAGGAAGCAAGGGGAATAACATAATTATACGCGCTCGCATCCCGTTGGTGAAGATACATTTCAACCAATTGTTTGCGCTCATATCTGTCCCCATACCTACGACAAATCTTCACACTTCGATAATACCATCATCCGAATACCTGTTGGTTGATCATCACCGGGAACATTATCCACCAATCAACAAAGACACTTTTAATAAGTGCTTATCGATATCCGAGGGATTGTATGTGTGCCACGTCACATCCATTTACACAAAACATTCAATTGTATCTCAATGTGAGACAAACATGCTATTACGAAAACATAACCTGCATTCCAGTTGCGCATCGTGCGAAGTCTTACTCCTGCCAATCATTGGAAACCATTCATTTCACCAACTTTGAACTGTACGGACGTACATTCAATACTTGAAAAAATAAAAAATACACAACAATAATAATAAAATTTATTTTACCTTAGATCTATCATAAAGTTTACTGTTAACAAGTTAAATTGTGAGCATTTTATGTGCAGTGTTTGTGTATTAAATTATAATAATGCAATGTGCTAAATGTTCTCGAAAAATTGCAAGAGGCTCTAACCATATAAAGTGTATTACTTGTGCGAATATTTTTCATTTAACATGTGCCAATGTTTCTACCAATCTCTTAAAAGAAGTTGAAAGTGATGCCATTCAGTGGAACTGTGTTCAATGCCGTCAAACCTCAGGAAACCGTTCTATTTTCAACTCAGGTGACGGTGATAATGAAGACGATATAAGCTCAATATCATCATCCATTTTATCTTTAAGAGAAGAATTGAAAAACCTTCGATCAAAACAAGATAATTTTACAATATCGCTTGACTTAATTAATGTTCAATTGGAAAAAGTAGTAAAAATTGTTAAGGTTGTGGAAGGGCATGAAACAAGAATAAAAACATTGGAAAAAGAAAACATACAATTAAAATCAGATATATCATCAATCAGATATTTAATTGATAACGCTACAGATATTGAGCGCAACTTGAATTTAATAATACACGGAATACCTGAAACGTCATCAGAAAATCTTAATGATATTACAAATAAAATTTTTTCCTTCATTGAAACATCGTCTTGTAATGGGAAAATTAAAAATATCCGTCGCTTAACTAAAAACCGCAGTGAGAATTCTATTAATCCAGTCGTTTTTACCTGTGATAACCTGTGATAACCCTGATATTGGATTTTCTTCAACACATAATAAATCGATTTACGTCACAGATCATCTAACGGGCTTTAAACAAAAGTTACTGCTTAAAGCCAAACAACTAAAATATCAACGCAATTACAAATTTATATGGACACAAAACGGTAACGTTCTAGTAAAAAAAGACGAAACATCAAAAATCATAAAAATCTCATCTGAAGCACTCATTGAAAAATTATTAAACCCCATTTGTGGGGTTTGCCTTATTGCTATAAAAAATAATTTTGATTCATATCGTATTCCGAAATGGGAACGTTACTCAGAAGAAATTTGGGTATGTATTAACTTTGGCTTAACTAATTTGTATCTCAACGTACCGTACATTTACCCTGGTGCTAAAACAAGTGACTATGAAAACTATTTTGATAATATAAACTTTATTATGAATCAAAACAAAACAAATTCCAGTTTTCTTATTATTGGTGATTTCAATTTACCATTTATTAAATGGAATCTCAAAAATAATAATTTAATCACACCTTGTCTTTGTGACAATCGATCTGCGCAAGCCTTAACTGAATGTATTAACTTTACAGGACTTAATCAATTCAATTATATACATAATGTTAACAACACCATACTCGATTTAGTTTTATCAAACATTTGTTTCTCGTCAATTAAATGTAGTGAGTCAATTGATATTTTAGTTAAAACCGATAGACACCATCCCGCACTTGAAATTGACTTAAATATAAAAACTATTAATTTACTAAAAGACAATAAGTTTAAAATAAGAAATTTCCGAAAATCTAATTTTGATAATATCCGACATGATCTCTTTGTAATAAAATGGGCAGATATGTTGCAAGATTTGAACACTGAGAAGTCCGTTTCTAAGTTTTATGAGATATTAGATCAAATTATACAAACGCATGTACCACTCGTCTCACATTCTAAAAATTCATACCCTAGTTGGTATACAAATAAAACAATTAATTTAATTAAAATAAAAAATCGATTTAGAATGCTGTTCAAAAAAAATAACGATGTTGAATATTATCAAATGTTTTCTAAAATTAGGTCGAAATTAAAACAAGTAACAAAAATTGACCATATTAACTATATAAAATCTATTGAAAACTCTATTCATAAGAATCCTAAGAAATTCTGGTCCTATTCCAAATCACTCAAAAGAACTAATGCAATTCCTGCTCATGTTCATTTGGATAATATTACAGCTTCTAATGCAAAGGATATTAGCAACTTGTTCGCTGACTTCTTTAGTTCTGTCTATAATGTCCCAAATATTTCACAATCAAATATTCATCCAAGCAGCAACAACACAATACCATCTTTCGATATTTGTGAACATGATATTTTTAATGAGCTTCAATCACTTAATTCTGATAAAGGTTGTGGTCCTGATTTTATTTCACCTGTGTTTCTAAAAGAATCTGCTGAACAATTGTGTAAGCCACTTGACATAATTTTCAAAAAGTCACTAGGCGAAGGAATCTTTCCCTCGATGTGGAAGAATGCTAGTATAACTCCAATACACAAAGCAGGCGACAATTCAGATGTTAAAAACTACAGACCTATCTCTATTTTGAATTGCTTTTCTAAAGTTTTTGAAAGAATTGTCCACAACAAACTTTTCGAGAAGTTGAGAAATAAAATAACTGTCAATCAACATGGATTTTTCAAACAAAGATCCACACTGACAAACCTACTCGACTTTTCAGAATATGTATACACTTCGTGTGATTTGAATTATGGTGTTGATGTTATTTATACAGATTTCCAAAAAGCATTCGATAAAGTCAACCATGACATACTAATTAAAAAGTTAAGACGGTTTGGTGTCGACGAACTAATGTTAAAATGGATAGGTTCTTATTAAAAAACAGAACACAATATGTGATTATAAATAATATGAAATCCCGTACAATATCTCCGTCTTCCGGCGTTCCTCAAGGCTCCATCTTAGGGCCTCTACTCTTTATTTTATTCATAAACGGTATTGTTGAAACTCTCGATTGTCCTGTGTTGCTCTTTGCTGATGACCTAAAGATTTTTTTATCGATTAAATCAATTTCTGATTGTCAGAAACTGCAAACTGATCTTAATCGTCTACATGACTGGTGTGTAATTAATGATATGAACTTAAACATTGACAAGTGTTTTGTACTTAAAATTAAACAAAGAGTTTCCTATGTCTTTAATTATTCTATAAACAATATCGACCTTGTATCAAAAGATCAAGTTAAAGATTTAGGAGTTATTGTTGACAATAAATTTAAATTTAATATCCATATACAGTACATCACAAACAAATCATTGAAAATCCTTGGCTTCATGATGAGGACTTGTAGTGATTTCAAAAATACTTCATCATTCATATCAATGTTTAATGGACTGATTCGTAGCAACCTTGAATCTGTAACTACTATATGGAACCCCGTATACGAATGTCACAAACGCACAATTGAAAGAGTACGAAAAAAGCTTACGAGATTCTTAAACTACAAAAATGGAATGCCTTACGAGCCGTACAATACACGCCTTAAACGTTATGGTTTAGTTGCTTTGGAGAGCCGTAGAATTATATTTGATGAATTAGCCCTCTATAAAATATCTAATCGTTTAATTGAAACAACATTGTCAAATTTAATTCAATATAGAGCTCGGTTAACGTATAATATGCGATTTTCTGTTTGTTTTGATTTACATACTTATAAAAGCAATTTCAGGACTCATTCTCCTCTAGTAAGATTGCAAGCTAATCATAATAACATGATGCTAATCATAATAAATTTTTTTATAATATAGACATTGTATAAATATTAAGTTTTATGACTCTTTTTGTATAAAATAATCCTTTTAGTGTGTACAATTTGTAATTTTTGTAAATTTTGTTAAATATTTTATCTTCATTTTTTTAATTTTTATTTTTAATCTTTTAAACTATCTGCTAACATGTAATTGGATATGATATCTGTTTGTTAGCTGTATTTATGAATAAATAAATAAATTACGTGAATCAAACCAATGGATTTATGTCACCAAGTCAAAATCGTCAAAGGCTACATTTGACTTGATTTACTACTGGAATGATCTCCATTAGCCCGGGGTGTACCATTAAGGATGAAACATTACAAATCTTCTCCATCGACAAAGAAGTAACTAAGATCATACACCAAGGACAGGAAAAGGCGATTTCTACTACCACAGCATCTTTAACAACAATAGACATGGTGCACCCACGAGCTCGAAGAACAAATAAAACTTCAATAGTCATCACATACACCATTATACGATGATTCATTTAACATTTGGTACCGTTATCATTATCATGGTGATTGCAGTCATTCTCTGGAAAAAAAAGTCAAACACATCGGTCAGTATCAAGCGTCACACCACAAGCCCTTCCCCGATCTTCATTGGCGCGCGCAGCATGTTCAACTGAACAACTAGGGTTAACGCCAGGGTTAATGCCAATATAAGCTTATAAATATATGTAATTCACTTTCATTCATTCACCAACACTTGGTTATTCGTGAACTACACCTTTAAATACTCGCACATTACGTTGACAAAGAATGTAACAAAAACTAACAAATACAATTTAATTGAATCAAATCGCTGATCAATTATTCATTACAATAAATATTTTATTGTTCTCATAAATAATCCGAATATAAAATTTATTGACGTTTTTCCACACTTTTATCGTCTGTTCGCTACTTTGTTGTACCGGGAAAATTGGAACTTATATAGAGAAGTAAAACAACAACCCATCTTCAGGGGGAAAAAAAAACTCAATTCCAATAAATCAAAAATATTCACATGAACTTCTGTTGTATCGAAGAAAAATTGTCCCGCGAGCTTATGTTGTTTGGTGTTGAGGGGTGTGAGGGAGCCATGTACGTATAAACATACAAACATAAGCAACATATATTCTTACACATCATATATTATTCATTTTTAATGTTCGAGCTTTATTTATCTTTACAAATAAACATTTTTCGAAAATGCCATTGTGAAAACTATACATGTAATGTACTACACAAATAAGTGATAAATTTGGATATAATGGGTGGGCTCCCCCTCGCCCGGGTCCCGACCCATACAACACTCAGAAATAACGAAGTTTTGTATATTAATAAATATAAGTTTATGGCAACACGGGCGGGGGTTAAGAAGGGGGGGGGGGAGGTGGGGTAGAGCTACTTTAGGAAACAATTTATAAGAAGAGAAGCGCGCGAACAAACGCACACATACACAAACACAATTTCGATTTCATATTTTTCCTCATGTTTGATTCATGAAAAGTGTTTTGGTTATTTTCGTTATACACAAAGCTCATAAAATCAATTGATGAATGTAAAAGAAGGCTATTTAGACGATTTGATTGGTGTAATGCGAGAAAGCTTCAACCTGGTGGAAACCAAATTTTTTGCGGGTCATACACAAATTTTAAGAGTAGATTGTGCAAAACTAAAAGTTTGTCCCTCCAGCAGAATAATTATATCCATATTATAGGCGCTTAAGGTTTTTTAGAATTCATATTTTTTTAAACTGACTCGTGAAAAAACTAAATAGCTATAAAATTATTCTTTGTTGGTTTCTCTGGTTTGTTATGATCGAACATTTACGAAGAGTTGGTTTATATCCAACTAACCATTCAGGTGCTAGCCAATTTTAGTTAATTTAAATGATGCATTTATGATACAAGACGTGAAAACGCCACAAACTCTTGTTACAGGCTGGCTACTGCCAACCTGCAGATATCACTAAGCACCTGCAGAGGCCTCCACGGTGATTTTTGCCGGCTACGTTCTCAGGGAGACGTGCTAAGGTCGTGGGGTTTGAGGCATACAGGGCTCCTGGCTTACACCGTGATGTTACAGAAATTTAGGAGAACGCAAATAATAATAAAATGTACCCGGAGTTCCGCCGAAACTCGTCGGCCGGAACCTGAGGAACGAACACAACAAAATTATAAACCGAGAGCGGTGCCTTGGTGCGCGCATCCATCCGAATTCAAACGGGGACAAGCCCTGGTTACGGAATCGGATGCGGGCACCAAAGGACCGCAAACACTACGCCGACACAGAGGGAGTTTCCGCTCCCATCACACCACTCCGAAAAAATTTAATAACTCATTTTATTTTCAGGAAAGAAAAAAACACAAGAAAAACAACTTCCCCCTCCACCCGCACCAAGAGAAAACGAGAGAGAGAGAAAACGATAAACACCGAGCGTGCACCCGCTGTGCGGCGCTCGATTACAAAAATATTTAAAAATTTAATAAAATATAAATTAATTTAATAAAGTATAAATACTGTTGCGGCCTTGAGCGGCCGTCATGCCACAGGTGATGTGCCACACCCGGACCGTTGCGGTGCCTTTCACCGTTACCAAAAAAAAATAAACTCGAAAACACGAGGGGCCGGTTGGCCACCCGTATGTAGCGACCTTGTGCGGTCGAACGTTGCGGGGCCTTTCCCCCATACCAACTAAAACCACAAAAAAAACACGAGGGGCCGGTTGGCCACCCGTATGTAGCGACCTTGTGCGGTCGGACGTTGCGGGGCCTTTCCCCGATAAAATATACAAAATATAGCCTTGTATTTTGGGTGTCTTCCCACCGTCAATAGATTTGGCCTCGATAGGCCGCCGTAAATGTTGGTTACAAACCCAGATAAATGTAAAGCTATTCTGGAGTACCCTATTCCGAAAACGACGAAACAGATTAGACGTTTTCTGGGGATGTGCGGATGGTACCGTCGCTTTATTCCAAATTTTGCCTCTTTAGCTTCTTCTCTCACCGATCTTACTGGTAAAAACACTAAAGTATGTTGGTCTGCAGCTGTGATTCTTCTTTTAACGCTCTCAAAACCGCCTTGTCAACTGCCCCAGTTTTGACGCATCCTGATTATACAAAACCCTTTTTTATTCAGTGTGATGCCAGTGCCGTTGGGGTCGGTAGTGTCTTATTTCAGGTGGACGCCGAGGAGGTGGAGCGGCCCATTGAGTTTTATTCACATAAGCTCAATGCGGCGCAGCGAAACTACTCGGTGACCGAGCTGGAATGCTACGCTGCCGTCCTCAGCGTGCGGAAATTTCGTCCCTACGTGGAAGGCTATCCGTTCGTCATTTACACTGACCATTCCAGTTTGCGTTGGCTAATGAGTCAAAAAGACCTCTCCGGACGTTTGGCGAGATGGAGTCTTAAACTCCAAGCGCTGGATTTTCAGATTGGATACCGAAAAGGTTCAGTTAACGTTGTACCTGATGCGCTGTCTCGAGCTTTTCCGGATGAATCCGCTCCTTGTGAGGATGATTCCGAAAGTAAGAGCACGCCTGATCCTGGTGTTCAATTTGGAGATCCAGCCTTGTTGAGTAAAAACATCGACCCTTCCGTGGATGCGTTAGTACCGTCGACAGTCCCTATATTACACGTTGTTTAAAGATTTGTTGTGTAATCGTAATCGTCGAAATAATCGTTTCTCTCTCTATCTTAGTTTTCTCTTGGTGCGGGTGGAGGGGGAAGGTGTTTTTCTTGTGTTTTTTTCTTTCCTGAAAATAAAATGAATTATTAAATTTTTTCGGTGTGGTGTGATGGGAGCGGAAACTCCCTCTGTGTCGGCGTAGTGTTTGCGGTCCCTTGATGCCCGCATCCGATTCCGTAACCAGTTCCGCTCTCGGTTTATAATTTTGTTGTGTTCGTTCCTCAGGTTCCGGCCGACGAGTTTCGGCGGAACTCCGGTTACATTTTATTATTATTTGCGTTCCCCTAAATTTCTGTAACATCACGGTGTAAGCCAGGAGCCCTGTATGCCTCAAACCCCACGACCTTAGCACTTCTCCCTGAGAACGTAGCCGGCAAAAATCACCGTGGAGGCCTCTGCAGGTGCTTAGTGATATCTGCAGGTTGGTAGTAGCCAGCCTGTAACACTCTCTCTCCCCCACCCGAGAGATCGAAGATCTATCGATTAAGCAAGAATCTGGTAGGAGGTCTGGAAACACGACCCGCCCTTGTAGTTGTTGTAGGTTTAGGTAAAACACCGAAACGAATATGTTTACATGCTGTATAAGATAGCAGACAATTTCCAGCAGAAAAAAATATTTTTGCTATTCACCGCTAGAGGCATCACTATCACAAAAAGGAAATTGTTTCTGCTGATATTTTTTGAAACCGGCAGAAATTTTTTGAAATCAATAATTCTCAGCCGAAAGTTTTATGAAAAATCAAAGCATTTATGAAACAGAAGAGAAAATATATGTTTAAACGTTTTGAAACGAAAAAAGTAAAATTTTCTGTAGAAAAATGAAAGGCCCTCAAAATATACTAAACTTATCGTAATCATCATAATGCAAATACATGTTGGTAGCACTCTGGGTTGATGTTTTTATGGTAGCTGAAATCATAATCATTCATGAGCATCATTAGAATCACAATTGGCGTCAGTAGCATTCCATAAATTTTTGAAGTCATTCTAATGTAAATTTTTTTTTACCAAAAGTGTTTCCAACGCCAATTGTGATTCTTATGATGCTCATGTATATATATATATATTATGATTTCAGCTACCATAAAAACATAAACCCAGGGTGCTACCAACATGTATTTACATTATGATGATTATGATAAGTTTAGTATATTTTGAGGGCCTTTCATTTTTCTACAGAAAATTTTACTTTTTTCGTTTCAAAACGTTTAAACATATATTTTCTCTTCTGTTTCATAATTGCTTTGATTTTTCATAAAAGTTTTGGCTGAGAATTATTGATTTGCTTAAAAATTTCAAAAAATTTCTGCTGGTTTCAAAAAATATCAGCAAGAAATAATTTCCTTTTTCTGATAGTGATGCCTCTAGCGGTGAATGGCAAAAGGACATTTTTCTCATGTAAATTTTCTGATATCTTATACAGCATCATGTTTACGAACTTTCGGCTCCACGGTAGGTAATTTAGGTCCGTCAAGTAATCCGGTCTGTGTAGTTGGTGCGTCCGTAGTTTGTAATTGATTGTCCGAGTAACACGGTTTGAGTCGGTCGATGGAAATTTTGGCGTGTCGTCCGTTCAGATCCAAAGTGTAAAATGTTTCTAAAGTTCGTAATAAAGTCTTATTGTAGACTTTGATCGTTCGTATTATCTAAAAATGTTCAAGGAACTCGAGTCGTACATCCGTAAACAAGTTCGGCTGGAGTAGCTTTGAGTTCGTCACTATAAGTCGTTCGTAGTCCTAGTAAGATTGAAGGAAGAACACTAACATAATCAGACACGATGCCATCTCTCGATCATGCCTTTACATTTTGGATTATAACTTGTTGTTCTCCTGCGCTAAAACCGAGTAAGTTAGCCAGTTCGTGAATAAGTTGTGATTCGAATTGAATGTCTTGGTCCGTGACGATGAACTCTGGAACACCAAAGCGAGCTATGCGAATAGACTGCAAAAGCGACGGTTACAGCAGTTATATCCGGAACTGGAGCCGCCTCGGACCAGCGAGTGTGTCAGTCAATCAATGTGACACAATACCGCTGACTATCAGAAACGGAGATTTTGTGTGTCGAGAGACTTTAGCCCTTTGGCAACCTACACACCTTTGAACCATCTTCTGAACGACTTTTTTAATTGATGACTAGATGACATTCTGAGTCAAAAGTTTATACAAAGCATTGAAATTTAGGGGAATGAATGGCCTAGGTGTAGTAGTAGAACTGGATGATTTCTCGAATTTGAGAACAGAGTTACTCCTTAAAATTTCTTGAAGTTCGTCGTCATTGGTCTGAGCATCTGCGGTGATAGCATAATCAACACTTTCGGGAATAGAAATTTGATTAATATGTGAAAGAGCATCTGCGACAACGTTATCTAGTCCAGAGATGTGTTGAATATCAGTCATGAATTGACAAATGAAACCTAAGTGTCGAAATTGATGTGGAGGTGTTTTTTCGGGTTTCTGATTAAAAGCGTAGACAAGTGGTTTATGATCGGCGTAAAGCATGAATATACGACCTTCGAGAAGAAGCACTGAATCTTTTTTGCGTATCATTGAGACGTACTGAAAAGAAACCGAGTGCATTAACCATGATGGCCAGAGGTGCTGATGATGATGGATGAATAGGTAAAGTAGCATCTGTAAGTTTAATTTTACGACTCACTACGACGAACTCGACTGTTCGTAGTGTAACCTTTTAGATAGTCGTTCAATAATTCCTGGTCAGCAGCAGCCGCTGGAATGAAGCGTCGATAAAAGTTTATCATGCCTAAAAAATGTTTCAGTTGTTTAACAGCCTGTGGTCGTTCAAAATTTTTTGATTCGAAAAGATAATTTCGGTTTTTGCGAAAACGCATTTGCCAACATTTTCAACGTCATAATTTCGAGAGACCACGAGCATGTTGTCCAAATATACAAAACAGAAGTCAAGTACGCGTAGTGCTGAATGCATAAGTCGTTGGAACGACTGTGCTGCTCTACTACGGCCGAAAGTCATTCTAAAAAATTCAAGTAGTCCGAAAGGTCTGGAAATTGCTGTTTTTGGAATGTCAATCGGTTCAATAGGAATTTGGTGGTACGCCTGGACAAGGTCTATCGTTGTAAATATAGTGCAGCCCCCGAGTTGGTGTGTAAAGCCTTGGAGATGTGGAATCGGATACCTGTCTGGAATCATGACTTTATTTAGTGCTCAAAAGTCTCCACACGGTCTCCACTCTCCTTTCTTTTGAGCTACTAAGTGTAACGGGCTGGACCAAAGACTGCTACTAGGTCTACAAATTACGAGTTTTACCATGTTTTCTAATTCTGTCTTCGCAATGATGTTTTGTATTGTCAATGTTAATGTTGCCTTGAATAACAGTTAAAATTTTTGAAATCAGGCTGAAAACTCCCGCATCCGTTGCTGACCTGTCGATTCTAAATACGATAGTAATATCGGAGGAGGAAGGGGTACGATTTGTTAACAGAGAGATGTACGGGTCTATGAGCCTCTGTCTCTGCATATCAACTAGCAATCCAGTTTTCGTCAAAAAAATCCCCACCGATGATAGGCAACTGTACGCGTTTACCGAAGAACCGGTCGCTGCAAACAACCTGACAAAACTGAGACATCTGCACCTGTATCTATTAAAAACTGAGTCTGAAGAAAAATTTGGTAGATTAAAAGGCGATTAGTTATAATTACGTCATTGCACACCGCCAATTGTGAATGACTATTTATTTTTTGGAACATTGTTACCGGCTGAGTTTTATGATACAAATTTGCAATTAGATTTACAATTAAACGCCTTTGTGCCGAAATGATGATGATAGAAACAGATGAAATTAGTTTCGGCTGAAGTTTCACCATAAAATGTTTGCTGTTTTTGAGTTTGATCGAGAATTGTTACGACTTCGTGAATTTGAATTGGATCGTGATCTAGAAAAATAGAATTTGGATTAGTAGAGCAGAAGGCAGAAGTCTCAATACAATTTATTTGTGCTTGAGTCAAAGTTTCATGTAGGTTGTCAGCCCATTCTGCCAGGACTACTGACAAAGAGCACCACTTGAATTGATTGGTGTAACCTCTTCAACCGTCCAAAATTGATGAAGTGTTGCTTTGCTTAGATTGTTACCAGCATTCAACTTCAAGACACTTAACAGTTGGGACAACCTCAGCTTTGTACGTAGTATAAGGTGTATTACCCCTTTGGCTATTAAAGGTGTCGTGGAGTCGTGCGTCCAGCGCTCCCACCATATGAGCATATTTAGTTGCTTCGATCGTAATATCTGTCACCGTGAATTGCTGCTCGAGAAGTTCAAACAATCATTCCCGGACTGATACGCAAATTAGTATTTGCTCGCGATAACTCTGGTGTATAAGATGAACGTACATTTACCCGTGAGATAGCTCCGGCAACAGCATTATTGATGAGTCCAGCCAGTTGTGTCCGCTATCGATATATTTGACTCCTACGTTAAAACGCTGCCTGATGCTAATGTGAAGTCTGCATATTTTTTAAAATAATTTATTTGCTAGCACCTTAAATAATTACTTGGGTATTTACAATTTTGTTTAAGTTTTTCTCCTATAATGAGCCAGTGCAGAGACACATTAATTTAGGTGCCACCTCGGTCTGTGATTATGCGTTGAAAGCGGCCGGTTTAATTATATGACCGACGAGTTGGAAGCGTTTTATGTCCCAATACGTTCTTGCTCGGGGTCACCAGTTTTGGTTGTGTATAGTATGGGTTTTGAGGGGTTTGAAACATCACCACAAAGATTCAATTGGAAGTTACAAATTAGAAGGCTAAACTAATAATTAATTTCCCGTAGCGGGCTGTAGCTATCGGGGGGTCACAAGTGGTGGATAGAGAACGGCCTATCGATAGGTCGGTTAGCGGTGAATTAAATAAGGTGCCCCAACCGCAGCTCTGCTGGGAGAAGGGCCTCAGAAAACTGAAGAGTTCACTAAATTACTAAATTCTGAGTGCCTATGATACCCAGTATGGAAGAGCGAACTGATGGTGCCATAAAACCATCGACTACTAACCACGGCGAACTGAGCATCGCGTCTCCCTGCGCTCTCGAGTCTCCCAGATAGTGAGTGGAGAACCCTATAAACGGGTCAGCTCTTGAATGACCCATTTGTCCCATTTCTTTGGGATATCCATGTGAATGGCTGAATGGGCGAGTGAATGTTGGAGGGGTGAGGAGCGCCGGTGGGCCACGGTGCTCGGTAAGCCAATGCGCTGGATTAAGTTGTCATGCGACGCGCGCTGATGATCGACTAGGCTGGGGCCCCATTTAACAAAGCCCAGTCGTGAAACGGAGCCCTCTGGTTACCAGGCTACCTCAAGTTGTATTTAAGCTTACCTGCTTATAAGGATCTCTGCGCAGGTGAACCTGTATTTCTCCGACAGTCGTGGGAAAATGAATGAGCAACGAAATAATAAAAATAAAAATAAAGGGGCCGGGACCCTCCAACAACCGGAAAGTACAAAGAAGGAGAGTATCTCTAACCATAAAGGTGGGACTCCCTCGTCAGTGGCAAAGGAAAGCGATGCCATGGCATCTAAGCCAGGAGGTAGCGGGACTGCAATACAGGAAGAGACAGTCGGCGAATACAGTTTTAGAGAAACTGGCTGCGACCTCTTACAGTAGAAGAGAAAGATTATGTGGGCTAAGAAAAGTGTCGGCTGCGCTAGCTCGGAAAGGGTCCTTGGGTCAGCAAGCGAAGCAAGGTGCAAACAGGCATGATATCGGGTAGTGCTAGCCGTTATTGACAGAAGTCTGGAAGATGGGAGTATCACGCCGGAGAAATAGAAAGTTGTGACTAATGCACTAAACTCCATATTTTTGAGGGTCCTAAGAGAAAATCCGGGATCCCCACCATCTCGTGGAGATACGGGATGGTACCAGGGGCGCGTGAGGTTAACTGCGTGCTCGGACCAAAGATCGGTCGATCTCTATAAAAGGGCAGTGATCGAAGTAGGCGAGGTGCGGCAGTGCGCGAGACTTGAGGTAGTCTGCAAAGGGGGACTTTAGTTGGCAATCATGCTGACCAATACAGGATCCCGGGCTTCCCTTGCAAAATCAAACGGAGTGATCAACTTCGGGTTCGGGTCGATCACTCTTAAAGTATATAAGAAAGATGAGGTCGATTCGGGCGCAGAAGACCGGCCTGGAGGCGACGATGAACGGACCCAGCGGGAGACGGTCAAGCGAGCGAGAATTTGGTGAGGAGAGGTAGCCTCCTCTCTCTTGAGTCTGATGGGGACATCCTGTTGAAATCTCGACGAGAGGCGGCAATGAGCCTGGTGGCACTATCTCGATGCAGGAAGAGATGAGTAAGGCAGATGCTTCGGCAGCTCTCGTTCTCAGACTGACTAAGTCAGATGAGGACTTGGTGTTAATCCAAGAACATTGTATTAACCATAACAGGATCTGTGCCTCAGAACGAACGGGTATAAATTATTATACTCAGGTAACTCTGAGAAGATCAGATCGTGTATTTTAGTGAAAAGTAATTTTAATATTTTTCTTCTTCCTCAATTTAGCAGCGGGGATGTAACAGCGGTCAGCGGTTAAGGTTGGCTGTGAAAAATTATGGCTAGCCTTAGTCTATATGAATCATGAGAAGGAGGTTCCGCTGGATAACCTGGGGGAACTGATCCGGGAAGCAGGTCAAAGAAGGGTAGGTATTATACTTGGATGTGATTCAAACGCGCATCACACAATCTGGAGAAGTACAGACATTAACGAGTGGAGTGAGCTATTTTTTGATTATTTATTAAATACTAACCTATTAGTTTGCAATATTGGGCGAGAATCAACATTTGTTGTTAAAAATCGACAGTGGGTTTTAGATGTGACCTTTGCGTCAGAAACAATTTGTCATATGATCAAGGGGTGGATAGTGGCGAGAGAGCACTCATTCTCTGATATTATAACCTCAACGTTAAACCTGTTATCCGGAAAGCCTTCAGGAATCTTAGAAGGACAAACTGAAACAAATATGGGGAGGTGTTGGAGGAATTATTGCCGCTGGAGATCCCTGGGCTTCTGGCGACAGAAGAAGGCATGCAATATTTCATAAATGCTGCGTGCCTCCTGATAAAGCCTGAGGGCAGTCAGAAATCTACGTGGTGGAACACGGAGTTGGGAACCTATCGGAGGGCGTGTAGAACAGCCTTTAATAAAGCCAAGCATACAAGGGAGGTTCGAGATTAGGACTCATATAAGGGATCTAATAAGGTACAAAAAAAGAGTTGAGGAAGGCACAAAGGAGGTCTAGGAGACTCTTCTGTTTCTGACATTTCTTGCCTTAGGAAAATTCTATCTAGTAACCCAGCAAGTCCTAGTTATTTAATTAGACCAGACGGGCCATGGACAGCTTCAAGTGCGGAATCATTGGAGCTTTTCATGGAGACCCATTTTCCGGAAAGCTTTGATGACACGATGGAGCCTGGATCTCATCGAGGAACACCTTCAATAGATATGGAGGGCATCGTGGATAGGGAAGGAATCTTGTGGGCGCTGAACGGTTTTATGCCTAATAAATCAGAGGGCCCGGATCGGATTATACCAGCAGAGATCCAACGGAAATCGGCAGTCATGCTCCCTGGCTGGAGGTTATCTTCGGGGGTTGTCTGAAACTGGTCTATATTCCTAAGAAATGGAAGGAGGTCAGAGTAACTTTTATCCGGAAATCGGGAGAGAGCTCACATGCTTGTCCAAAGGACCTGAGGCCTTTAACTATATCATCCTTTATGTTGAAAACCGTGGAAAGGCTGGTAGATGTAGTTATTCGAACAAAAGTTGAGGCATTAATTTGGACAATGTCGCAGCATGCGTACTGTAAGGGAAAGTCAGTGGACAGAGCTTGTCACGATCTAGTACGCACGATTGAGAAGCCAATTTACTCGCATGAGTTTTGTATGGTAGCATTTCTAGGCATTGAGGGCGCCTTTAATAATGTAAAAATTGAGGTGATCATGGAAGGATTGTCATTTTTGAAGGTGGACTGCACTATAAGTAAGTTGATAAACCAGATGCTGGTAAGCAGGTTTATTACCTCACAAATGTCCCCCTTTCCTTGGACTGTAGTGATGAATGGATTGCTGTTGGAACTGGAGATAGAGTGGACAGGGATCGTAGATCGTTACTAAATGAGCCAGCAAACGTGGATTAGGGCTCAACCCTTCCAAGACGGAGCTGGTATTATTTACTAAGAAATACAAAATTCCAGTAGTTAGCCCTCCTACCATGAACGGCACTAGACTGGCTTTTGCTGACAGAGCGAGATTTTTGGGCATAATCTTGGATAGTAAGCTCAGCTAGAATCCTAACATTATGGAAAAGGTGAATAAGGCTAATGTAGTCAATTACTGGGGAAGGAACGCCATAAGTAAGAGATGGGTTTGAAACCAGAGTTGGTACACTGGCTCTATACCGCAGTGGTAAGACCTGTGCTGATGTACGAGGTGGGCGTCTGGTGGCCAGCTCGGAACAAGGTAACATATATAGGAATGATAGAGAAGGTGCAAAGAACGGCCTCCATGCTTATAAGCTGGGCGCTTAGGACAACATCTTCACGCGCTTTAGAGGTTATGTTCCACGTTATTCCAATCGAATTGTTTGGTAAGCAGAGGGCAGCCAATGCGGCTACGAGATTCTCAGTTGTCTCTCAGTGGAAGTGTCTTCAGGCGGGGCACTTGACGATAGTTACATTGCTAAGGGAAGAACTGGCGAATCTAGATTATATTACACCAACGTTGTGCTTCTATAAAGGTTTCGGGACCATCTGCCCTTCGAGGGAATCCTGGAGAAACGGATCTATACTGGAAAACGAGGCAGTGCAATGTTTCACGGACGGCTTCAAGCTAGACAGCAGAGTAGGAGCCGGAGTCTTCTGTGAGAAGCTTAATGTTAATATATAAGTTCGTCTCCCTGACTACTGCAGAGTGGACCAAGCTGAATTAGTGGCGATCGGGGAAGTCGTGACATGGTTGAAGCATAACGTGGTATCCGTGAGGGATATCCCAATTTATGTGGACAGTCAGACGGCGGTCAGACAACTAGAGGCGCTTTGTCTGAAGTTGTTACGACACCTTGAGTTGTCAAAACATATTTCCTTTCTTCTTTTTCCGTTTAAATTTTCATTCAATGGTAATTCAATAAATGTTACAGTTTATCGACGGCATTGACATCTGTAGTTTAACATTTAAATTAAACTTGTTGTGTAGTGTGCATGGGCTTTAATATTATATTTTATGTTTTTCTTAGCCACCCTATTACACTGCAAAGCGTCGAATGATATTGAGAGCGAGACTAATGTGTACCCTTTGCGCGTGTATGCGACCGGCGAAGGAGTTTAGAAATATTTGTGTTGTGTTTTCTCGTTTTATTGTGTGCCGTGAATGCGCGGTGTGAAAGGGGGCGAACTTTGCGTGGTGCGAGAAATATTTTTAGTCAGTCTAGTTTGGATTTTTATCGATTAGAGTAGAGTTTGGAATTTTATAAAATTTGTACTGAGATTTGTGACTTTTGGTACTGTGAAAAAGAAAAAGCTCTAAAGCTAAAAGTTTATAATTTTATATTTAAATTAATAAATAGAAAAATATTTGGACGACTAATAAAATTTCGTAGATGAAATAAAATTGTATGTCATTGTAGAATTGTATGTCATTGGAGAAACGCCTAACTATTTACAGCTTCGGCGGGAATCCCTGAAGTAAGGCGGCCTATCGGCGGGAAGACGCCCAACGAAGTTTACGGTTACGGGTGGCCAACCACGTGGCCAGCCGCTTTTCTGGTTTACGGAGGGAAGACGCCCGAAGAGGAGGTCAAAAAGATACCAACATTTATTTTTAATTTTTTTTTTGAGTTAAATTATTTTTAACGGCGGTTGCTTGGCACGCTCATTGGGTGCACCCCAGTCTCGCTATCAAAATTATTAACGTTCCGCTTTTATTTTTCGTTCAATTAATTTATTTTCTCTTCTTTTTCTTTGTTCTTTTGAAAATTTGTTTAATAAAAAAATAGCACGGCGTTTCCCGGCATTAGTCTTCATTTTTTTTCTTTTTCCCATTTCGTATTGGCATCATTTTGTTTGGGTTCCGTTGTCAAAAATTTTTTTTTTATCTATTCTGTTTTTTTTTTTATTATTATGATTGTGATAAAATAAATTATACAATTTTTCGGTTTGCTATGATGGGAGGGGGGTCTCATTTCGTGTCGGTTCCATAGTTGCAGGATGAACTTGTCACTCCCATTCATCCCTTAGGCTGGACATCCACAGGCTCGGAGTGGCGAGTCCAGTATATGTATGGCCCATTCGACGACGACCGTAAAATCTACACGGTCTCCCCGTGGTACTTCGGCAGTCTCCAGCTGTCGAAGTGTGTAATGTGGAAGACTACCTAGAGGTATCTCCGGGTGGAGAGAGGCTTTGTCTGTTGGGGAGACGTCCAATGATGCTTCATTGTGGCTGGGCATCGGCCTCTAGGGGTCGATGGGTCATTCGGGGGGTCTCGTCGGCAGACATTGTACTTGTCATCCGGGGAGATCCGGTCGTTCATGGGTGGGCACACCCGGTTATTATTATATTTATTATCTTTCTCAAATTTCGGCTGACATAATTCTGGTGTCAATTTAGAGTAATTCCAGTTTTAGTTTGCTTTTTATTTCTGTGTTGTGTTCCATGGTGTAGGCCAGGAATATCGAAGCCTCAACTTCCCCACGACCTAAAACCCTGGGATCTAGTCGGGAAAATCACCGTAATAGGGTATCTGCATATTAAGATAAATCTGCGGGTTGGCTTCGTGCCATCTCGTAACAAAGTCACCGGTGGCGCTGGATTGTAGACCATCTCTTAATGAGATGAGCGAGTATTTCAGAATCCAGATACGCTTGGTCCCTGGTCACTCGGACGTCACGGGAAACTGCAGAGCAGACGAACTAGCTAGGTGCTGTACGACTCTTCAGATGCAGCCGGAAAGAGCAGGTCTGGGGAGATCTATAGCAGCGCTCAAATTGGCGCTCAGTAAAAAGGAAGTTGGTTTTACAAAAAAAATTGACCAACACTTTCACGTGCAGGATAGCAAAACAGGTTTGACCAAAACTGCTCTAGTAACCCTAGGAAAACGAGAGGTAGGATTGGTCGTAGGAATACTGACAGGACACTGCCTTTTTGGGGAACATGTGAGAAAGCCGGGTTTACAGACGAATGGCTTTTGTAGAAGTTGTATGGACGAAGAGGAGGAAGAGACTTTAGATCACTTCATATGCTCGTGTTCGGCACTATCAGACAGAAGGCCTAAGTACTTAGGTGTGTACGAGATGGACAGCCGTTTGGAACTCGCTAAGTAGCTCTGGATGGTTTCAACGGGAATAAAGGAGAGCCACTCTAACCTAACCTAACCTATGGCAGGCTCGGATATATAGTACATAGGTCCCTCGCCAGTAGTCGTAAACGTAACTAATCGATCTACTGCAAAGAATAAGAAATCATTGAGCATCGCAGAAAATGTTTTGTGGGGACAGAAGCGATTCTCGGCGAAATGATTCCGTGTAGTTGTGCAATTCCATGAGACGAAAAAAATCTTAGTAGACATAACTTTAAAACTCTCAAATGAAAATTAGATATCTTAACGACTAGAACATCAATTTATGGTTAGTCTGCATTTGGCCTTTATATGTAAGTAAATAACCCGGGGGTGTTCACATGTATTATATACAAGTTAATAACCGTTGATTACAGTGTACCTGAATTAAATCTAGAACACACAACATATTATTATACAAAGTGCTCACATTTAAAATTATGGAATCTATCATTAACATTCATACAGCGCAATACCTATAAGTGACAATTTAAGTGCACATTACCGAATGACTTGGACAAATTTCAGTTAGTACTGCTGGCTTTATACAAATAACATTTGGTGTATTCAGGACAAAATGTTTCATTCAAATTCGAGTAATTTAGAAAGGATTAAACTTCTTATAATCGGTTTGAATCGCTTATGGTTAATTGGCAATAATCATTATGTCTATCTTGAAGATTACGACGATATTCGTACAGTTTATATGAAACCGTATCATCAAGAAACGATCGATTCGTTCAATGGCAGTGCAATCATGAAACTAGCGGTAAGTAGATTTTACTATTTGAATAAATGCTTATTTAGGTTGTCCCTGGTTTGTTATCATATAGACCATAGGCAAAACGCCTGACTATTATGTGGCCAGCTTCATTCGAATGCTCATTGGTAGCGTTGAATTCAGGTACAAAATAATGTGACTTACATTAAATTTGTATCAAATCTATATTTTATTGTAATATTTACAGAATGGTTCCCGTAATTTTCAAAGATTTTCATACCGCCCACAATTTTGCAATGTTCCACAATAATGTGATTTTAATTAAAGAAATTTCCGGACCATCTGGAATGATGCCATTGCCCTATCGAATCGCAGCGCTCAAACTATTTTATCGCAATGCAGGAGAATCGTATTCGCCATTCTTTTTTCTGCAGACATTTCAAAACACACTTTGGATTTATTTTTTAATTAGTGCGATCTGTGTGTTGGCCTGTGTATGGGTTTGGATTAAAATGTTGGGAAATCGTCAACTCAACGAAATCAATACATTCAATATCTTCGCATTAATTTTGGACAACTCGATTGATTTCGTGACATCAACCATATCGTGCCGTTTACTTTTACTGTCCTTTTTATTGGTGCTGATAGTTTTTTATGCGGCCTTCAATGCCCAATTGGATGTTATGCTAGCGATCAAAAAAATTAAGTTTCCATTTGAATCTCTAAACGAATTGTTAATGCGGAAGGATTATACGTTATGTATAAGTGAGTTTACTAGAGCTGGAGAATTAGTTAAATATTTGAGAAAAGAAATAAACTGCAGTGTATCGCTGTCGGCAAAGGATTGCCCGAAGACAAATTTATGTTTTTACAATTGGGAAAGGGATTACTCATATCGCTGCAACAAAACCAGTATGTCGTTCTTTCTTGGTGCACGGCCGGACTTGTACGAGACTTTTTTGTAGATATGAATTATAATTATAACTTTTATATGTATAACCAATGCAATCTCACTACAATTCCAGGCAAATATTTTAATATCCAACCCACGTTCATCACCAGCGTACAATTCTCATTTAGAGATTATTTAAATCGCAAGCACGAATTTGAATTCCAAAATACCGCACAAGATGGCATGAGGTACTAAATAAAAATTTTATTTCACAGAATCATTCAAGCTTGGACATCTGGCCACATCGATTACATAACCAATGTTGTGTATTTTAGAATCATGAGAGCAAATATTCACGAAACACTGGAAAACAGTCTTCTGCAAATTGAATTTGATCATTGCAAATTTATGATTTTGTTGTGGATTGTTGGTGTCATGTGTGCATTTATCATTTGTGGGTTTGAAATTTTGCGCGCAAGGTGGTTGCGCTTATAATTTTAAATATTGTATCAGCAATTAATCGCAAAATTTAAAAAAAACTTTTAGAAGCTTATGCAACACACTTTTCAGCACTTGGAGTACGTCAATAATAAATAATAGTAATAATTTATATCAAAATAACAGGTTATTAAATATACATTTGAACACTAAAGTTTTTGAGTTTTGTTAGAAATTTCACACCTGTGTTCACCCCTCGAAATCCGTTCTTAGATGTTATCTCTTCCTACTTTAATACGAATCTTGTTCATTCTCTATGTTATGCGACTGATTCATTTTCCGGTAACCAAAACTAAATGTCACACGGTAGGCGAGGCTTTCTGTCAAACTACACCATGACAGGTAAATTTCTTGTCGTAACATGCACTGCACTGTGATATCCGAACATTAACAGGGACATCTCGCAATTTTGCCCAGTTCTTATAATACGAATGGCTCGAACTTTCTATCTTAACCCGACTGCATTTTTTGCGATTTGCAGTTACTGTGTTCCAACATTGTAGTTCTGCATTCTCCGTATCACTCAAATTTGCGGCCCTTATTTGCAACACAAACTTCGCACTGTCTGCACCAATCTTCAATGTCATTTCGGAAATTAACTCAATAATACCAGTCTCTTATCTTGTCTCTGGTTTTATTGATTCACAAATAGGCCCCGGATCTATCCATTGTAAAGAGGTTTTCAATGACAAAATAATTGAGACATTGGCCTGAAATTTATTCCAGGTACAGTACACATGTTACTTTTAACTATGGAATTCGATCTCGTTCTTCTTCTTCTTCTTCTTTGAAGGTAATTTTCCTCCACACATATCGGCCGGAACGTTGGCAATTCGCGTTCGATATTATCCCTGAGCTCCTCTTACGTTGTTGGCTGGTCGGCATAAACCAACCAAAGGCGTTAAATCGCATGAGCGAGGTGGCCGTTTGACCGGATCATTTTTCTTTAATATAGATCGATTGTTTGACGAGCTGTGTGGCATGTGGCATCACTGATGTCAAATCAATCCAATTCTGGCCAAAAAACATGGCCCAATCACACCTCCACCGTGAAATCTACACCACACGGTCACATTTTGTGGTTGTGGGGTCTCTTGTACATGTGGGTTTGTTGCTATCCAATAACGCATATTTTTCTTATTGAAAATGTCATTAAGCCAAAAATAAGCGTCATCGCTGAAGATGATTTTTCGATGAAATTCAGAATATTCTTCAAACTGTAGCAGCAAGTCCAGCTTTCCTGTGGACATCGTAAAATCGACTGATTTGGCTCAATTTGAACTGAAGCATTTCCAGCTGCGATATTTTCGATACTTCGACCGGTGCGTTATCTCACTGGTAATGAACATCCAATAGTGAATATTTTGGCTCGAATTTATCGACTCAGAATTGTGGTAGTAATTTTTAATATTTCCAAGAGAACGAGCACGTGAACTTCACATCATGAACTTCACACTAGCAACTTGTCATCCAGCGAGTAGCACTTCGTTCAATCAGCCGTTCTCTTGCTTGCCCATTAAATTAATCAGGCTCCAGATATTCCATCAAATATTCCTAATCTCAACCTTCCGTATTCATTCTTGAAAGTGTAGGCTTGTATAGTTGTTCAATCTACCTAGCTGCTTGTCTAAGCATTTTCTGTTTGAAAAACGATTTGCCCATACAGATATTTGTGGAAATCTTTATCACTGTCCACCATAGCCAACAGTTTTCAGCAGGTTAAACAATAAGTTGCTCCAGCTTTAGGAAGGGAACGACAATAATATGCGACAATCCACTTTTTATTCTGTTGCTTCTGTGACAACACTGCACTTATTTCGTGTTTCTAACACCTGTACCCTGTAATAGTTATTTAATTTTGTATAAAAATCCGTTTAAATTGGGTCAAAACATCGATCGGTTTGTCTGTAATCGACGATTGAAGTATAAACATAATCGTCTTGTGAAATTTGATACTCTCCGTACAAAATATGAAATATCGCACCTCCCATACATAATTTGCATATAATTTCTTTATCTGGTTGACATTCTGAATATACGAAACTATATGCAAACTAATTCGGGTAGAAAAAAATTTCGATCAATTTTTACAAATTAGCAAAGGGGTACGTACCCCTTTGCATTTTTTTCATCGAAAAATTACAAAAAAATTAATTGCTTTGATTCTAGGAGTATTGTACCAATTATGAATGGGTATTTAATTTTGAATAAAAATCCGTTTAAATTGGGTCAAAACATCGATCGGTTTGTCTGTAATCGACGATTGAAGTATAAACATAATCGTCTTGTGAAATTTGATACTCTCCGTACAAAATATGAAATATCGCACCTCCCATACATAATTTGCATATAATTTCTTTATCTGGTTGACATTCTGAATATACGAAACTATATGCAAACTAATTCGGGTAGAAAAAAATTTCGATCAATTTTTACAAATTAGCAAAGGGGTACCCCTTTGCATTTTTTTCATCGAAAAATTACAAAAAAATTAATTGCTTTGATTCTAGGAGTATTGTACCAATTATGAATGGGTATTTAATTTTGAATAAAAATCCGTTTAAATTGGGTCAAAACATCGATCGGTTTGTCTGTAATCGACGATTGAAGTATAAACATAATCGTCTTGTGAAATTTGATACTCTCCGTACAAAATATGAAATATCGCACCTCCCATACATAATTTGCATATAATTTCTTTATCTGGTTGACATTCTGAATATACGAAACTATATGCAAACTAATTCGGGTAGAAAAAAATTTCGATCAATTTTTACAAATTAGCAAAGGGGTACCCCTTTGGATTTTTTTTATCGAAAAATTACAAAAAAATTAATTGCTTTGATTCTAGGAGTATTGTACCAATTATGAATGGGTATTTAATTTTGAATAAAAATCCGTTTAAATTGGGTCAAAACATCGATCGGTTTGTCTGTAATCAACGATTGAAGTATAAACATAATCGTCTTGTGAAATTTGATACTCTCCGTACAAAATATGAAATATCGCACCTCCCATACATAATTTGCATATAATTTCTTTATCTGGTTGACATTCTGAATATACGAAACTATATGCAAACTAATTCGGGTAGAAAAAAATTTCGATCAATTTTTACAAATTAGCAAAGGGGTACCCCTTTGCATTTTTTTCATCGAAAAATTACAAAAAAATTAATTGCTTTGATTCTAGGAGTATTGTACCAATTGTGAATGGGTATTTAATTTTGAATAAAAATCCGTTTAAATTGGGTCAAAACATCGATCGGTTTGTCTGTAATCGACGATTGAAGTATAAACATAATCGTCTTGTGAAATTTGATACTCTCCGTACAAAATATGAAATATCGCACCTCCCATACATAATTTGCATATAATTTCTTTATCTGGTTGACATTCTGAATATACGAAACTATATGCAAACTAATTCGGGTAGAAAAAAATTTCGATCAATTTTTACAAATTAGCAAAGGGGTACCCCTTTGCATTTTTTTCATCGAAAAATTACAAAAAAATTAATTGCTTTGATTCTAGGAGTATTGTACCAATTATGAATGGGTATTTAATTTTGAATAAAAATCCGTTTAAATTGGGTCAAAACATCGATCGGTTTGTCTGTAATCGACGATTGAAGTATAAACATAATCGTCTTGTGAAATTTGATACTCTCCGTACAAAATATGAAATATCGCACCTCCCATACATAATTTGCGTATAATTTCTTTATCTGGTTGACATTCTGAATATACGAAACTATATGCAAACTAATTCGGGTAGAAAAAAATTTCGATCAATTTTTACAAATTAGCAAAGGGGTACCCCTTTGCATTTTTTTCATCGAAAAATTACAAAAAAAATAATTGCTTTGATTCTAGGAGTATTGTACCAATTGTGAATGGGTATTTAATTTTGAATAAAAATCCGTTTAAATTGGGTCAAAACATCGATCGGTTTGTCTGTAATCGACGATTGAAGTATAAACATAATCGTCTTGTGAAATTTGATACTCTCCGTACAAAATATGAAATATCGCACCTCCCATACATAATTTGCATATAATTTCTTTATCTGGTTGACATTCTGAATATACGAAACTATATGCAAACAAATTCGGGTAGAAAAAAATTTCGATCAATTTTTACAAATTAGCAAAGGGGTACCCCTTTGCATTTTTTTCATCGAAAAATTACAAAAAAATTAATTGCTTTGATTCTAGGAGTATTGTACCAATTATGAATGGGTATTTAATTTTGAATAAAAATCCGTTTAAATTGGGTCAAAACATCGATCGGTTTGTCTGTAATCGACGATTGAAGTATAAACATAATCGTCTTGTGAAATTTGATACTCTCCGTACAAAATATGAAATATCGCACCTCCCATACATAATTTGCATATAATTTCTTTATCTGGTTGACATTCTGAATATACGAAACTATATGCAAACTAATTCGGGTAGAAAAAAATTTCGATCAATTTTTACAAATTAGCAAAGGGGTACCCCTTTGCATTTTTTTCATCGAAAAATTACAAAAAAATTAACTGCTTTGATTCTAGGAGTATTGTACCAATTGTGAATGGGTATTTAATTTTGAATAAAAATCCGTTTAAATTGGGTCAAAACATCGATCGGTTTGTCTGTAATCGACGATTGAAGTATAAACATAATCGTCTTGTGAAATTTGATACTCTCCGTACAAAATATGAAATATCGCACCTCCCATACATAATTTGCATATAATTTCTTTATCTGGTTGACATTCTGAATATACGAAACTATATGCAAACTAATTCGGGTAGAAAAAAATTTCGATCAATTTTTACAAATTAGCAAAGGGGTACCCCTTTGCATTTTTTTCATCGAAAAATTACAAAAAAATTAATTGCTTTGATTCTAGGAGTATTGTACCAATTATGAATAAGTATTTAATTTTGAATAAAAATCCGTTTAAATTGGGTCAAAACATCGATCGGTTTGTCTGTAATCGACGATTGAAGTATAAACATAATCGTCTTGTGAAATTTGATACTCTCCGTACAAAATATGAAATATCGCACCTCCCATACATAATTTGCATATAATTTCTTTATCTGGTTGACATTCTGAATATACGAAACTATATGCAAACTAATTCGGGTAGAAAAAAATTTCGATCAATTTTTACAAATTAGCAAAGGGGTACCCCTTTGCATTTTTTTCATCGAAAAATTACAAAAAAATTAATTGCTTTGATTCTAGGAGTATTGTACCAATTATGAATGGGTATTTAATTTTGAATAAAAATCCGTTTAAATTGGGTCAAAACATCGATCGGTTTGTCTGTAATCGACGATTGAAGTATAAACATAATCGTCTTGTGAAATTTGATACTCTCCGTACAAAATATGAAATATCGCACCTCCCATACATAATTTGCATATAATTTCTTTATCTGGTTGACATTCTGAATATACGAAACTATATGCAAACTAATTCGTGTAGAAAAAAATTTCGATCAATTTTTACAAATTAGCAAAGGGGTACCCCTTTGCATTTTTTTCATCGAAAAATTACAAAAAATTAATTGCTTTGATTCTAGGAGTATTGTACCAATTATGAATGGGTATTTAATTTTGAATAAAAATCCGTTTAAATTGGGTCAAAACATCGATCGGTTTGTCTGTAATCGACGATTGAAGTATAAACATAATCGTCTTGTGAAATTTGATACTCTCCGTACAAAATATGAAATATCGCACCTCCCATACATAATTTGCATATAATTTCTTTATCTGGTTGACATTCTGAATATACGAAACTATATGCAAACTAATTCGGGTAGAAAAAAATTTCGATCAATTTTTACAAATTAGCAAAGGGGTACCCCTTTGCATTTTTTTCATCGAAAAATTACAAAAAAATTAATTGCTTTGATTCTAGGAGTATTGTACCAATTATGAATGGGTATTTAATTTTGAATAAAAATCCGTTTAAATTGGGTCAAAACATCGATCGGTTTGTCTGTAATCGACGATTGAAGTATAAACATAATCGTCTTGTGAAATTTGATACTCTCCGTACAAAATATGAAATATCGCACCTCCCATACATAATTTGCATATAATTTCTTTATCTGGTTGACATTCTGAATATACGAAACTATATGCAAACTAATTCGGGTAGAAAAAAATTTCGATCAATTTTTACAAATTAGCAAAGGGGTACCCCTTTGCATTTTTTTCATCGAAAAATTACAAAAAAATTAATTGCTTTGATTCTAGGAGTATTGTACCAATTGTGAATGGGTATTTAATTTTGAATAAAAATCCGTTTAAATTGGGTTAAAACATCGATCGGTTTGTCTGTAATCGACGATTGAAGTATAAACATAATCGTCTTGTGAAATTTGATACTCTCCGTACAAAATACGAAATATCGCACCTCCCATACATAATTTGCATATAATTTCTTTATCTGGTTGACATTCTGAATATACGAAACTATATGCAAACTAATTCGGGTAGAAAAAAATTTCGATCAATTTTTACAAATTAGCAAAGGGGTACCCCTTTGCATTTTTTTCATCGAAAAATTACAAAAAAATTAATTGCTTTGATTCTAGGAGTATTGTACCAATTGTGAATGGGTATTTAATTTTGAATAAAAATCCGTTTAAATTGGGTCAAAACATCGATCGGTTTGTCTGTAATCGACGATTGAAGTATAAACATAATCGTCTTGTGAAATTTGATACTCTCCGTACAAAATATGAAATATCGCACCTCCCATACATAATTTGCATATAATTTCTTTATCTGGTTGACATTCTGAATATACGAAACTATATGCAAACTAATTCGGGTAGAAAAAAATTTCGATCAATTTTTACAAATTAGCAAAGGGGTACCCCTTTGCATTTTTTTCATCGAAAAATTACAAAAAAATTAATTGCTTTGATTCTAGGAGTATTGTACCAATTATGAATGGGTATTTAATTTTGAATAAAAATCCGTTTAAATTGGGTCAAAACATCGATCGGTTTGTCTGTAATCGACGATTGAAGTATAAACATAATCGTCTTGTGAAATTTGATACTCTCCGTACAAAATATGAAATATCGCACCTCCCATACATAATTTGCATATAATTTCTTTATCTGGTTGACATTCTGAATATACGAAACTATATGCAAACTAATTCGGGTAGAAACAAATTTCGATCAATTTTTACAAATTAGCAAAGGGGTACCCCTTTGCATTTTTTTCATCGAAAAATTACAATAAAATTAATTGCTTTGATTCTAGGAGTATTGTACCAATTATGAATGGGTATTTAATTTTGAATAAAAATCCGTTTAAATTGGGTCAAAACATCGATCGGTTTGTCTGTAATCGACGATTGAAGTATAAACATAATCGTCTTGTGAAATTTGATACTCTCCGTACAAAATATGAAATATCGCACCTCCCATACATAATTTGCGTATAATTTCTTTATCTGGTTGACATTCTGAATATACGAAACTATATGCAAACTAATTCGGGTAGAAAAAAATTTCGATCAATTTTTACAAATTAGCAAAGGGGTACCCCTTTGCATTTTTTTTATCGAAAAATTACAAAAAAATTAATTGCTTTGATTCTAGGAGTATTGTACCAATTATGAATGGGTATTTAATTTTGAATAAAAATCCGTTTAAATTGGGTCAAAACATCGATCGGTTTGTCTGTAATCAACGATTGAAGTATAAACATAATCGTCTTGTGAAATTTGATACTCTCCGTACAAAATATGAAATATCGCACCTCCCATACATAATTTGCATATAATTTCTTTATCTGGTTGACATTCTGAATATACGAAACTATATGCAAACTAATTCGGGTAGAAAAAAATTTCGATCAATTTTTACAAATTAGCAAAGGGGTACCCCTTTGCATTTTTTTCATCGAAAAATTACAAAAAAATTAATTGCTTTGATTCTAGGAGTATTGTACCAATTATGAATGGGTATTTAATTTTGAATAAAAATCCGTTTAAATTGGGTCAAAACATCGATCGGTTTGTCTGTAATCGACGATTGAAGTATAAACATAATCGTCTTGTGAAATTTGATACTCTCCGTACAAAATATGAAATATCGCACCTCCCATACATAATTTGCATATAATTTCTTTATCTGGTTGACATTCTGAATATACGAAACTATATGCAAACTAATTCGGGGTCAAATTTTCATTTCGGGTCAAAACATCGATCGGTTTGTCTGTAATCGACGATTGAAGTATAAACATAATCGTCTTGTGAAATTTGATACTCTCCGTACAAAATATGAAATATCGCACCTCCCATACATAATTTGCATATAATTTCTTTATCTGGTTGACATTCTGAATATACGAAACTATATGCAAACTAATTCGGGTAGAAAAAAATTTCGATCAATTTTTACAAATTAGCAAAGGGGTACCCCTTTGCATTTTTTTCATCGAAAAATTACAAAAAAATTAATTGCTTTGATTCTAGGAGTATTGTTCCAATTGTGAATGGGTATTTAATTTTGAATAAAAATCCGTTTAAATTGGGTCAAAACATCGATCGGTTTGTCTGTAATCGACGATTGAAGTATAAACATAATCGTCTTGTGAAATTTGATACTCTCCGTACAAAATATGAAATATCGCACCTCCCATACATAATTTGCATATAATTTCTTTATCTGGTTGACATTCTGAATATACGAAACTATATGCAAACTAATTCGGGGTCAAATTTTCATTTCGGGTCAAAACATCGATCGGTTTGTCTGTAATCGACGATTGAAGTATAAACATAATCGTCTTGTGAAATTTGATACTCTCCGTACAAAATATGAAATATCGCACCTCCCATACATAATTTGCGTATAATTTCTTTATCTGGTTGACATTCTGAATATACGAAACTATATGCAAACTAATTCGGGTAGAAAAAAATTTCGATCAATTTTTACAAATTAGCAAAGGGGTACCCCTTTGCATTTTTTTCATCGAAAAATTACAAAAAAATTAATTGCTTTGATTCTAGGAGTATTGTACCAATTATGAATGGGTATTTAATTTTGAATAAAAATCCGTTTAAATTGGGTCAAAACATCGATCGGTTTGTCTGTAATCGACGATTGAAGTATAAACATAATCGTCTTGTGAAATTTGATACTCTCCGTACAAAATATGAAATATCGCACCTCCCATACATAATTTGCATATAATTTCTTTATCTGGTTGACATTCTGAATATACGAAACTATATGCAAACTAATTCGGGTAGAAAAAAATTTCGATCAATTTTTACAAATTAGCAAAGGGGTACGTACCCCTTTGCATTTTTTTCATCGAAAAATTACAAAAAAATTAATTGCTTTGATTCTAGGAGTATTGTACCAATTGTGAATGGGTATTTAATTTTGAATAAAAATCCGTTTAAATTGGGTCAAAACATCGATCGGTTTGTCTGTAATCGACGATTGAAGTATAAACATAATCGTCTTGTGAAATTTGATACTCTCCGTACAAAATATGAAATATCGCACCTCCCATACATAATTTGCATATAATTTCTTTATCTGGTTGTCATTCTGAATATACGAAACTATATGCAAACTAATTCGGGTAGAAAAAAATTTCGATCAATTTTTACAAATTAGCAAAGGGGTACGTACCCCTTTGCATTTTTTTCATCGAAAAATTACAAAAAAATTAATTGCTTTGATTCTAGGAGTATTGTACCAATTGTGAATGGGTATTTAATTTTGAATAAAAATCCGTTTAAATTGGGTCAAAACATCGATCGGTTTGTCTGTAATCGACGATTGAAGTATAAACATAATCGTCTTGTGAAATTTGATACTCTCCGTACAAAATATGAAATATCGCACCTCCCATACATAATTTGCATATAATTTCTTTATCTGGTTGACATTCTGAATATACGAAACTATATGCAAACTAATTCGGGTAGAAAAAAATTTCGATCAATTTTTACAAATTAGCAAAGGGGTACCCCTTTGGATTTTTTTTATCGAAAAATTACAAAAAAATTAATTGCTTTGATTCTAGGAGTATTGTACCAATTATGAATGGGTATTTAATTTTGAATAAAAATCCGTTTAAATTGGGTCAAAACATCGATCGGTTTGTCTGTAATCAACGATTGAAGTATAAACATAATCGTCTTGTGAAATTTGATACTCTCCGTACAAAATATGAAATATCGCACCTCCCATACATAATTTGCATATAATTTCTTTATCTGGTTGACATTCTGAATATACGAAACTATATGCAAACTAATTCGGGTAGAAAAAAATTTCGATCAATTTTTACAAATTAGCAAAGGGGTACCCCTTTGCATTTTTTTCATCGAAAAATTACAAAAAAATTAATTGCTTTGATTCTAGGAGTATTGTACCAATTGTGAATGGGTATTTAATTTTGAATAAAAATCCGTTTAAATTGGGTCAAAACATCGATCGGTTTGTCTGTAATCGACGATTGAAGTATAAACATAATCGTCTTGTGAAATTTGATACTCTCCGTACAAAATATGAAATATCGCACCTCCCATACATAATTTGCATATAATTTCTTTATCTGGTTGACATTCTGAATATACGAAACTATATGCAAACTAATTCGGGTAGAAAAAAATTTCGATCAATTTTTACAAATTAGCAAAGGGGTACGTACCCCTTTGCATTTTTTTCATCGAAAAATTACAAAAAAATTAATTGCTTTGATTCTAGGAGTATTGTACCAATTGTGAATGGGTATTTAATTTTGAATAAAAATCCGTTTAAATTGGGTCAAAACATCGATCGGTTTGTCTGTAATCGACGATTGAAGTATAAACATAATCGTCTTGTGAAATTTGATACTCTCCGTACAAAATATGAAATATCGCACCTCCCATACATAATTTGCATATAATTTCTTTATCTGGTTGACATTCTGAATATACGAAACTATATGCAAACTAATTCGGGTAGAAAAAAATTTCGATCAATTTTTACAAATTAGCAAAGGGGTACCCCTTTGGATTTTTTTTATCGAAAAATTACAAAAAAATTAATTGCTTTGATTCTAGGAGTATTGTACCAATTATGAATGGGTATTTAATTTTGAATAAAAATCCGTTTAAATTGGGTCAAAACATCGATCGGTTTGTCTGTAATCAACGATTGAAGTATAAACATAATCGTCTTGTGAAATTTGATACTCTCCGTACAAAATATGAAATATCGCACCTCCCATACATAATTTGCATATAATTTCTTTATCTGGTTGACATTCTGAATATACGAAACTATATGCAAACTAATTCGGGTAGAAAAAAATTTCGATCAATTTTTACAAATTAGCAAAGGGGTACCCCTTTGCATTTTTTTCATCGAAAAATTACAAAAAAATTAATTGCTTTGATTCTAGGAGTATTGTACCAATTATGAATGGGTATTTAATTTTGAATAAAAATCCGTTTAAATTGGGTCAAAACATCGATCGGTTTGTCTGTAATCGACGATTGAAGTATAAACATAATCGTCTTGTGAAATTTGATACTCTCCGTACAAAATATGAAATATCGCACCTCCCATACATAATTTGCATATAATTTCTTTATCTGGTTGACATTCTGAATATACGAAACTATATGCAAACTAATTCGGGGTCAAATTTTCATTTCGGGTCAAAACATCGATCGGTTTGTCTGTAATCGACGATTGAAGTATAAACATAATCGTCTTGTGAAATTTGATACTCTCCGTACAAAATATGAAATATCGCACCTCCCATACATAATTTGCATATAATTTCTTTATCTGGTTGTCATTCTGAATATACGAAACTATATGCAAACTAATTCGGGTAGAAAAAAATTTCGATCAATTTTTACAAATTAGCAAAGGGGTACGTACCCCTTTGCATTTTTTTCATCGAAAAATTACAAAAAAATTAATTGCTTTGATTCTAGGAGTATTGTACCAATTGTGAATGGGTATTTAATTTTGAATAAAAATCCGTTTAAATTGGGTCAAAACATCGATCGGTTTGTCTGTAATCGACGATTGAAGTATAAACATAATCGTCTTGTGAAATTTGATACTCTCCGTACAAAATATGAAATATCGCACCTCCCATACATAATTTGCATATAATTTCTTTATCTGGTTGACATTCTGAATATACGAAACTATATGCAAACTAATTCGGGTAGAAAAAAATTTCGATCAATTTTTACAAATTAGCAAAGGGGTACCCCTTTGGATTTTTTTTATCGAAAAATTACAAAAAAATTAATTGCTTTGATTCTAGGAGTATTGTACCAATTATGAATGGGTATTTAATTTTGAATAAAAATCCGTTTAAATTGGGTCAAAACATCGATCGGTTTGTCTGTAATCAACGATTGAAGTATAAACATAATCGTCTTGTGAAATTTGATACTCTCCGTACAAAATATGAAATATCGCACCTCCCATACATAATTTGCATATAATTTCTTTATCTGGTTGACATTCTGAATATACGAAACTATATGCAAACTAATTCGGGTAGAAAAAAATTTCGATCAATTTTTACAAATTAGCAAAGGGGTACCCCTTTGCATTTTTTTCATCGAAAAATTACAAAAAAATTAATTGCTTTGATTCTAGGAGTATTGTACCAATTGTGAATGGGTATTTAATTTTGAATAAAAATCCGTTTAAATTGGGTCAAAACATCGATCGGTTTGTCTGTAATCGACGATTGAAGTATAAACATAATCGTCTTGTGAAATTTGATACTCTCCGTACAAAATATGAAATATCGCACCTCCCATACATAATTTGCATATAATTTCTTTATCTGGTTGACATTCTGAATATACGAAACTATATGCAAACTAATTCGGGTAGAAAAAAATTTCGATCAATTTTTACAAATTAGCAAAGGGGTACGTACCCCTTTGCATTTTTTTCATCGAAAAATTACAAAAAAATTAATTGCTTTGATTCTAGGAGTATTGTACCAATTGTGAATGGGTATTTAATTTTGAATAAAAATCCGTTTAAATTGGGTCAAAACATCGATCGGTTTGTCTGTAATCGACGATTGAAGTATAAACATAATCGTCTTGTGAAATTTGATACTCTCCGTACAAAATATGAAATATCGCACCTCCCATACATAATTTGCATATAATTTCTTTATCTGGTTGACATTCTGAATATACGAAACTATATGCAAACTAATTCGGGTAGAAAAAAATTTCGATCAATTTTTACAAATTAGCAAAGGGGTACCACCCCTTTGCATTTTTTTCATCGAAAAATTACAAAAAAATTAATTGCTTTGATTCTAGGAGTATTGTACCAATTGTGAATGGGTATTTAATTTTGAATAAAAATCCGTTTAAATTGGGTCAAAACATCGACCGGTTTGTCTGTAATCGACGATTGAAGTATAAACATAATCGTCTTGTGAAATTTGATACTCTCCGTACAAAATATGAAATATCGCACCTCCCATACATAATTTGCGTATAATTTCTTTATCTGGTTGACATTCTGAATATACGAAACTATATGCAAACTAATTCGGGTAGAAAAAAATTTCGATCAATTTTTACAAATTAGCAAAGGGGTACCACCCCTTTGCATTTTTTTCATCGAAAAATTACAAAAAAATTAATTGCTTTGATTCTAGGAGTATTGTACCAATTGTGAATGGGTATTTAATTTTGAATAAAAATCCGTTTAAATTGGGTCAAAACATCGATCGGTTTGTCTGTAATCGACGATTGAAGCATAAACATAATCGTCTTGTGAAATTTGATACTCTCCGTACAAAATATGAAATATCGCACCTCCCATACATAATTTGCATATAATTTCTTTATCTGGTTGACATTCTGAATATACGAAACTATATGCAAACTAATTCGGGTAGAAAAAAATTTCGATCAATTTTTACAAATTAGCAAAGGGGTACCCCTTTGCATTTTTTTCATCGAAAAATTACAAAAAAATTAATTGCTTTGATTCTAGGAGTATTGTACCAATTGTGAATGGGTATTTAATTTTGAATAAAAATCCGTTTAAATTGGGTCAAAACATCGATCGGTTTGTCTGTAATCGACGATTGAAGTATAAACATAATCGTCTTGTGAAATTTGATACTCTCCGTACAAAATATGAAATATCGCACCTCCCATACATAATTTGCGTATAATTTCTTTATCTGGTTGACATTCTGAATATACGAAACTATATGCAAACTAATTCGGGTAGAAAAAAATTTCGATCAATTTTTACAAATTAGCAAAGGGGTACCCCTTTGCATTTTTTTCATCGAAAAATTACAAAAAAATTAATTGCTTTGATTCTAGGAGTATTGTACCAATTGTGAATGGGTATTTAATTTTGAATAAAAATCCGTTTAAATTGGGTCAAAACATCGATCGGTTTGTCTGTAATCGACGATTGAAGCATAAACATAATCGTCTTGTGAAATTTGATACTCTCCGTACAAAATATGAAATATCGCACCTCCCATACATAATTTGCATATAATTTCTTTATCTGGTTGACATTCTGAATATACGAAACTATATGCAAACTAATTCGGGTAGAAAAAAATTTCGATCAATTTTTACAAATTAGCAAAGGGGTACCCCTTTGCATTTTTTTCATCGAAAAATTACAAAAAAATTAATTGCTTTGATTCTAGGAGTATTGTACCAATTGTGAATGGGTATTTAATTTTGAATAAAAATCCGTTTAAATTGGGTCAAAACATCGATCGGTTTGTCTGTAATCGACGATTGAAGTATAAACATAATCGTCTTGTGAAATTTGATACTCTCCGTACAAAATATGAAATATCGCACCTCCCATACATAATTTGCATATAATTTCTTTATCTGGTTGACATTCTGAATATACGAAACTATATGCAAACTAATTCGGGTAGAAAAAAATTTCGATCAATTTTTACAAATTAGCAAAGGGGTACCACCCCTTTGCATTTTTTTCATCGAAAAATTACAAAAAAATTAATTGCTTTGATTCTAGGAGTATTGTACCAATTGTGAATGGGTATTTAATTTTGAATAAAAATCCGTTTAAATTGGGTCAAAACATCGACCGGTTTGTCTGTAATCGACGATTGAAGTATAAACATAATCGTCTTGTGAAATTTGATACTCTCCGTACAAAATATGAAATATCGCACCTCCCATACATAATTTGCGTATAATTTCTTTATCTGGTTGACATTCTGAATATACGAAACTATATGCAAACTAATTCGGGTAGAAAAAAATTTCGATCAATTTTTACAAATTAGCAAAGGGGTACTACCCCTTTGCATTTTTTTCATCGAAAAATTACAAAAAAATTAATTGCTTTGATTCTAGGAGTATTGTACCAATTATGAATGGGTATTTAATTTTGAATAAAAATCCGTTTAAATTGGGTCAAAACATCGATCGGTATGTCTGTAATCGACGATTGAAGTATAAACATAATCGTCTTGTGAAATTTGATACTCTCCGTACAAAATATGAAATATCGCACCTCCCATACATAATTTGCATATAATTTCTTTATCTGGTTGACATTCTGAATATACGAAACTATATGCAAACTAATTCGGGTAGAAAAAAATTTCGATCAATTTTTACAAATTAGCAAAGGGGTACCCCTTTGCATTTTTTTCATCGAAAAATTACAAAAAAATTAATTGCTTTGATTCTAGGAGTATTGTACCAATTATGAATGGGTATTTAATTTTGAATAAAAATCCGTTTAAATTGGGTCAAAACATCGATCGGTTTGTCTGTAATCGACGATTGAAGTATAAACATAATCGTCTTGTGAAATTTGATACTCTCCGTACAAAATATGAAATATCGCACCTCCCATACATAATTTGCATATAATTTCTTTATCTGGTTGTCATTCTGAATATACGAAACTATATGCAAACTAATTCGGGTAGAAAAAAATTTCGATCAATTTTTACAAATTAGCAAAGGGGTACGTACCCCTTTGCATTTTTTTCATCGAAAAATTACAAAAAAATTAATTGCTTTGATTCTAGGAGTATTGTACCAATTGTGAATGGGTATTTAATTTTGAATAAAAATCCGTTTAAATTGGGTCAAAACATCGATCGGTTTGTCTGTAATCGACGATTGAAGTATAAACATAATCGTCTTGTGAAATTTGATACTCTCCGTACAAAATATGAAATATCGCACCTCCCATACATAATTTGCATATAATTTCTTTATCTGGTTGACATTCTGAATATACGAAACTATATGCAAACTAATTCGGGTAGAAAAAAATTTCGATCAATTTTTACAAATTAGCAAAGGGGTACCCCTTTGGATTTTTTTTATCGAAAAATTACAAAAAAATTAATTGCTTTGATTCTAGGAGTATTGTACCAATTATGAATGGGTATTTAATTTTGAATAAAAATCCGTTTAAATTGGGTCAAAACATCGATCGGTTTGTCTGTAATCAACGATTGAAGTATAAACATAATCGTCTTGTGAAATTTGATACTCTCCGTACAAAATATGAAATATCGCACCTCCCATACATAATTTGCGTATAATTTCTTTATCTGGTTGACATTCTGAATATACGAAACTATATGCAAACTAATTCGGGTAGAAAAAAATTTCGATCAATTTTTACAAATTAGCAAAGGGGTACCCCTTTGCATTTTTTTCATCGAAAAATTACAAAAAAATTAATTGCTTTGATTCTAGGAGTATTGTACCAATTATGAATGGGTATTTAATTTTGAATAAAAATCCGTTTAAATTGGGTCAAAACATCGATCGGTTTGTCTGTAATCGACGATTGAAGTATAAACATAATCGTCTTGTGAAATTTGATACTCTCCGTACAAAATATGAAATATCGCACCTCCCATACATAATTTGCATATAATTTCTTTATCTGGTTGACATTCTGAATATACGAAACTATATGCAAACTAATTCGGGTAGAAAAAAATTTCGATCAATTTTTACAAATTAGCAAAGGGGTACGTACCCCTTTGCATTTTTTTCATCGAAAAATTACAAAAAAATTAATTGCTTTGATTCTAGGAGTATTGTACCAATTGTGAATGGGTATTTAATTTTGAATAAAAATCCGTTTAAATTGGGTCAAAACATCGATCGGTTTGTCTGTAATCGACGATTGAAGTATAAACATAATCGTCTTGTGAAATTTGATACTCTCCGTACAAAATATGAAATATCGCACCTCCCATACATAATTTGCATATAATTTCTTTATCTGGTTGTCATTCTGAATATACGAAACTATATGCAAACTAATTCGGGTAGAAAAAAATTTCGATCAATTTTTACAAATTAGCAAAGGGGTACGTACCCCTTTGCATTTTTTTCATCGAAAAATTACAAAAAAATTAATTGCTTTGATTCTAGGAGTATTGTACCAATTGTGAATGGGTATTTAATTTTGAATAAAAATCCGTTTAAATTGGGTCAAAACATCGATCGGTTTGTCTGTAATCGACGATTGAAGTATAAACATAATCGTCTTGTGAAATTTGATACTCTCCGTACAAAATATGAAATATCGCACCTCCCATACATAATTTGCATATAATTTCTTTATCTGGTTGACATTCTGAATATACGAAACTATATGCAAACTAATTCGGGTAGAAAAAAATTTCGATCAATTTTTACAAATTAGCAAAGGGGTACCCCTTTGGATTTTTTTTATCGAAAAATTACAAAAAAATTAATTGCTTTGATTCTAGGAGTATTGTACCAATTATGAATGGGTATTTAATTTTGAATAAAAATCCGTTTAAATTGGGTCAAAACATCGATCGGTTTGTCTGTAATCAACGATTGAAGTATAAACATAATCGTCTTGTGAAATTTGATACTCTCCGTACAAAATATGAAATATCGCACCTCCCATACATAATTTGCATATAATTTCTTTATCTGGTTGACATTCTGAATATACGAAACTATATGCAAACTAATTCGGGTAGAAAAAAATTTCGATCAATTTTTACAAATTAGCAAAGGGGTACCCCTTTGCATTTTTTTCATCGAAAAATTACAAAAAAATTAATTGCTTTGATTCTAGGAGTATTGTACCAATTGTGAATGGGTATTTAATTTTGAATAAAAATCCGTTTAAATTGGGTCAAAACATCGATCGGTTTGTCTGTAATCGACGATTGAAGTATAAACATAATCGTCTTGTGAAATTTGATACTCTCCGTACAAAATATGAAATATCGCACCTCCCATACATAATTTGCATATAATTTCTTTATCTGGTTGACATTCTGAATATACGAAACTATATGCAAACTAATTCGGGTAGAAAAAAATTTCGATCAATTTTTACAAATTAGCAAAGGGGTACGTACCCCTTTGCATTTTTTTCATCGAAAAATTACAAAAAAATTAATTGCTTTGATTCTAGGAGTATTGTACCAATTGTGAATGGGTATTTAATTTTGAATAAAAATCCGTTTAAATTGGGTCAAAACATCGATCGGTTTGTCTGTAATCGACGATTGAAGTATAAACATAATCGTCTTGTGAAATTTGATACTCTCCGTACAAAATATGAAATATCGCACCTCCCATACATAATTTGCATATAATTTCTTTATCTGGTTGACATTCTGAATATACGAAACTATATGCAAACTAATTCGGGTAGAAAAAAATTTCGATCAATTTTTACAAATTAGCAAAGGGGTACCACCCCTTTGCATTTTTTTCATCGAAAAATTACAAAAAAATTAATTGCTTTGATTCTAGGAGTATTGTACCAATTGTGAATGGGTATTTAATTTTGAATAAAAATCCGTTTAAATTGGGTCAAAACATCGACCGGTTTGTCTGTAATCGACGATTGAAGTATAAACATAATCGTCTTGTGAAATTTGATACTCTCCGTACAAAATATGAAATATCGCACCTCCCATACATAATTTGCGTATAATTTCTTTATCTGGTTGACATTCTGAATATACGAAACTATATGCAAACTAATTCGGGTAGAAAAAAATTTCGATCAATTTTTACAAATTAGCAAAGGGGTACTACCCCTTTGCATTTTTTTCATCGAAAAATTACAAAAAAATTAATTGCTTTGATTCTAGGAGTATTGTACCAATTGTGAATGGGTATTTAATTTTGAATAAAAATCCGTTTAAATTGGGTCAAAACATCGATCGGTTTGTCTGTAATCGACGATTGAAGCATAAACATAATCGTCTTGTGAAATTTGATACTCTCCGTACAAAATATGAAATATCGCACCTCCCATACATAATTTGCATATAATTTCTTTATCTGGTTGACATTCTGAATATACGAAACTATATGCAAACTAATTCGGGTAGAAAAAAATTTCGATCAATTTTTACAAATTAGCAAAGGGGTACCCCTTTGCATTTTTTTCATCGAAAAATTACAAAAAAATTAATTGCTTTGATTCTAGGAGTATTGTACCAATTGTGAATGGGTATTTAATTTTGAATAAAAATCCGTTTAAATTGGGTCAAAACATCGATCGGTTTGTCTGTAATCGACGATTGAAGTATAAACATAATCGTCTTGTGAAATTTGATACTCTCCGTACAAAATATGAAATATCGCACCTCCCATACATAATTTGCGTATAATTTCTTTATCTGGTTGACATTCTGAATATACGAAACTATATGCAAACTAATTCGGGTAGAAAAAAATTTCGATCAATTTTTACAAATTAGCAAAGGGGTACCCCTTTGCATTTTTTTCATCGAAAAATTACAAAAAAATTAATTGCTTTGATTCTAGGAGTATTGTACCAATTGTGAATGGGTATTTAATTTTGAATAAAAATCCGTTTAAATTGGGTCAAAACATCGATCGGTTTGTCTGTAATCGACGATTGAAGCATAAACATAATCGTCTTGTGAAATTTGATACTCTCCGTACAAAATATGAAATATCGCACCTCCCATACATAATTTGCATATAATTTCTTTATCTGGTTGACATTCTGAATATACGAAACTATATGCAAACTAATTCGGGTAGAAAAAAATTTCGATCAATTTTTACAAATTAGCAAAGGGGTACCCCTTTGCATTTTTTTCATCGAAAAATTACAAAAAAATTAATTGCTTTGATTCTAGGAGTATTGTACCAATTGTGAATGGGTATTTAATTTTGAATAAAAATCCGTTTAAATTGGGTCAAAACATCGATCGGTTTGTCTGTAATCGACGATTGAAGTATAAACATAATCGTCTTGTGAAATTTGATACTCTCCGTACAAAATATGAAATATCGCACCTCCCATACATAATTTGCATATAATTTCTTTATCTGGTTGACATTCTGAATATACGAAACTATATGCAAACTAATTCGGGTAGAAAAAAATTTCGATCAATTTTTACAAATTAGCAAAGGGGTACCACCCCTTTGCATTTTTTTCATCGAAAAATTACAAAAAAATTAATTGCTTTGATTCTAGGAGTATTGTACCAATTGTGAATGGGTATTTAATTTTGAATAAAAATCCGTTTAAATTGGGTCAAAACATCGACCGGTTTGTCTGTAATCGACGATTGAAGTATAAACATAATCGTCTTGTGAAATTTGATACTCTCCGTACAAAATATGAAATATCGCACCTCCCATACATAATTTGCGTATAATTTCTTTATCTGGTTGACATTCTGAATATACGAAACTATATGCAAACTAATTCGGGTAGAAAAAAATTTCGATCAATTTTTACAAATTAGCAAAGGGGTACTACCCCTTTGCATTTTTTTCATCGAAAAATTACAAAAAAATTAATTGCTTTGATTCTAGGAGTATTGTACCAATTATGAATGGGTATTTAATTTTGAATAAAAATCCGTTTAAATTGGGTCAAAACATCGATCGGTATGTCTGTAATCGACGATTGAAGTATAAACATAATCGTCTTGTGAAATTTGATGCTCTCCGTACAAAATATGAAATATCGCACCTCCCATACATAATTTGCGTATAATTTCTTTATCTGGTTGACATTCTGAATATACGAAACTATATGCAAACTAATTCGGGTAGAAAAAAATTTCGATCAATTTTTACAAATTAGCAAAGGGGTACCCCTTTGCATTTTTTTCATCGAAAAATTACAAAAAAATTAATTGCTTTGATTCTAGGAGTATTGTACCAATTATGAATGGGTATTTAATTTTGAATAAAAATCCGTTTAAATTGGGTCAAAACATCGATCGGTTTGTCTGTAATCGACGATTGAAGTATAAACATAATCGTCTTGTGAAATTTGATGCTCTCCGTACAAAATATGAAATATCGCACCTCCCATACATAATTTGCGTATAATTTCTTTATCTGGTTGACATTCTGAATATACGAAACTATATGCAAACTAATTCGGGTAGAAAAAAATTTCGATCAATTTTTACAAATTAGCAAAGGGGTACCCCTTTGCATTTTTTTCATCGAAAAATTACAAAAAAATTAATTGCTTTGATTCTAGGAGTATTGTACCAATTATGAATGGGTATTTAATTTTGAATAAAAATCCGTTTAAATTGGGTCAAAACATTGATCGGTTTGTCTGTAATCGACGATTGAAGTATAAACATAATCGTCTTGTGAAATTTGATACTCTCCGTACAAAATACGAAATATCGCACCTCCCATACATAATTTGCATATAATTTCGTTATCTGGTTGACATTCTGAATATACGAAACTATATGCAAACTAATTCGGGTAGAAAAAAATTTCGATCAATTTTTACAAATTAGCAAAGGGGTACCCCTTTGCATTTTTTTCATCGAAAAATTACAAAAAAATTAATTGCTTTGATTCTAGGAGTATTGTACCAATTATGAATGGGTATTTAATTTTGAATAAAAATCCGTTTAAATTGGGTCAAAACATTGATCGGTTTGTCTGTAATCGACGATTGAAGTATAAACATAATCGTCTTGTGAAATTTGATACTCTCCGTACAAAATACGAAATATCGCACCTCCCATACATAATTTGCGTATAATTTCTTTATCTGGTTGACATTCTGAATATACGAAACTATATGCAAACTAATTCGGGTAGAAAAAAATTTCGATCAATTTTTACAAATTAGCAAAGGGGTACCCCTTTGCATTTTTTTCATCGAAAAATTACAAAAAAATTTATTGCTTTGATTCTAGGAGTATTGTACCAATTATGAATGGGTATTTAATTTTGAATAAAACTCCGTTTAAATTGGGTCAAAACATCGATCGGTTTGTCTGTAATCGACGATTGAAGTATAAACATAATCGTCTTGTGAAATTTGATACTCTCCGTACAAAATATGAAATATCGCACCTCCCATACATAATTTGCGTATAATTTCTTTATCTGGTTGACATTCTGAATATACGAAACTATATGCAAACTAATTCGGGTAGAAAAAAATTTCGATCAATTTTTACAAATTAGCAAAGGGGTACGGTACCCCTTTGCATTTTTTTCATCGAAAAATTACAAAAAAATTAATTGCTTTGATTCTAGGAGTATTGTACCAATTATGAATGGGTATTTAATTTTGAATAAAAATCCGTTTAAATTGGGTCAAAACATCGATCGGTTTGTCTGTAATCGACGATTGAAGTATAAACATAATCGTCTTGTGAAATTTGATACTCTCCGTACAAAATATGAAATATCGCACCTCCCATACATAATTTGCGTATAATTTCTTTATCTGGTTGACATTCTGAATATACGAAACTATATGCAAACTAATTCGGGTAGAAAAAAATTTCGATCAATTTTTACAAATTAGCAAAGGGGTACCCCTTTGCATTTTTTTCATCGAAAAATTACAAAAAAATTAATTGCTTTGATTCTAGGAGTATTGTACCAATTATGAATGGGTATTTAATTTTGAATAAAAATCCGTTTAAATTGGGTCAAAACATTGATCGGTTTGTCTGTAATCGACGATTGAAGTATAAACATAATCGTCTTGTGAAATTTGATACTCTCCGTACAAAATACGAAATATCGCACCTCCCATACATAATTTGCATATAATTTCTTTATCTGGTTGACATTCTGAATATACGAAACTATATGCAAACTAATTCGGGTAGAAAAAAATTTCGATCAATTTTTACAAATTAGCAAAGGGGTACCGCTTTGCATTTTTTTCATCGAAAAATTACAAAAAAATTAATTGCTTTGATTCTAGGAGTATTGTACCAATTATGAAAGGGTATTTAATTTTGAATAAAAATCCGTTTAAATTGGGTCAAAACACCGATCGGTTTGTCTGTAATCGACGATTGAAGTATAAACATAATCGTCTTGTGAAATTTGATACTCTCCGTACAAAATATGAAATATCGCACCTCCCATACATAATTTGCATATAATTTCTTTATCTGGTTGACATTCTGAATATACGAAACTATATGCAAACTAATTCGGGTAGAAAAAAATTTCGATCAATTTTTACAAATTAGCAAAGGGGTACCCCTTTTGCATTTTTTTCATCGAAAAATTACAAAAAAATTAATTGCTTTGATTCTAGGAGTATTGTACCAATTATGAATGGGTATTTAATTTTGAATAAAAATCCGTTTAAATTGGGTCAAAACATCGATCGGTTTGTCTGTAATCGACGATTGAAGTATAAACATAATCGTCTTGTGAAATTTGATACTCTCCGTACAAAATATGAAATATCGCACCTCCCATACATAATTTGCGTATAATTTCTTTATCTGGTTGACATTCTGAATATACGAAACTATATGCAAACTAATTCGGGTAGAAAAAAATTTCGATCAATTTTTACAAATTAGCAAAGGGGTACGTACCCCTTTGCATTTTTTTCATCGAAAAATTACAAAAAAATTAATTGCTTTGATTCTAGGAGTATTGTACCAATTATGAATGGGTATTTAATTTTGAATAAAAATCCGTTTAAATTGGGTCAAAACACCGATCGGTTTGTCTGTAATCGACGATTGAAGTATAAACATAATCGTCTTGTGAAATTTGATACTCTCCGTACAAAATATGAAATATCGCACCTCCCATACATAATTTGCATATAATTTCTTTATCTGGTTGACATTCTGAATATACGAAACTATATGCAAACTAATTCGGGTAGAAAAAAATTTCGATCAATTTTTACAAATTAGCAAAGGGGTACCCCTTTGCATTTTTTTCATCGAAAAATTACAAAAAAATTAATTGCTTTGATTCTAGGAGTATTGTACCAATTATGAATGGGTATTTAATTTTGAATAAAAATCCGTTTAAATTGGGTCAAAACACCGATCGGTTTGTCTGTAATCGACGATTGAAGTATAAACATAATCGTCTTGTGAAATTTGATACTCTCCGTACAAAATATGAAATATCGCACCTCCCATACATAATTTGCATATAATTTCTTTATCTGGTTGACATTCTGAATATACGAAACTATATGCAAACTAATTCGGGTAGAAAAAAATTTCGATCAATTTTTACAAATTAGCAAAGGGGTACCCCTTTGCATTTTTTTCATCGAAAAATTACAAAAAAATTAATTGCTTTGATTCTAGGAGTATTGTACCAATTATGAATGGGTATTTAATTTTGAATAAAAATCCGTTTAAATTGGGTCAAAACACCGATCGGTTTGTCTGTAATCGACGATTGAAGTATAAACATAATCGTCTTGTGAAATTTGATACTCTCCGTACAAAATATGAAATATCGCACCTCCCATACATAATTTGCATATAATTTCTTTATCTGGTTGACATTCTGAATATACGAAACTATATGCAAACTAATTCGGGTAGAAAAAAATTTCGATCAATTTTTACAAATTAGCAAAGGGGTACCCCTTTGCATTTTTTTCATCGAAAAATTACAAAAAAATTAATTGCTTTGATTCTAGGAGTATTGTACCAATTATGAATGGGTATTTAATTTTGAATAAAAATCCGTTTAAATTGGGTCAAAACACCGATCGGTTTGTCTGTAATCGACGATTGAAGTATAAACATAATCGTCTTGTGAAATTTGATACTCTCCGTACAAAATATGAAATATCGCACCTCCCATACATAATTTGCATATAATTTCTTTATCTGGTTGACATTCTGAATATACGAAACTATATGCAAACTAATTCGGGTAGAAAAAAATTTCGATCAATTTTTACAAATTAGCAAAGGGGTACCCCTTTGCATTTTTTTCATCGAAAAATTACAAAAAAATTAATTGCTTTGATTCTAGGAGTATTGTACCAATTATGAATGGGTATTTAATTTTGAATAAAAATCCGTTTAAATTGGGTCAAAACATTGATCGGTTTGTCTGTAATCGACGATTGAAGTATAAACATAATCGTCTTGTGAAATTTGATACTCTCCGTACAAAATACGAAATATCGCACCTCCCATACATAATTTGCATATAATTTCTTTATCTGGTTGACATTCTGAATATACGAAACTATATGCAAACTAATTCGGGTAGAAAAAAATTTCGATCAATTTTTACAAATTAGCAAAGGGGTACCCTTTGCATTTTTTTCATCGAAAAATTACAAAAAAATTAATTGCTTTGATTCTAGGAGTATTGTACCAATTATGAATGGGTATTTAATTTTGAATAAAAATCCGTTTAAATTGGGTCAAAACATCGATCGGTTTGTCTGTAATCGACGATTGAAGTATAAACATAATCGTCTTGTGAAATTTGATACCCTCCGTACAAAATATGAAATATCGCACCTCCCATACATAATTTGCATATAATTTCTTTATCTGGTTGACATTCTGAATATACGAAACTATATGCAAACTAATTCGGGTAGAAAAAAATTTCGATCAATTTTTACAAATTAGCAAAGGGGTACCCCTTTGCATTATTTTCATCGAAAAATTACAAAAAAATTAATTGCTTTGATTCTAGGAGTATTGTACCAATTGTGAATGGGTATTTAATTTTGAATAAAAATCCGTTTAAATTGGGTCAAAACATCGATCGGTTTGTCTGTAATCGACGATTGAAGTATAAACATAATCGTCTTGTGAAATTTGATACCCTCCGTACAAAATATGAAATATCGCACCTCCCATACATAATTTGCATATAATTTCTTTATCTGGTTGACATTCTGAATATACGAAACTATATGCAAACTAATTCGGGTAGAAAAAAATTTCGATCAATTTTTACAAATTAGCAAAGGGGTACCCCTTTGCATTTTTTTCATCGAAAAATTACAAAAAAATTAATTGCTTTGATTCTAGGAGTATTGTACCAATTGTGAATGGGTATTTAATTTTGAATAAAAATCCGTTTAAATTGGGTCAAAACATCGATCGGTTTGTCTGTAATCGACGATTGAAGTATAAACATAATCGTCTTGTGAAATTTGATACTCTCCGTACAAGATATGAAATATCGCACCTCCCATACATAATTTGCATATAATTTCTTTATCTGGTTGACATTCTGAATATACGAAACTATATGCAAACTAATTCGGGTAGAAAAAAATTTCGATCAATTTTTACAAATTAGCAAAGGGGTACCCCTTTGCATTTTTTTCATCGAAAAATTACAAAAAAATTAATTGCTTTGATTCTAGGAGTATTGTACCAATTATGAATGGGTATTTAATTTTGAATAAAAATCCGTTTAAATTGGGTCAAAACATCGATCGGTTTGTCTGTAATCGACGATTGAAGTATAAACATAATCGTCTTGTGAAATTTGATACCCTCCGTACAAAATATGAAATATCGCACCTCCCATACATAATTTGCATATAATTTCTTTATCTGGTTGACATTCTGAATATACGAAACTATATGCAAACTAATTCGGGTAGAAAAAAATTTCGATCAATTTTTACAAATTAGCAAAGGAGTACCCCCTTTGCATTTTTTTCATCGAAAAATTACAAAATAATTAATTGCTTTGATTCTAGGAGTATTGTACCAATTGTGAATGGGTATTTAATTTTGAATAAAAATCCGTTTAAATTGGGTCAAAACATCGATCGGTTTGTCTGTAATCGACGATTGAAGTATAAACATAATCGTCTTGTGAAATTTGATACTCTCGGTACAAAATATGAAATATCGCACCTCCCATACATAATTTGCATATAATTTCTTTATCTGGTTGACATTCTGAATATACGAAACTATATGCAAACTAATTCGGGTAGAAAAAAATTTCGATCAATTTTTACAAATTAGCAAAGGGGTACCCCTTTGCATTTTTTTCATCGAAAAATTACAAAAAAATTAATTGCTTTGATTCTAGGAGTATTGTACCAATTGTGAATGGGTATTTAATTTTGAATAAAAATCCGTTTAAATTGGGTCAAAACATCGATCGGTTTGTCTGTAATCGACGATTGAAGTATAAACATAATCGTCTTGTGAAATTTGATACTCTCCGTACAAGATATGAAATATCGCACCTCCCATACATAATTTGCATATAATTTCTTTATCTGGTTGACATTCTGAATATACGAAACTATATGCAAACTAATTCGGGTAGAAAAAAATTTCGATCAATTTTTACAAATTAGCAAAGGGGTACCCCTTTGCATTTTTTTCATCGAAAAATTACAAAAAAATTAATTGCTTTGATTCTAGGAGTATTGTACCAATTGTGAATGGGTATTTAATTTTGAATAAAAATCCGTTTAAATTGGGTCAAAACATCGATCGGTTTGTCTGTAATCGACGATTGAAGTATAAACATAATCGTCTTGTGAAATTTGATACCCTCCGTACAAAATATGAAATATCGCACCTCCCATACATAATTTGCATATAATTTCTTTATCTGGTTGACATTCTGAATATACGAAACTATATGCAAACTAATTCGGGTAGAAAAAAATTTCGATCAATTTTTACAAATTAGCAAAGGAGTACCCCTTTGCATTTTTTTCATCGAAAAATTACAAAATAATTAATTGCTTTGATTCTAGGAGTATTGTGCCAATTGTGAATGGGTATTTAATTTTGAATAAAAATCCGTTTAAATTGGGTCAAAACATCGATCGGTTTGTCTGTAATCGACGATTGAAGTATAAACATAATCGTCTTGTGAAATTTGATACTCTCCGTACAAAATATGAAATATCGCACCTCCCATACATAATTTGCATATAATTTCTTTATCTGGTTGACATTCTGAATATACGAAACTATATGCAAACTAATTCGGGTAGAAAAAAATTTCGATCAATTTTTTGCAAATTAGCAAAGGGGTACCCACCCACCCCTTTGCATTTTTTTCATCGAAAAATTACAAAATAATTAATTGCTTTGATTCTAGGAGTATTGTACCAATTATGAATGGGTATTTAATTTTGAATAAAAATCCGTTTAAATTGGGTCAAATCATCGATCGGTTTGTCTGTAATCGACGATTGAAGTATAAACATAATCGTCTTGTGAAATTTGATACTCTCCGTACAAAATATGAAATATCGCACCTCCCATACATAATTTGCGTATAATTTCTTTATCTGGTTGACATTCTGAATATACGAAACTATATGCAAACTAATTCGGGTAGAAAAAAATTTCGATCAATTTTTACAAATTAGCAAAGGGGTACCCCTTTGCATTTTTTTCATCGAAAAATTACAAAAAAATTAATTGCTTTGATTCTAGGAGTATTGTACCAATTATGAATGGGTATTTAATTTTGAATAAAAATCCGTTTAAATTGGGTCAAAACATCGATCGGTTTGTCTGTAATCGACGATTGAAGCATAAACATAATCGTCTTGTGAAATTTGATACTCTCCGTACAAAATATGAAATATCGCACCTCCCATACATAATTTGCATATAATTTCTTTATCTGGTTGACATTCTGAATATACGAAACTATATGCAAACTAATTCGGGTAGAAAAAAATTTCGATCAATTTTTACAAATTAGCAAAGGGGTACCCCTTTGCATTTTTTTCATCGAAAAATTACAAAAAAATTAATTGCTTTGATTCTAGGAGTATTGTACCAATTATGAATGGGTATTTAATTTTGAATAAAAATCCGTTTAAATTGGGTCAAAACATCGATCGGTTTGTCTGTAATCGACGATTGAAGTATAAACATAATCGTCTTGTGAAATTTGATACTCTCCGTACAAAATATGAAATATCGCACCTCCCATACATAATTTGCATATAATTTCTTTATCTGGTTGACATTCTGAATATACGAAACTATATGCAAACTAATTCGGGTAGAAAAAAATTTCGATCAATTTTTACAAATTAGCAAAGGGGTACGTACCCCTTTGCATTTTTTTCATCGAAAAATTATAAAAAAATTAATTGCTTTGATTCTAGGAGTATTGTACCAATTGTGAATGGGTATTTAATTTTGAATAAAAATCCGTTTAAATTGGGTCAAAACATCGATCGGTTTGTCTGTAATCGACGATTGAAGTATAAACATAATCGTCTTGTGAAATTTGATACTCTCCGTACAAAATATGAAATATCGCACCTCCCATACATAATTTGCATATAATTTCTTTATCTGGTTGACATTCTGAATATACGAAACTATATGCAAACTAATTCGGGTAGAAAAAAATTTCGATCAATTTTTACAAATTCATCGAAAAATTACAAAAAAATTAATTGCTTTGATTCTAGGAGTATTGTACCAATTGTGAATGGGTATTTAATTTTGAATAAAAATCCGTTTAAATTGGGTCAAAACATCGATCGGTTTGTCTGTAATCGACGATTGAAGTATAAACATAATCGTCTTGTGAAATTTGATACTCTCCGTACAAAATATGAAATATCGCACCTCCCATACATAATTTGCATATAATTTCTTTATCTGGTTGACATTCTGAATATACGAAACTATATGCAAACTAATTCGGGTAGAAAAAAATTTCGATCAATTTTTACAAATTAGCAAAGGGGTACGTACCCCTTTGCATTTTTTTCATCGAAAAATTATAAAAAAATTAATTGCTTTGATTCTAGGAGTATTGTACCAATTGTGAATGGGTATTTAATTTTGAATAAAAATCCGTTTAAATTGGGTCAAAACATCGATCGGTTTGTCTGTAATCGACGATTGAAGTATAAACATAATCGTCTTGTGAAATTTGATACTCTCCGTACAAAATATGAAATATCGCACCTCCCATACATAATTTGCATATAATTTCTTTATCTGGTTGACATTCTGAATATACGAAACTATATGCAAACTAATTCGGGTAGAAAAAAATTTCGATCAATTTTTACAAATTAGCAAAGGGGTACGTACCCCTTTGCATTTTTTTCATCGAAAAATTATAAAAAAATTAATTGCTTTGATTCTAGGAGTATTGTACCAATTGTGAATGGGTATTTAATTTTGAATAAAAATCCGTTTAAATTGGGTCAAAACATCGATCGGTTTGTCTGTAATCGACGATTGAAGTATAAACATAATCGTCTTGTGAAATTTGATACTCTCCGTACAAAATATGAAATATCGCACCTCCCATACATAATTTGCATATAATTTCTTTATCTGGTTGACATTCTGAATATACGAAACTATATGCAAACTAATTCGGGTAGAAAAAAATTTCGATCAATTTTTACAAATTCATCGAAAAATTACAAAAAAATTAATTGCTTTGATTCTAGGAGTATTGTACCAATTGTGAATGGGTATTTAATTTTGAATAAAAATCCGTTTAAATTGGGTCAAAACATCGATCGGTTTGTCTGTAATCGACGATTGAAGTATAAACATAATCGTCTTGTGAAATTTGATACTCTCCGTACAAGATATGAAATATCGCACCTCCCATACATAATTTGCATATAATTTCTTTATCTGGTTGACATTCTGAATATACGAAACTATATGCAAACTAATTCGGGTAGAAAAAAATTTCGATCAATTTTTACAAATTAGCAAAGGGGTACCCCTTTGCATTTTTTTCATCGAAAAATTACAAAAAAATTAATTGCTTTGATTCTAGGAGTATTGTACCAATTGTGAATGGGTATTTAATTTTGAATAAAAATCCGTTTAAATTGGGTCAAAACATCGATCGGTTTGTCTGTAATCGACGATTGAAGTATAAACATAATCGTCTTGTGAAATTTGATACCCTCCGTACAAAATATGAAATATCGCACCTCCCATACATAATTTGCATATAATTTCTTTATCTGGTTGACATTCTGAATATACGAAACTATATGCAAACTAATTCGGGTAGAAAAAAATTTCGATCAATTTTTACAAATTAGCAAAGGAGTACCCCTTTGCATTTTTTTCATCGAAAAATTACAAAATAATTAATTGCTTTGATTCTAGGAGTATTGTGCCAATTGTGAATGGGTATTTAATTTTGAATAAAAATCCGTTTAAATTGGGTCAAAACATCGATCGGTTTGTCTGTAATCGACGATTGAAGTATAAACATAATCGTCTTGTGAAATTTGATACTCTCCGTACAAAATATGAAATATCGCACCTCCCATACATAATTTGCATATAATTTCTTTATCTGGTTGACATTCTGAATATACGAAACTATATGCAAACTAATTCGGGTAGAAAAAAATTTCGATCAATTTTTTGCAAATTAGCAAAGGGGTACCCACCCACCCCTTTGCATTTTTTTCATCGAAAAATTACAAAATAATTAATTGCTTTGATTCTAGGAGTATTGTACCAATTATGAATGGGTATTTAATTTTGAATAAAAATCCGTTTAAATTGGGTCAAATCATCGATCGGTTTGTCTGTAATCGACGATTGAAGTATAAACATAATCGTCTTGTGAAATTTGATACTCTCCGTACAAAATATGAAATATCGCACCTCCCATACATAATTTGCGTATAATTTCTTTATCTGGTTGACATTCTGAATATACGAAACTATATGCAAACTAATTCGGGTAGAAAAAAATTTCGATCAATTTTTACAAATTAGCAAAGGGGTACCCCTTTGCATTTTTTTCATCGAAAAATTACAAAAAAATTAATTGCTTTGATTCTAGGAGTATTGTACCAATTATGAATGGGTATTTAATTTTGAATAAAAATCCGTTTAAATTGGGTCAAAACATCGATCGGTTTGTCTGTAATCGACGATTGAAGCATAAACATAATCGTCTTGTGAAATTTGATACTCTCCGTACAAAATATGAAATATCGCACCTCCCATACATAATTTGCATATAATTTCTTTATCTGGTTGACATTCTGAATATACGAAACTATATGCAAACTAATTCGGGTAGAAAAAAATTTCGATCAATTTTTACAAATTAGCAAAGGGGTACCCCTTTGCATTTTTTTCATCGAAAAATTACAAAAAAATTAATTGCTTTGATTCTAGGAGTATTGTACCAATTATGAATGGGTATTTAATTTTGAATAAAAATCCGTTTAAATTGGGTCAAAACATCGATCGGTTTGTCTGTAATCGACGATTGAAGTATAAACATAATCGTCTTGTGAAATTTGATACTCTCCGTACAAAATATGAAATATCGCACCTCCCATACATAATTTGCATATAATTTCTTTATCTGGTTGACATTCTGAATATACGAAACTATATGCAAACTAATTCGGGTAGAAAAAAATTTCGATCAATTTTTACAAATTAGCAAAGGGGTACGTACCCCTTTGCATTTTTTTCATCGAAAAATTATAAAAAAATTAATTGCTTTGATTCTAGGAGTATTGTACCAATTGTGAATGGGTATTTAATTTTGAATAAAAATCCGTTTAAATTGGGTCAAAACATCGATCGGTTTGTCTGTAATCGACGATTGAAGTATAAACATAATCGTCTTGTGAAATTTGATACTCTCCGTACAAAATATGAAATATCGCACCTCCCATACATAGTTTGCATATAATTTCTTTATCTGGTTGACATTCTGAATATACGAAACTATATGCAAACTAATTCGGGGTCAAATTTTCATTTCGGGTCAAAACATCGATCGGTTTGTCTGTAATCGACGATTGAAGTATAAACATAATCGTCTTGTGAAATTTGATACTCTCCGTACAAAATATGAAATATCGCACCTCCCATACATAATTTGCATATAATTTCTTTATCTGGTTGACATTCTGAATATACGAAACTATATGCAAACTAATTCGGGTAGAAAAAAATTTCGATCAATTTTTACAAATTAGCAAAGGGGTACCCCTTTGCATTTTTTTCATCGAAAAATTACAAAAAAATTAATTGCTTTGATTCTAGGAGTATTGTACCAATTGTGAATGGGTATTTAATTTTGAATAAAAATCCGTTTAAATTGGGTCAAAACATCGATCGGTTTGTCTGTAATCGACGATTGAAGTATAAACATAATCGTCTTGTGAAATTTGATACTCTCCGTACAAAATATGAAATATCGCACCTCCCATACATAATTTGCGTATAATTTCTTTATCTGGTTGACATTCTGAATATACGAAACTATATGCAAACTAATTCGGGTAGAAACAAATTTCGATCAATTTTTACAAATTAGCAAAGGGGTACCCCTTTGCATTTTTTTCATCGAAAAATTACAAAAAAATTAATTGCTTTGATTCTAGGAGTATTGTACCAATTATGAATGGGTATTTAATTTTGAATAAAAATCCGTTTAAATTGGGTCAAAACATCGATCGGTTTGTCTGTAATCGACGATTGAAGTATAAACATAATCGTCTTGTGAAATTTGATACCCTCCGTACAAAATATGAAATATCGCACCTCCCATACATAGTTTGCATATAATTTCTTTATCTGGTTGACATTCTGAATATACGAAACTATATGCAAACTAATTCGGGGTCAAATTTTCATTTCGGGTCAAAACATCGATCGGTTTGTCTGTAATCGACGATTGAAGTATAAACATAATCGTCTTGTGAAATTTGATACTCTCCGTACAAAATATGAAATATCGCACCTCCCATACATAATTTGCGTATAATTTCTTTATCTGGTTGACATTCTGAATATACGAAACTATATGCAAACTAATTCGGGTAGAAACAAATTTCGATCAATTTTTACAAATTAGCAAAGGGGTACCCCTTTGCATTTTTTTCATCGAAAAATTACAAAAAAATTAATTGCTTTGATTCTAGGAGTATTGTACCAATTATGAATGGGTATTTAATTTTGAATAAAAATCCGTTTAAATTGGGTCAAAACATCGATCGGTTTGTCTGTAATCGACGATTGAAGTATAAACATAATCGTCTTGTGAAATTTGATACTCTCCGTACAAAATATGAAATATCGCACCTCCCATACATAATTTGCGTATAATTTCTTTATCTGGTTGACATTCTGAATATACGAAACTATATGCAAACTAATTCGGGTAGAAACAAATTTCGATCAATTTTTACAAATTAGCAAAGGGGTACCCCTTTGCATTTTTTTCATCGAAAAATTACAAAAAAATTAATTGCTTTGATTCTAGGAGTATTGTACCAATTGTGAATGGGTATTTAATTTTGAATAAAAATCCGTTTAAATTGGGTCAAAACATCGATCGGTTTGTCTGTAATCGACGATTGAAGCATAAACATAATCGTCTTGTGAAATTTGATACTCTCCGTACAAAATATGAAATATCGCACCTCCCATACATAGTTTGCATATAATTTCTTTATCTGGTTGACATTCTGAATATACGAAACTATATGCAAACTAATTCGGGGTCAAATTTTCATTTCGGGTCAAAACATCGATCGGTTTGTCTGTAATCGACGATTGAAGTATAAACATAATCGTCTTGTGAAATTTGATACTCTCCGTACAAAATATGAAATATCGCACCTCCCATACATAATTTGCATATAATTTCTTTATCTGGTTGACATTCTGAATATACGAAACTATATGCAAACTAATTCGGGTAGAAAAAAATTTCGATCAATTTTTACAAATTAGCAAAGGGGTACCCCTTTGCATTTTTTTCATCGAAAAATTACAAAAAAATTAATTGCTTTGATTCTAGGAGTATTGTACCAATTGTGAATGGGTATTTAATTTTGAATAAAAATCCGTTTAAATTGGGTCAAAACATCGATCGGTTTGTCTGTAATCGACGATTGAAGTATAAACATAATCGTCTTGTGAAATTTGATACTCTCCGTACAAAATATGAAATATCGCACCTCCCATACATAATTTGCGTATAATTTCTTTATCTGGTTGACATTCTGAATATACGAAACTATATGCAAACTAATTCGGGTAGAAACAAATTTCGATCAATTTTTACAAATTAGCAAAGGGGTACCCCTTTGCATTTTTTTCATCGAAAAATTACAAAAAAATTAATTGCTTTGATTCTAGGAGTATTGTACCAATTATGAATGGGTATTTAATTTTGAATAAAAATCCGTTTAAATTGGGTCAAAACATCGATCGGTTTGTCTGTAATCGACGATTGAAGTATAAACATAATCGTCTTGTGAAATTTGATACTCTCCGTACAAAATATGAAATATCGCACCTCCCATACATAATTTGCATATAATTTCTTTATCTGGTTGACATTCTGAATATACGAAACTATATGCAAACTAATTCGGGTAGAAAAAAATTTCGATCAATTTTTACAAATTAGCAAAGGGGTACCCCTTTGCATTTTTTTCATCGAAAAATTACAAAAAAATTAATTGCTTTGATTCTAGGAGTATTGTACCAATTATGAATGGGTATTTAATTTTGAATAAAAATCCGTTTAAATTGGGTCAAAACATCGATCGGTTTGTCTGTAATCGACGATTGAAGTATAAACATAATCGTCTTGTGAAATTTGATACTCTCCGTACAAAATATGAAATATCGCACCTCCCATACATAATTTGCATATAATTTCTTTATCTGGTTGACATTCTGAATATACGAAACTATATGCAAACTAATTCGGGTAGAAACAAATTTCGATCAATTTTTACAAATTAGCAAAGGGGTACCCCTTTGCATTTTTTTCATCGAAAAATTACAAAAAAATTAATTGCTTTGATTCTAGGAGTATTGTACCAATTATGAATGGGTATTTAATTTTGAATAAAAATCCGTTTAAATTGGGTCAAAACATCGATCGGTTTGTCTGTAATCGACGATTGAAGTATAAACATAATCGTCTTGTGAAATTTGATACTCTCCGTACAAAATATGAAATATCGCACCTCCCATACATAATTTGCATATAATTTCTTTATCTGGTTGACATTCTGAATATACGAAACTATATGCAAACTAATTCGGGTAGAAAAAAATTTCGATCAATTTTTACAAATTAGCAAAGGGGTACCCCTTTGCATTTTTTTCATCGAAAAATTACAAAAAAATTAATTGCTTTGATTCTAGGAGTATTGTACCAATTGTGAATGGGTATTTAATTTTGAATAAAAATCCGTTTAAATTGGGTCAAAACATCGATCGGTTTGTCTGTAATCGACGATTGAAGTATAAACATAATCGTCTTGTGAAATTTGATACTCTCCGTACAAAATATGAAATATCGCACCTCCCATACATAATTTGCGTATAATTTCTTTATCTGGTTGACATTCTGAATATACGAAACTATATGCAAACTAATTCGGGTAGAAACAAATTTCGATCAATTTTTACAAATTAGCAAAGGGGTACCCCTTTGCATTTTTTTCATCGAAAAATTACAAAAAAATTAATTGCTTTGATTCTAGGAGTATTGTACCAATTATGAATGGGTATTTAATTTTGAATAAAAATCCGTTTAAATTGGGTCAAAACATCGATCGGTTTGTCTGTAATCGACGATTGAAGTATAAACATAATCGTCTTGTGAAATTTGATACTCTCCGTACAAAATATGAAATATCGCACCTCCCATACATAATTTGCGTATAATTTCTTTATCTGGTTGACATTCTGAATATACGAAACTATATGCAAACTAATTCGGGTAGAAACAAATTTCGATCAATTTTTACAAATTAGCAAAGGGGTACCCCTTTGCATTTTTTTCATCGAAAAATTACAAAAAAATTAATTGCTTTGATTCTAGGAGTATTGTATCAATTATGAATGGGTATTTAATTTTGAATAAAAATCCGTTTAAATTGGGTCAAAACATCGATCGGTTTGTCTGTAATCGACGATTGAAGTATAAACATAATCGTCTTGTGAAATTTGATACTCTCCGTACAAAATATGAAATATCGCACCTCCCATACATAATTTGCATATAATTTCTTTATCTGGTTGACATTCTGAATATACGAAACTATATGCAAACTAATTCGGGTAGAAACAAATTTCGATCAATTTTTACAAATTAGCAAAGGGGTACCCCTTTGCATTTTTTTCATCGAAAAATTACAAAAAAATTAATTGCTTTGATTCTAGGAGTATTGTACCAATTATGAATGGGTATTTAATTTTGAATAAAAATCCGTTTAAATTGGGTCAAAACATCGATCGGTTTGTCTGTAATCGACGATTGAAGTATAAACATAATCGTCTTGTGAAATTTGATACTCTCCGTACAAAATATGAAATATCGCACCTCCCATACATAATTTGCGTATAATTTCTTTATCTGGTTGACATTCTGAATATACGAAACTATATGCAAACTAATTCGGGTAGAAACAAATTTCGATCAATTTTTACAAATTAGCAAAGGGGTACGTACCCCTTTGCATTTTTTTCATCGAAAAATTACAAAAAAATTAATTGCTTTGATTCTAGGAGTATTGTACCAATTATGAATGGGTATTTAATTTTGAATAAAAATCCGTTTAAATTGGGTCAAAACATCGATCGGTTTGTCTGTAATCGACGATTGAAGTATAAACATAATCGTCTTGTGAAATTTGATACTCTCCGTACAAAATATGAAATATCGCACCTCCCATACATAATTTGCGTATAATTTCTTTATCTGGTTGACATTCTGAATATACGAAACTATATGCAAACTAATTCGGGTAGAAACAAATTTCGATCAATTTTTACAAATTAGCAAAGGGGTACCCCTTTGCATTTTTTTCATCGAAAAATTACAAAAAAATTAATTGCTTTGATTCTAGGAGTATTGTACCAATTGTGAATGGGTATTTAATTTTGAATAAAAATCCGTTTAAATTGGGTCAAAACATCGATCGGTTTGTCTGTAATCGACGATTGAAGCATAAACATAATCGTCTTGTGAAATTTGATACTCTCCGTACAAAATATGAAATATCGCACCTCCCATACATAATTTGCGTATAATTTCTTTATCTGGTTGACATTCTGAATATACGAAACTATATGCAAACTAATTCGGGGTCAAATTTTCATTTCGGGTCAAAACATCGATCGGTTTGTCTGTAATCGACGATTGAAGTATAAACATAATCGTCTTGTGAAATTTGATACTCTCCGTACAAAATATGAAATATCGCACCTCCCATACATAATTTGCATATAATTTCTTTATCTGGTTGACATTCTGAATATACGAAACTATATGCAAACTAATTCGGGTAGAAACAAATTTCGATCAATTTTTACAAATTAGCAAAGGGTACCCCTTTGCATTTTTTTCATCGAAAAATTACAAAAAAATTAATTGCTTTGATTCTAGGAGTATTGTACCAATTGTGAATGGGTATTTAATTTTGAATAAAAATCCGTTTAAATTGGGTCAAAACATCGATCGGTTTGTCTGTAATCGACGATTGAAGTATAAACATAATCGTCTTGTGAAATTTGATACTCTCCGTACAAAATATGAAATATCGCACCTCCCATACATAATTTGCGTATAATTTCTTTATCTGGTTGACATTCTGAATATACGAAACTATATGCAAACTAATTCGGGTAGAAACAAATTTCGATCAATTTTTACAAATTAGCAAAGGGGTACCCCTTTGCATTTTTTTCATCGAAAAATTACAAAAAAATTAATTGCTTTGATTCTAGGAGTATTGTACCAATTATGAATGGGTATTTAATTTTGAATAAAAATCCGTTTAAATTGGGTCAAAACATCGATCGGTTTGTCTGTAATCGACGATTGAAGTATAAACATAATCGTCTTGTGAAATTTGATACTCTCCGTACAAAATATGAAATATCGCACCTCCCATACATAATTTGCATATAATTTCTTTATCTGGTTGACATTCTGAATATACGAAACTATATGCAAACTAATTCGGGTAGAAAAAAATTTCGATCAATTTTTACAAATTAGCAAAGGGGTACCCCTTTGCATTTTTTTCATCGAAAAATTACAAAAAAATTAATTGCTTTGATTCTAGGAGTATTGTACCAATTATGAATGGGTATTTAATTTTGAATAAAAATCCGTTTAAATTGGGTCAAAACATCGATCGGTTTGTCTGTAATCGACGATTGAAGTATAAACATAATCGTCTTGTGAAATTTGATACTCTCCGTACAAAATATGAAATATCGCACCTCCCATACATAATTTGCGTATAATTTCTTTATCTGGTTGACATTCTGAATATACGAAACTATATGCAAACTAATTCGGGTAGAAACAAATTTCGATCAATTTTTACAAATTAGCAAAGGGGTACCCCTTTGCATTTTTTTCATCGAAAAATTACAAAAAAATTAATTGCTTTGATTCTAGGAGTATTGTACCAATTGTGAATGGGTATTTAATTTTGAATAAAAATCCGTTTAAATTGGGTCAAAACATCGATCGGTTTGTCTGTAATCGACGATTGAAGCATAAACATAATCGTCTTGTGAAATTTGATACTCTCCGTACAAAATATGAAATATCGCACCTCCCATACATAATTTGCGTATAATTTCTTTATCTGGTTGACATTCTGAATATACGAAACTATATGCAAACTAATTCGGGGTCAAATTTTCATTTCGGGTCAAAACATCGATCGGTTTGTCTGTAATCGACGATTGAAGTATAAACATAATCGTCTTGTGAAATTTGATACTCTCCGTACAAAATATGAAATATCGCACCTCCCATACATAATTTGCATATAATTTCTTTATCTGGTTGACATTCTGAATATACGAAACTATATGCAAACTAATTCGGGTAGAAACAAATTTCGATCAATTTTTACAAATTAGCAAAGGGGTACCCCTTTGCATTTTTTTCATCGAAAAATTACAAAAAAATTAATTGCTTTGATTCTAGGAGTATTGTACCAATTATGAATGGGTATTTAATTTTGAATAAAAATCCGTTTAAATTGGGTCAAAACATCGATCGGTTTGTCTGTAATCGACGATTGAAGTATAAACATAATCGTCTTGTGAAATTTGATACTCTCCGTACAAAATATGAAATATCGCACCTCCCATACATAATTTGCATATAATTTCTTTATCTGGTTGACATTCTGAATATACGAAACTATATGCAAACTAATTCGGGTAGAAAAAAATTTCGATCAATTTTTACAAATTAGCAAAGGGGTACCCCTTTGCATTTTTTTCATCGAAAAATTACAAAAAAATTAATTGCTTTGATTCTAGGAGTATTGTACCAATTGTGAATGGGTATTTAATTTTGAATAAAAATCCGTTTAAATTGGGTCAAAACATCGATCGGTTTGTCTGTAATCGACGATTGAAGTATAAACATAATCGTCTTGTGAAATTTGATACTCTCCGTACAAAATATGAAATATCGCACCTCCCATACATAATTTGCGTATAATTTCTTTATCTGGTTGACATTCTGAATATACGAAACTATATGCAAACTAATTCGGGTAGAAACAAATTTCGATCAATTTTTACAAATTAGCAAAGGGGTACCCCTTTGCATTTTTTTCATCGAAAAATTACAAAAAAATTAATTGCTTTGATTCTAGGAGTATTGTACCAATTATGAATGGGTATTTAATTTTGAATAAAAATCCGTTTAAATTGGGTCAAAACATCGATCGGTTTGTCTGTAATCGACGATTGAAGTATAAACATAATCGTCTTGTGAAATTTGATACTCTCCGTACAAAATATGAAATATCGCACCTCCCATACATAATTTGCATATAATTTCTTTATCTGGTTGACATTCTGAATATACGAAACTATATGCAAACTAATTCGGGTAGAAAAAAATTTCGATCAATTTTTACAAATTAGCAAAGGGGTACCCCTTTGCATTTTTTTCATCGAAAAATTACAAAAAAATTAATTGCTTTGATTCTAGGAGTATTGTATCAATTATGAATGGGTATTTAATTTTGAATAAAAATCCGTTTAAATTGGGTCAAAACATCGATCGGTTTGTCTGTAATCGACGATTGAAGTATAAACATAATCGTCTTGTGAAATTTGATACTCTCCGTACAAAATATGAAATATCGCACCTCCCATACATAATTTGCATATAATTTCTTTATCTGGTTGACATTCTGAATATACGAAACTATATGCAAACTAATTCGGGTAGAAAAAAATTTCGATCAATTTTTACAAATTAGCAAAGGGGTACCCCTTTGCATTTTTTTCATCGAAAAATTACAAAAAAATTAATTGCTTTGATTCTAGGAGTATTGTACCAATTATGAATGGGTATTTAATTTTGAATAAAAATCCGTTTAAATTGGGTCAAAACATCGATCGGTTTGTCTGTAATCGACGATTGAAGTATAAACATAATCGTCTTGTGAAATTTGATACTCTCCGTACAAAATATGAAATATCGCACCTCCCATACATAATTTGCATATAATTTCTTTATCTGGTTGACATTCTGAATATACGAAACTATATGCAAACTAATTCGGGTAGAAAAAAATTTCGATCAATTTTTACAAATTAGCAAAGGGGTACCCCTTTGCATTTTTTTCATCGAAAAATTACAAAAAAATTAATTGCTTTGATTCTAGGAGTATTGTACCAATTGTGAATGGGTATTTAATTTTGAATAAAAATCCGTTTAAATTGGGTCAAAACATCGATCGGTTTGTCTGTAATCGACGATTGAAGTATAAACATAATCGTCTTGTGAAATTTGATAGTCTCCGTACAAAATATGAAATATCGCACCTCCCATACATAATTTGCGTATAATTTCTTTATCTGGTTGACATTCTGAATATACGAAACTATATGCAAACTAATTCGGGTAGAAACAAATTTCGATCAATTTTTACAAATTAGCAAAGGGGTACCCCTTTGCATTTTTTTCATCGAAAAATTACAAAAAAATTAATTGCTTTGATTCTAGGAGTATTGTACCAATTGTGAATGGGTATTTAATTTTGAATAAAAATCCGTTTAAATTGGGTCAAAACATCGATCGGTTTGTCTGTAATCGACGATTGAAGTATAAACATAATCGTCTTGTGAAATTTGATACTCTCCGTACAAAATATGAAATATCGCACCTCCCATACATAATTTGCATATAATTTCTTTATCTGGTTGACATTCTGAATATACGAAACTATATGCAAACTAATTCGGGTATTAAAAAATTTCGATCAATTTTTGCAAATTAGCAAAGGGGTACCCACCCCTTTGCATTTTTTTCATCGAAAAATTACAAAAAAATTAATTGCTTTGATACTAGGAGTATTGTACCAATTATGAATGGGTATTTAATTTTGAATAAAAATCCGTTTAAATTGGGTCAAAACATCGATCGGTTTGTCTGTAATCGACGATTGAAGCATAAACATAATCGTCTTGTGAAATTTGATACTCTCCGTACAAAATATGAAATATCGCACCTCCCATACATAATTTGCATATAATTTCTTTATCTGGTTGACATTCTGAATATACGAAACTATATGCAAACTAATTCGGGTAGAAAAAAATTTCGATCAATTTTTACAAATTAGCAAAGGGGTACCCCTTTGCATTTTTTTCATCGAAAAATTACAAAAAAATTAATTGCTTTGATTCTAGGAGTATTGTACCAATTATGAATGGGTATTTAATTTTGAATAAAAATCCGTTTAAATTGGGTCAAAACATCGATCGGTTTGTCTGTAATCGACGATTGAAGCATAAACATAATCGTCTTGTGAAATTTGATACTCTCCGTACAAAATATGAAATATCGCACCTCCCATACATAATTTGCATATAATTTCTTTATCTGGTTGACATTCTGAATATACGAAACTATATGCAAACTAATTCGGGTAGAAAAAAATTTCGATCAATTTTTACAAATTAGCAAAGGGGTACCCCTTTGCATTTTTTTCATCGAAAAATTACAAAAAAATTAATTGCTTTGATTCTAGGAGTATTGTACCAATTATGAATGGGTATTTAATTTTGAATAAAAATCCGTTTAAATTGGGTCAAAACATCGATCGGTTTGTCTGTAATCGACGATTGAAGTATAAACATAATCGTCTTGTGAAATTTGATACTCTCCGTACAAAATATGAAATATCGCACCTCCCATACATAATTTGCATATAATTTCTTTATCTGGTTGACATTCTGAATATACGAAACTATATGCAAACTAATTCGGGTAGAAAAAAATTTCGATCAATTTTTACAAATTAGCAAAGGGGTACCCCTTTCCATTTTTTTCATCGAAAAATTACAAAAAAATTAATTGCTTTGATACTAGGAGTATTGTACCAATTATGAATGGGTATTTAATTTTGAATAAAAATCCGTTTAAATTGGGTCAAAACATCGATCGGTTTGTCTGTAATCGACGATTGAAGCATAAACATAATCGTCTTGTGAAATTTGATACTCTCCGTACAAAATATGAAATATCGCACCTCCCATACATAATTTGCATATAATTTCTTTATCTGGTTGACATTCTGAATATACGAAACTATATGCAAACTAATTCGGGTAGAAAAAAATTTCGATCAATTTTTACAAATTAGCAAAGGGGTACCCCTTTGCATTTTTTTCATCGAAAAATTACAAAAAAATTAATTGCTTTGATACTAGGAGTATTGTACCAATTATGAATGGGTATTTAATTTTGAATAAAAATCCGTTTAAATTGGGTCAAAACATCGATCGGTTTGTCTGTAATCGACGATTGAAGCATAAACATAATCGTCTTGTGAAATTTGATACTCTCCGTACAAAATATGAAATATCGCACCTCCCATACATAATTTGCATATAATTTCTTTATCTGGTTGACATTCTGAATATACGAAACTATATGCAAACTAATTCGGGTAGAAAAAAATTTCGATCAATTTTTACAAATTAGCAAAGGGGTACCCCTTTGCATTTTTTTCATCGAAAAATTACAAAAAAATTAATTGCTTTGATACTAGGAGTATTGTACCAATTATGAATGGGTATTTAATTTTGAATAAAAATCCGTTTAAATTGGGTCAAAACATCGATCGGTTTGTCTGTAATCGACGATTGAAGCATAAACATAATCGTCTTGTGAAATTTGATACTCTCCGTACAAAATATGAAATATCGCACCTCCCATACATAATTTGCATATAATTTCTTTATCTGGTTGACATTCTGAATATACGAAACTATATGCAAACTAATTCGGGTAGAAAAAAATTTCGATCAATTTTTACAAATTAGCAAAGGGGTACCCCTTTGCATTTTTTTCATCGAAAAATTACAAAAAAATTAATTGCTTTGATACTAGGAGTATTGTACCAATTATGAATGGGTATTTAATTTTGAATAAAAATCCGTTTAAATTGGGTCAAAACATCGATCGGTTTGTCTGTAATCGACGATTGAAGCATAAACATAATCGTCTTGTGAAATTTGATACTCTCCGTACAAAATATGAAATATCGCACCTCCCATACATAATTTGCATATAATTTCTTTATCTGGTTGACATTCTGAATATACGAAACTATATGCAAACTAATTCGGGTAGAAAAAAATTTCGATCAATTTTTACAAATTAGCAAAGGGGTACCCCTTTGCATTTTTTTCATCGAAAAATTACAAAAAAATTAATTGCTTTGATACTAGGAGTATTGTACCAATTATGAATGGGTATTTAATTTTGAATAAAAATCCGTTTAAATTGGGTCAAAACATCGATCGGTTTGTCTGTAATCGACGATTGAAGCATAAACATAATCGTCTTGTGAAATTTGATACTCTCCGTACAAAATATGAAATATCGCACCTCCCATACATAATTTGCATATAATTTCTTTATCTGGTTGACATTCTGAATATACGAAACTATATGCAAACTAATTCGGGTAGAAAAAAATTTCGATCAATTTTTACAAATTAGCAAAGGGGTACCCCTTTGCATTTTTTTCATCGAAAAATTACAAAAAAATTAATTGCTTTGATACTAGGAGTATTGTACCAATTATGAATGGGTATTTAATTTTGAATAAAAATCCGTTTAAATTGGGTCAAAACATCGATCGGTTTGTCTGTAATCGACGATTGAAGCATAAACATAATCGTCTTGTGAAATTTGATACTCTCCGTACAAAATATGAAATATCGCACCTCCCATACATAATTTGCATATAATTTCTTTATCTGGTTGACATTCTGAATATACGAAACTATATGCAAACTAATTCGGGTAGAAAAAAATTTCGATCAATTTTTACAAATTAGCAAAGGGGTACCCCTTTGCATTTTTTTCATCGAAAAATTACAAAAAAATTAATTGCTTTGATACTAGGAGTATTGTACCAATTATGAATGGGTATTTAATTTTGAATAAAAATCCGTTTAAATTGGGTCAAAACATCGATCGGTTTGTCTGTAATCGACGATTGAAGCATAAACATAATCGTCTTGTGAAATTTGATACTCTCCGTACAAAATATGAAATATCGCACCTCCCATACATAATTTGCATATAATTTCTTTATCTGGTTGACATTCTGAATATACGAAACTATATGCAAACTAATTCGGGTAGAAAAAAATTTCGATCAATTTTTACAAATTAGCAAAGGGGTACCCCTTTGCATTTTTTTCATCGAAAAATTACAAAAAAATTAATTGCTTTGATACTAGGAGTATTGTACCAATTATGAATGGGTATTTAATTTTGAATAAAAATCCGTTTAAATTGGGTCAAAACATCGATCGGTTTGTCTGTAATCGACGATTGAAGCATAAACATAATCGTCTTGTGAAATTTGATACTCTCCGTACAAAATATGAAATATCGCACCTCCCATACATAATTTGCATATAATTTCTTTATCTGGTTGACATTCTGAATATACGAAACTATATGCAAACTAATTCGGGTAGAAAAAAATTTCGATCAATTTTTACAAATTAGCAAAGGGGTACCCCTTTGCATTTTTTTCATCGAAAAATTACAAAAAAATTAATTGCTTTGATACTAGGAGTATTGTACCAATTATGAATGGGTATTTAATTTTGAATAAAAATCCGTTTAAATTGGGTCAAAACATCGATCGGTTTGTCTGTAATCGACGATTGAAGCATAAACATAATCGTCTTGTGAAATTTGATACTCTCCGTACAAAATATGAAATATCGCACCTCCCATACATAATTTGCATATAATTTCTTTATCTGGTTGACATTCTGAATATACGAAACTATATGCAAACTAATTCGGGTAGAAAAAAATTTCGATCAATTTTTACAAATTAGCAAAGGGGTACCCCTTTGCATTTTTTTCATCGAAAAATTACAAAAAAATTAATTGCTTTGATACTAGGAGTATTGTACCAATTATGAATGGGTATTTAATTTTGAATAAAAATCCGTTTAAATTGGGTCAAAACATCGATCGGTTTGTCTGTAATCGACGATTGAAGCATAAACATAATCGTCTTGTGAAATTTGATACTCTCCGTACAAAATATGAAATATCGCACCTCCCATACATAATTTGCATATAATTTCTTTATCTGGTTGACATTCTGAATATACGAAACTATATGCAAACTAATTCGGGTAGAAAAAAATTTCGATCAATTTTTACAAATTAGCAAAGGGGTACCCCTTTGCATTTTTTTCATCGAAAAATTACAAAAAAATTAATTGCTTTGATACTAGGAGTATTGTACCAATTATGAATGGGTATTTAATTTTGAATAAAAATCCGTTTAAATTGGGTCAAAACATCGATCGGTTTGTCTGTAATCGACGATTGAAGCATAAACATAATCGTCTTGTGAAATTTGATACTCTCCGTACAAAATATGAAATATCGCACCTCCCATACATAATTTGCATATAATTTCTTTATCTGGTTGACATTCTGAATATACGAAACTATATGCAAACTAATTCGGGTAGAAAAAAATTTCGATCAATTTTTACAAATTAGCAAAGGGGTACCCCTTTGCATTTTTTTCATCGAAAAATTACAAAAAAATTAATTGCTTTGATACTAGGAGTATTGTACCAATTATGAATGGGTATTTAATTTTGAATAAAAATCCGTTTAAATTGGGTCAAAACATCGATCGGTTTGTCTGTAATCGACGATTGAAGCATAAACATAATCGTCTTGTGAAATTTGATACTCTCCGTACAAAATATGAAATATCGCACCTCCCATACATAATTTGCATATAATTTCTTTATCTGGTTGACATTCTGAATATACGAAACTATATGCAAACTAATTCGGGTAGAAAAAAATTTCGATCAATTTTTACAAATTAGCAAAGGGGTACCCCTTTGCATTTTTTTCATCGAAAAATTACAAAAAAATTAATTGCTTTGATACTAGGAGTATTGTACCAATTATGAATGGGTATTTAATTTTGAATAAAAATCCGTTTAAATTGGGTCAAAACATCGATCGGTTTGTCTGTAATCGACGATTGAAGCATAAACATAATCGTCTTGTGAAATTTGATACTCTCCGTACAAAATATGAAATATCGCACCTCCCATACATAATTTGCATATAATTTCTTTATCTGGTTGACATTCTGAATATACGAAACTATATGCAAACTAATTCGGGTAGAAAAAAATTTCGATCAATTTTTACAAATTAGCAAAGGGGTACCCCTTTGCATTTTTTTCATCGAAAAATTACAAAAAAATTAATTGCTTTGATACTAGGAGTATTGTACCAATTATGAATGGGTATTTAATTTTGAATAAAAATCCGTTTAAATTGGGTCAAAACATCGATCGGTTTGTCTGTAATCGACGATTGAAGCATAAACATAATCGTCTTGTGAAATTTGATACTCTCCGTACAAAATATGAAATATCGCACCTCCCATACATAATTTGCATATAATTTCTTTATCTGGTTGACATTCTGAATATACGAAACTATATGCAAACTAATTCGGGTAGAAAAAAATTTCGATCAATTTTTACAAATTAGCAAAGGGGTACCCCTTTGCATTTTTTTCATCGAAAAATTACAAAAAAATTAATTGCTTTGATACTAGGAGTATTGTACCAATTATGAATGGGTATTTAATTTTGAATAAAAATCCGTTTAAATTGGGTCAAAACATCGATCGGTTTGTCTGTAATCGACGATTGAAGCATAAACATAATCGTCTTGTGAAATTTGATACTCTCCGTACAAAATATGAAATATCGCACCTCCCATACATAATTTGCATATAATTTCTTTATCTGGTTGACATTCTGAATATACGAAACTATATGCAAACTAATTCGGGTAGAAAAAAATTTCGATCAATTTTTACAAATTAGCAAAGGGGTACCCCTTTGCATTTTTTTCATCGAAAAATTACAAAAAAATTAATTGCTTTGATTCTAGGAGTATTGTACCAATTATGAATGGGTATTTAATTTTGAATAAAAATCCGTTTAAATTGGGTCAAAACATCGATCGGTTTGTCTGTAATCGACGATTGAAGTATAAACATAATCGTCTTGTGAAATTTGATACCCTCCGTACAAAATATGAAATATCGCACCTCCCATACATAATTTGCATATAATTTCTTTATCTGGTTGACATTCTGAATATACGAAACTATATGCAAACTAATTCGGGTAGAAAAAAATTTCGATCAATTTTTACAAATTAGCAAAGGGGTACCCCTTTGCATTTTTTTTCATCGAAAAATTACAAAAAAATTAATTGCTTTGATTCTAGGAGTATTGTACCAATTGTGAATGGGTATTTAATTTTGAATAAAAATCCGTTTAAATTGGGTCGAAACATCGATCGGTTTGTCTGTAATCGACGATTGAAGTATAAACATAATCGTCTTGTGAAATTTGATACCCTCCGTACAAAATATGAAATATCGCACCTCCCATACATAATTTGCATATAATTTCTTTATCTGGTTGACATTCTGAATATACGAAACTATATGCAAACTAATTCGGGTAGAAAAAAATTTCGATCAATTTTTACAAATTAGCAAAGGGGTACCCCTTTGCATTTTTTTCATCGAAAAATTACAAAAAAATTAATTGCTTTGATTCTAGGAGTATTGTACCAATTATGAATGGGTATTTAATTTTGAATAAAAATCCGTTTAAATTGGGTCAAAACATCGATCGGTTTGTCTGTAATCGACGATTGAAGTATAAACATAATCGTCTTGTGAAATTTGATACCCTCCGTACAAAATATGAAATATCGCACCTCCCATACATAATTTGCATATAATTTCTTTATCTGGTTGACATTCTGAATATACGAAACTATA